>CM076579.1:408018657-408520373 GCA_034641835.2 Pinus albicaulis
TTACACTTTTTGCCCTTTCTTGAGAAAAAATTTCATTTTTTTTCGGTTCTTCAACTTTCTGCAAACTATAACTTTCTGCAGATTTGATATGTCAACTTAGCGTTTCTTTGAGTGTGTGTTTCTTAACAATCAAAGGATTCATAAGAAGTCATGTTATGACGCAATGTTGTATTCATTGAAAATTTGTGTTTTTGAAAAAACAAAATTTGTTACAACAATCTAGACAGAGTCTACTTTGTTTTCGTCATATTTACAAAGCCAATGGTTGCATATCATAATTACTAGAATTTTTTGAACTGGTCCAATACGAAAAACTGCGTATTTTGGTTATGTTTCGCGTCGCAAGAAATTTCTTAACATATAAGTTATAAACTAAAAATCTAAAAGCTACCCATTAGAGACGACGGACCAATGTAATGCCCCATAATTTTTTCAATTTTTTTTACAACGTATTTTGGGAGATACAAAATTTTGATTTCACTGAATCACAATGACCCTCACAAATTGTTTGCACCCATTTTATTAGAAAAATAATTAAAATTAATAAACGTTTATGAAATTCCATAAAAGTTATATTTCCTGAAAGTAGATTCAATTCTGAAAATGTTTGTCTTGATTACGATAGTTAATTAACAAATTTTTATGGAGTTTAATCAGTCCAAAGTTGCAGAACCGTTTTCAGAGCCTGGTTTTTGCGTGATTGGTGACGTGTTAATTCGGCCGAACTTTTAGTCCAAGTTCGGCCGAACTATGTTTTCCGCTTAAGGCTCGTTAAATCTAACGTTTTAATAGTTCGGCCGAACTTTTGATCAAAATTTCGGCCGAACTATTGTATAACTCTCTGTCAGCCGGAAAGTTTTGCGGAGCCCCCTACTAAAACACATTTCGCGTCAATATAAATTGCCGTGAAATGATTCTCAATTTTCGCACATTTCGCACACTTCATCTCATTTTACAAAGATCTTGGTTTGAGTTCAAAAAATTTTCTTCAAAATTTAGGTTTAAGAGCATTTCTTGGAAGCAAATTGATTTTACAATTTTGGGTTTAAAGAATTTTTTTGTTTCGAAGACATTTCTGGGAGGCGGCGTGATTTTGGCAAAAATTGTAAAAAATTTCTTTGACGTACATTCAAAAGACATTTCTTGGAGGTATGTACGTGTTTTGAGTTGAAGTAAATATTTTGAGCTTCGTTTCATTTTTATAAGACATTTTTCTCTCCTGTGTTTTGGATTGGAATATGTATTTTTTACAAAACATTTACACTGAATTTTTTTTAAATTAAATCTTTTGTGATATTTTTTGTAATTGAGTTATTGTTAAATTTTTTGAAGGAAATCGAAAAACTTGTGCGAGAAATCGAAAAAACTTGTGCGAGAAAATATGATCGAAAAAGAGACCCTGAAGCACGTAGAGAAGAGACGAGACAATCTCGCAAAAGAAAGTTAGAAGCCCTCTCAAATATTGAAGAGGAAAATCAACCTCAAGCAGAGATTGAAGCAGGTATGTAAATGTAAATATTATGATCTATTGATATATATTTAAAATTTTCCTAATGTAAAATGTGAAGCTTAATTTTTATTTTATGAACTAGTTTGAAAAATATTTTGTTTAATCTAAACAGACAGAGATATTCCTCAGAATATTGAAGAAGAAAATCAACCTCAAGCAGAAATTGAAGCAGGTATGTAAATGTAAATATTATGATTTATTGATATATTTAAAATTTTCCTAATGTAAAATGTGAAACTTAATTTTTATTTGATGAACTAGTTTGAAAAATATTTTGTTTAATGTAAACAAACAGAGATACTCCTCAAAATATTGAAGAAGAAAATCAACCTCAAGCAGGAATTGAAGTGGGTATGTAAATGTAAATATTATGATCTATTGATATATTTAAAATTTTCCTAATATTTATTGACATATTTATTAATTTAGTGATTTATTGAATATGCACTATTTTTTCGAATATGTACAGATGAAATCACTATCAATAATGAGATGTTAGAAAATGTTGACACTCACACATATGGAGATAAAAAACCTGACCATGTTATATGATATCGTGTCAACTGCATTTTTGAAAATCATTTCTTAAATGAGCGAGTGACAATTCAGGCTCAAATGTTGAAAGGTCTCCTATCATCAAGGAAATTAAAAGAAGTGATGACACTATTGGGTATTCGAAAATCAACCAAAGATAAAAAAAATGAAGGAAGAGGTGATAAAAAATATGAGTAGTGCTATAAAGTCAATTAAGATATCTAGAGATAAAGATGTTTCAAATATACGTAGAGGAATAGAGATGGCAATGGTTTCACCAAGTACTCAAGAGAATCGTTTGATAACATCTACAACACGAGCACTGGGAACCTCGCGAAAAACTTTGCTCAAACATCGAAAATTTCGACTGCAAATAGATGTAAATGATGAACTCACTTGTTAGAGAGCTATTTGTAGGCAGCCATACAAAGATAGACTTGGAGAAGATGTTAAAAAAATAATATATGAATATTGGAAGAACAATTCGCGTGTTTCACCAACTGCAAGACATGTGATGTGAAGAAGAATACCACGAAATCAGTACGAAGAACATGAAAAACATCTCTTGGAAACCACTCAAATAGAGTTATTTAACAAATTCAAAGAAGAGAATCATCAAATTCATGTTTCACTCAGTGCTTTTGTTCAACAAAAACCATGGTATGTAAAACCTATCACCGTACGCGACACTTGTTGTTGCCATTATCATGTGGAATTTGAGTTATATTATGACACATTCCTTGATTTCGGTAGAACATTATGGAAGGATTCACCTCCTCCTTCCACTATCCATGAATTCATATCTAAAATTCTATGTGAAAGAGAAAGTGATGAACTATTTTACAAAAAGAAATGTGTTGGTGGTAAAAAATGCGATGATTGTGGAAATTTGACTAAATTTCAAAACAAATATCGTATTGATATAAATGATCAATCATTGTCCAGCATGAAAGTGAAATGGAAGAGATATGAATATACCAGTACATCGATTCAAGGTGCAGATAGTGTTAAAAGAATCGAATTACGAGAAGACGAAATTTTTTTGATAGACTTTTTGAGAAAGTTTGAGGCAGAAATTTACAAATACACCAAGCATTCCCATAGAGCTCGATGGCAAGACTTGCAATTCAAAAAATCTCGTGAAGTTTTTCCACCAGGGACCATTTTGTCAGTGATTGATTTTGCAGAAAACTACACATTTGTTCCACAAAAAGAAATTCAGAGTGAATACTATCATTCTAACCAAGTCTCCATGCTCATCCATATTCTATATAGACATGCTGAACAAAATGTCGATCATATAGAAAGCACGAATGAAAATCAACATATCATTAAATAATATCACTTTTATATCAGTGACGATCGTACACATGATACATGTTTTGTACAACATTGTTTTGGAAGAATTTAATATTCATTGAAAAATTGTGGAACAACATTCAATGAACATTGGATATGGTCAGACGGATGCGCAGGTCAATTCAAATCTGCACGATCATTCTTTTGGTTGTGTTGTCTTCATAAGAAAACCTTCATTAAACATTGTTGGAATTTCTTTGAGACTAGCCATGGAAAAGGAGAACATGACGGTGCAGGAGCATGCATAAAACGAGTACTTCGAAGATATCAAATGAACCACTCTGCACGCCGACTTGTGAACGTTGAAGAAGTTGTTCAATGGTGCATCGCTGCTCTAAGCCATGAGAAAAACCCATCAAGAGAAGTGCAAAGGTACATTCAATTTAATTTATATTGGAAATCTAATTTTAAACATTGTACATTTATCATGCAATGATTATTTTTAATTGTATTTTGATATCATATTTACAAATTATTTTTCTAATTTTCCATATAAATGTTTTTCTGGCATATTGGAATCGGAGACGTAGATAGATCAATTGGAAATGACGTTGAAACAATAAAATGGACTCGAAAATTGCATTCAATTCAAACAAAGTTGTCCACAAATGTGTTTGCATTGGATAAAAGAAAATATTCTTGTTTTTGTGATGTTTACATAGACAACACAAAATCCAATGACGTCTGTGAAAACAAAATGTATGTGAACGATTGGAAACATACAGAGCTAAATACAAAGGGAAAAATGTCTGTTGCAATGTTTGAAGAAATGCAATCAGAGGAAACTGCAATATCATCCAATGGTGATCGAGTTTCTGATCTTGTTAGAGAAGGTAACATTTGAATTACTTTCTAATGATTTAAAGATCTAGAAATAAATTTAAATATGCATAATTAAATGTTAAATTTATTTTATTGTGTAGGAGATGTTTTTTCTGTAATTGCACCTATTGATAATGATGAAAATGTGAAGTATTATTTGACGCGTTGCACTGAACGAAAAATGAAATTATTACAAGACTATAATGATCACAGATTTCAGTATGACAGAGGGTCTATTATACTGAAAGGTTATTTTTTCAGACAAACTCATCAAAGTGGAGACTTTATTTACTTTGAAGACTATGAACCTGATTCCATAAGTTGTCAATATAGTCACTTGGTGTGTGCAACACGCATAAAGTTGATAGAAGTTCAATCAGAGAAAAAAACGAAAATTAAGAAATGGAAAATGTCAAAATATGATCATGAATGGATTATTGAAGATGGAATTCCATTAGAATTTTTTTGAGTGAAGTGTCCAACAATTTATTATCTTTAGATTAAATATGTTTTAGAACTTCCAGTACTCAACTAAAAATTGAGCTGCTTATGTTATTTGTGGTTTGCACATGTTACAAATTGTTTGGGTACAAGCACGTGCTCTAGTATCAACTGAAAGTAGTTTTTCTATACATGTGCATTGATGAAAAATGTTATATGTATATATATATATATATATATTCTAGAATGAAATTAATTGTTCTTGTATATGTTTTCCGACCGTATGGTACAAATTATTTCACTTTATTTTGTAAGGTCAGATTCGGTCCCCATATGGCCTAGCCTCCAAGGGACGAGATAACAAGTGGTTGTCCCCACTTGCCCGAATCTCATCTTTTAAGTACAATTTTACTCTTTTATGGTAGGCATCTTACATGATGTCCTAGCCAAGGATAGATTCTCTTTGTTTCAAGTTTCCGGTAAAAGTTGTCACTGAATGACCTACTAGGATATTATAAATACTAGCTTTGTAAGATCATTTGGCATTCGGAAAAATTCGAAAGTCTTAGACTGTCAATCAATTTAAAGTATCATTCACCCTAGGGAATGTAAAATATTCAATGTAGGCTGGTGATGATGCTCACTCCTAGCTTGAAGCAGCTCCAATGACCAATTCTTTAATGAATTCCAATGCACTAGACCAAAGTTGGTGACCTACTTGGTTTTTCACCCAAGAAACTCCAATGTACTCTTCTTACCTTTGGCCCCCAAAGCTACAATGGATTTATAGGAAGGTGAAGAAAATTTTTTTCACTGATAAGAATTTGGTCACATCCCTAATCTCCCCTTATCAAAAAGTTCATATCTACTACATTATCTAGCATGTACTCAAGATCACTATTTCGTAATTAGAATATCACAATATCATAAGTTCTCACAAAAATACATGGAATTCCATTACGACACTCATCTAACAATGGGGAGCTCAAAACCTAGAAAGCTCCTCGTCCCCTTAATAATAATGTGTTTAATTTAGTCTTTTAGGTGAGGATTAGGTGTGAATCTTATTTTCACATACAAAAATAATTAATTGTCTAATTCCATAAATTTGATTATTCACCAAAATACATGTCATATCCACTATTTGTCTCTCCTACAAATTCCCATTATTTTATTAAAATATGATTTTATCTCACCCAACTATCACATGTTCCTAAATTTACTCCTAATTGTTCCCTATGCCCTAAATCTACTCCTAATTTCTCCCTATGCTGCTTTTCGCTTACTTATTTTTAGAAATTTATTTTCCTAGATCCATCATAACTATGGATCTATCAAGCGCCGAGAGGGATAAATATCTAGAGGTGCAAACCTCTTTTTTGAGTGCAAAACTTGAGGAAAGGTTTGCACCTCGAGAGATCTGATCCCTCTCGGCGCTTGATAGATCTGTAGTTAAGATGGATCTAGGTTGGTTTCAGTCGTGTGCAACCAAGGAAAAACTATCGATAATATGAGGAACATATGATTAATTTTATCAATAATATGTAAATACATCTAATATTAATATAACCATTTTAAATATGCTAAATATGTTTGAGATTTATCAAGTCATTTTAATTTTAATTTTTCTTAGTTACCTCAATTTGTTGAGATGATAAATATTGTAGAATAACTTTAATAATGGAAAATGATCAAATAAATTTTTTGAATGCAAAGTGGCAATGTAATAATATTGAATGATAGAATGTGAATAATTAGAATGTAATCAATTAAAAATAGAATTTATTGTGATCAATCTTAAACTATTTTCTTCTTCTATTCTTATTGTCACCCTTATTAGTTTTTTCATCTTTCCGTATCGATTATATTAAAAAGAAAGTAAAAATCATAAATCATAAACCATTTAAATATTTAACTCGAACTCTTGTAGTAAACACCATACCTTGTCTCTCTTGCTCTCCAATATTATTAGGTTTAATTATTATAACACAAAAATCGTTCTAAATTGTCAATAATATTTTGCGCTTACACTGAAATCAATGAACACTATTAATCCAATGACTTTACAAGTAATGTACCATCATACATGCAATTATATCAAATCAGAAATCAACATATACAATGAAATCAATGGGGATTGTCTTGTTACAAGTAACTTTTCAATTTACCACATGTGCAAATGTAGGTTGAAACCATCCAAAACTTTAAGTTGTAGATTGAAACCGTCCAAAACTTTAAGTTTTAAAACCCTTTTGATTATATATTGTGCAACATTAAAACATTAAACATTTAAAGTTCATTAAATATCACATGCAAAATGTAGATTGAAACCATCCAAAACTTGAGTTTTAAAAACTTCACATGCCATGCCAATTATAATTCAACTATCCAAAAAAAACATTTAACATTAAATATCACATGCCAAATGTAGTTCAGATGACAACGGGCGGAAACGTGAAGCTGGGTTACACTTTTGTGAGAATCAGGGCCCGAAATTTTTTTCCAACAATAGTTCGGCCAAAAATTTTTACAAGTTCGGCCAAACTATTACAAAGTTCGGCCGAACTCTAGATTCTGTTTACAATGACAGCACACTGACGGCGCTGGCAAACAGAATTTTTGTCGGAGTTTGGAATGTAGAAATTAGCTGAATAAATCACTTATTCAATGGAGATTAACCCGATTACACATCAATTTCGAATTGCATGCATAACACATAATCTCATCTACAATTAATTGTCACATGCGGAAATAATAGAAGCAATCTCACATCAAATCAATCACACATTAACTCGGTATGTATGGGGAAAGCCTATAGCTGAAAACCCCGCAGCTATTGTGTATATTATAATGGAGAAATCATGTAACCAACAAAGTACAATACTCCTCACAAGTACTCAGTACTTTCTCATAAAGTCACACACAATCTAACTCAGTTTTGAACAAGTCTCGGGTTCAAAACTCACTGCTGAATGCCTTGCCTCTATTGCACAATCATGGCCTGTATATGAAGAGGTTCAAGGTTCGAATCCCCTTGGCTTGACTGCGCAATTGTCATGGATAATTCCTCCAAGTGTAATGCAAATCTCATGCAAAACTAATCCTCCAACTGATAGCTTTACTCACCCTTTCATCTACCTCTTCCACTGGTCTCCACTGAACTGATCATGCACTGTAGTGAACTGAAGTGTTCTTGAGTTGAATAATGAGTTAATATTTAGTGAATTAAATATTATTTAATTCACTCCACTCATATCTAGTTGATTAGTTAGTTAACTAATCCCAACTAGTTCAACTAAAACAAACAGAACACAACTCCACTATATGTCCCGTTAACTCCTCCAAAACTCCTGCCACTGAAGTCTAACTGAAGCCAACCATGCAAGATGCCATCAAACCCTAGGAACCACGTGATTCCTTGTGTCGGTTGCATGAGCCACCTCCATGACTCAAACTGAAGTGCGCCAAGAGAGTAAACTGCTGTTTATAGTCAAAATATTATTAAGGGTAAATAATATTTGACTTCCATATTTTTAGGAGATCAGTCTAAAAATAGCCTGGGTCCTAAAAATTAGGGTCTCATCTATTTTTACCAACATGTAGCATACTTCAAGAATCTCCAAGTAGAATTCCCAAATTATTCTCCGTATGTCTAAAAATAGACATAGTCTAAAAATAGACTTTGCGCCAGAATTTGCCTGCGGGCCCACTTAGTGAAGGCGACTTCATTTCACTAAGCTCCATCATCTTGCTGCATTCTCAACACTCCCTCTCAGCAAGATATGGATTATCTGCAACCCCTATCCTGCCTCTGTGGAATTCGAACTTGCTCCTGGTGAGCGCCTTCGTCAGGATGTCGGCATCCTGATCCTCCATGGGAACATATGAAAGCATCATGATCCTCCGCTGAACACAATCTCTGATATGATGGTACCTGATGTCGATATGTTTGGACCTATCATGAAATACTGGATTAGCCGAGAGCTTGATGCAGCTCTGGTTATCACAGTAGATCACTATAGGCTCCAAATGCAACCTGAACAAACCTGCGAGGATCTTCCTCATCCAAATAGCCTCGCATGCAGCCAAACTTGCTGCCATGTACTCGGCCTCTGCTGAACTGAGTGCCACGGATCTCTGCTTCCTGCTGTACCAGGAAACTGCTGCCGACCCAATGCTGAAAACTCCTCCAGAAGTGCTCTTCCGGTCCGTTGGGCTCCCTGCCCAATCTGCATCAGTGAAGCCAGAAAGCTTCACTCCATCCTCATGTCTGTACCATAGACCATATCCCGATGTGCCTCTGATATAGCGCAATACATGCTTGCCCGCCTTCCAAAAGAGCTTGGTAGGCTTAACCATAGCTTGCGAAAGCTGGTTAACTGCATAGCATATATCGGGTCAAGTATTGACCAAATACATCAACGACCCCACCAACTGTCGATAGACAGTGGCATCCACTACCTCCTCCGAAGTAGCATCTCTCTTCCTCCATCCTCCAGGAAGAGGGGTATCAACAGGCTTGCAGCCCTGCATGTTGAACCTCTCTAGAATCTCCCGGGCATACTTGCCCTGAGAAACAAACAGTCCTCCACTGCGCTGCCAAATCTCCAATCCCAGGAAATAATGAAGGATGCCCGGGTCCTTCATCTCAAACTCTCGTGCAAGATCCTCCTTGCATGAAAGTATCAACTGCTCATCGCCAGTCAAAATCAGATCATCTACATACAGTACGATGATCAACAGCTTCCCCTCCACCACAATTTGGTACAGGTTTGGATCTGCCTCACTCTTGGAGAATCCAAGCCCGGTGAAGTAGCTGTCTATCCAAGTGTACCAAGCACGAGGTGCTTGTTTCAGCCCGTACAGTGCTCTCTTGAGTCGGCACACATGCGACTCACTGCTGAAGATCTCGAAACCTTCAGGCTGCTCTATGTACACCTCCTCCTCAATAACTCCATTGAGGAACGCGGTCTTCACATCCATCTGATGAATGTGCCACCCCATCTGCGCTGAGAGAGCAAGGATCGTCCGTATGGAAGAGTACCTTGCGACAGGTGCAAAAGTCTCCTCATGGTCAATCCCCTCGATCTGTGAGAAGCCACGGGCGACAAATCTCGCCTTGTACTTCTCCACACTCCCGTCAGCCGCCTGCTTCACCTTGTAGATCCATCGCGAACCTACAACTGATTTCCCAACCGGTCTTGGGACAATCTCCCATGCACTGTTCCCGATGATCGAATCATATTCTTCGATCATGGCATCAACCCATGCGGGTTCCTCCACAGCTTCCTCAAAAGAGGATGGCTCCGTCACAACACATTGACTCACAAGAGCCATGTATCCGGTGTACCGATCTGGTGACTATCTCTGTCTGCGCTGTGTTGTAGGTGGTCCTACAACCTTCTCTGCATCCCGAGCCAGTCGCTCAGCTTCTGTAGTGCGCATGCGCCCTCTGATGGTTGGCGCTGCCTGGGTGGTTTCTTCCACCTCCTGAACCTCCTCTTGTGGCTGATCCACATCCGGAAGCTCCTCCTTAGGAACTAACAGCTCCTCATCTGCATGCGAGTGTAGCTCCCTCTCAAGCGAACACTGCATGGCTTTCTCCTCCTGAAATTTTATATCCCGTCGCACAACAGTCTTGCGACTGTCTGGCACATACACCCGATAGTTGTGAGGTGTATCAGTGTGCCCCACAAATATTCCAACTTCAGCAGTTGGATCCAGCTTCCTTCTTGCATCCTTCGTCACATGCATGTAGACAGGAGATCCGAAAATCCGCAAATGGGAAATATCAGGCCTCTTGCCCGAATAAGCCTCCTCTGGTGTACTCATGCCAAGAACCTTGTGAGGACAACGGTTCTGCACATACACTGCTGTATTGCATGCCTCAGCCCACAAGTGAAGGGGTAGGCCCTGATCATGCAACATCGCCGTGCAGCACCCACGATCGTTCTGTTCTTCCGCTCAGCCACCCCGTTCTGCTGTGGGTTATGGGGTGCGATGAGCTCTCTCCGAATCCCTTCTGCGCTGCAGAACTCCTTGAATTCAGCCGAGATGAATTCACCGCCGTTATCACTCCTTAGAGCAATCACCTTCTTCCCCGACTCCTTCTCGACCAGTGCTTTAAACTCACAGAACTTCGCGAATGTATCGCTCTTCTTCTGCGTGAAGAAGATCCAGCACTTTCGAGAGAAATCATCAACAAAGATCACATAATACCTGTGCTTTGCTGTCGAAGCAACAGAGAAAGGACCACACACGTCTGTGTGAACTCTCTCAAGGATCGTCGTGGCGCGACTATCCTTCTCATGAAAGGTGGCTTTCACATACTTCCCTAAAGTACACCCCTTGCACTGATCTGACTGCGCAAGGGTGCCCTTAGGAAGTCCAGTAGAAATCTGCTGCAGAATCTTCAAAGCTCCATGGTGAAGATGGCCCAATCTCCTGTGCCATAGTTCGCCCTCATCATCCCGACTCACCACATCTCCAGCTTTGCATGCCATAGCTGCGCAGTCATCTACCTGCAACTGATAAAGGTTCTGAGTTCGAACCCCTATCTTCCGGGTCTCTCCAGTAGTCTTACTGCGCAGGAAAGCTTTTCCTTCGCTGAAGACCACATCATAACCCTTATCCTCAAACATCGCTACTGAAATCAGGTTCTTCTTCAATCCAGGTACATGCATGACATCCTTTAAGACAAAGGGTTTACCAGACTCCCTCTGAAAGGATACGGTACCGATACCAGTCGCATTGTATCTACCGTCATCGCCCATCTCGATGTGCATGCCCAAATCCTTGTCCTCCAGATCTGAGAACAACTCCCGATCTCCCGTCATATGAAATGACGCACCGCTGTCCAAGAACCACACCGATCCCATCACACTTGAAACCAAGCATGCAATCGGTGAAAAGTCAAGCTCGAACTGTGAAGCCAAAGCTTCTCCATCTGCAGATCTTCCCGCTTGCTTGTTCTTCTTCTTCTTTGGAAAATTGGTAGCATAATGTCCGTGATCATGGCAGTGAAAACACTTCACTTTCGCCATATCCTGCTTCTTGCCCTTTGCTCCAGAATGAGAGGTTTTCTTACCCTTCCCTTTCTTAGCTTTGGACACCAAAGCACAGTTTTCTTCATCAGCTCCCTTTGATGAAGATCCATCTCGAGTAGTCCTCCTTATCTCCTCCTGCATGAGATCCGCCCAAAGGCGCTCCCATCCCGGCAGCTTCTCCCGACCATTGACACTATCTTGATATGAGTGCCGAGCCTTCGGAAGACCAAGGAGAGCCAGGTCGACCATGTCCTCGTCTTCGACAGTCACCCCCACACTTCCCAGCTCATCTCTGCATTGAGTGAACTTCGTGAGGTATTTGGCGATACTGTCGCCCTTCTCCATCTTGATGTTCCTGAGATTATCTTTGAGCGCCAGCTTCCTTTGGTCACTCTTACTCTGGAATAGATCCGTCAAAGCTTTCCACATTAAATATGGAGTAGCCTTTCCATGCAGGCTGGATACAATATGATCCTTGACGCCCTCCAACAGGATCCTTCGACATTTCGCGATCTTCTTTTGCCATGCATCGACCAAAGCTACATCAGTGGGCTTTGGGACATCCGCATCCACGAACTCCTTCAGACCATTATCTTCTAACACTACTTCCATGCGATCCTTCCATGCAACATAATTCAAACTGCCTTCAAGAGCATATTCGAGTCGCAAATCGTTGAAAGAAGACATCTTCAACACCGGCACCAAGAAAACCAACCTTCTGCAAAATTCAAATTCCAAACTCCAAGCTCTATCGCTTCCGATCTATACTTGAAAACAAATTATTTCCAAATCAGAGATTGACTGCAAGGGGCATTCACCAGATCTTTGACCTTACAAAGAAGGATGAATATTCCGGAGGCTACCTGGCCCGCATGCAGACTCTGTCCGAGGAAAATAAGTTTGCAATCACCGTAATAGATCTCGACAATTAATATTGCTCTGATACCATGTAGAAATTAGCTGAATAAATCACTTATTCAATGAAGATTAACCCGATCATACATCAATTTCGAATTTCATGCATAACACATAACCTTCTTCTACAATTAATTGTCACATGCGGAAATATAGAAGCAATCTCACATCAAATCAATCACACATTAACTCAGTATGTATGGGGAAAGCCTATAGCTGAAAACCCCGCAGCTATTGTGTATATTATAATGGAGAAATCATGTAACCAACAAAGTACAATACTCCTCACAAGTACTCAGTACTTTCTCATAAAGTGACACACAATCTAACTCAGTTTTGAACAAGTCTCGGGTTCAAAACTCACTGCTGACTGCCTTGCCTCTATTGCGCAATCATGGCCTGTATATGAAGAGATCCAAGGTTCGAATCCCCTTGGCTTGACTGTGCAATTTTCATGGACAATTCCTCCAAGTGTAATGCAAATCCCATGCAAAACTAATCCTCCAACTGATAGCTTTACTCACCCTTTCATCTACCTCTTCCATTGGTCTCCACTGAACTGATCATGCACTGTAGTGAACTGAAGTGTTCTTGAGTTGAATAATGAGTTAATATTTAGTAAATTAAATATTATTTAATTTACTCCACTCATATCTAGTTGATTAGTTAGTTAACTAATCCCAACTAGTTCAACTAAAACAAACAGAACACAACTCCACTACTTGTCACGTTAACTCCTCCAAAACTCCTGCCACTGAAGTCTAACTGAAGCCAACCATGCAAGATGCCATCAAACCCTAGGAACCACGTGATTCCTTGTGTCAGTTGCATGAGCCACCTCCATGACTCAAACTGAAGTGCGCCAAGAGAGTAAACTGCTTTTTATAGTCAAAATATTATTAAGGGTAAATAATATTTGACTTCCATATTTTTAGGAGATCAGTCTAAAAATAGCCTGGGTCCTAAAAATTAGGGTCTCATCTATTTTTACCGACATGTCGCATACTTCGAGAATCTCCAAGTAGAATTCCCAAATTATGCTCCGTATGTCTAAAAATAGACATAGTCTAAAAATAGACTTTGCGCCAGAATTTGCCTGCGGGCCCACTTAGTGAAGGCGACTTCATTTCACTAAGCTCCATCATCTTACTGCATTCTCAACATGGAAAACTGGCAATTAAAGTTCGGCCGAACTTTTACTTTTAAAATAGTTCGGCCGAACTAGTTTCTATAAATAAATCGCCCGCGAGTGTTTATGGTTTACTGTTTCATTGTTCGTGCATTGTTATTGCGGTGTATCATGTTCGCGTTGTTGCTGATGTCGACGCCCTGGTGCTACTGTCGCCGCCCTGTTGCTCCTGCCATCCACGTGGGTAAGGCTTGAATTCATTAAAAATTGTTTGGGAAGTGGGATGAAAGCTTGTTTTACAGAAAATCATTTAGATGCTTGCTTATGATGTAAGTTTTTGTTTTTTTTTCATACATTTTCCCTCACTATTTATAAGAGTTTTCGCATTCTCACGTTGTACTCACTTTGGACATATTTTTTTAGTTCCATTCATCCAATTCTGTGGATGCTAATAAAATTAGCTTATCTCCCTTGGGGTCAAGTTTCCTGACAAAATAGTCTTTTGATTGTATTCCACAGTGCATACAATTTGTCAAATTTCCAATTTGTTGCATGCAAGGATTTAAAAAAATAGCGAATTTGTAAATATCTCTCTCATATGTTGTATCATTTAATTTAATTTAATTTATTATTATTTTTTTAATTTTTTAATCCTATGTTCATATGTTGTATAGTTAAAAAAATAGTGAATTCTTGTTGATAGATTAAAGTCAGTTTTGTTTTGACAAGTTTTCTTAAACTAACTGCTCCAAACCTACATAAATAAATTCGCAAATTTGAAGAGAGGCGTGTTCTTGACTAGTGTCATAGTCTCTAAAATTAATATTTGGAACGTCACCCATTATTAACGTCCTCCTCTCTATAAATTTTCTAAAAGGGATTTTGTAGTGAAAATGAATTGTATACTGCAACGGAAGCTATTTCATTCTTCATCATACCCACTTCACAGCAATAGGAAAATTTGTTTTGTAGTCTCATTTCAAAATAAAAAATACAGGAAGTCATCACCGATATCTCCTTATCCAGCAAATGCGGCACGGAGCTTTGTGCAAGGAGTGAGTGGACTGTAATTTTCCTTTGCCATATAATCAATTAATTGCATTTCAGTTTTAATTTCTCTGTCTGTGGCCTACTCCATCCTACTGGCATCACAAAAGGGGTGAAGCTGGATAAAAATTTCCACCAACAATTTTATTAATACAATGCTTAGGTACCGGGGCTTCGTTTTTGCTGTGGCCTACTCCTTCCAACTGGCATCTCAAAAGGCCTGAAGCTGGGTAAAACCTGCCACCAAAACTTTTGGTGGAATAGATACTCTCAGATCTAGCACCTAAGTTAGAAAGAATTGTGTGCTGTGTACTGCAGTCCTCGCCTTCAAGGTATGTTTCTAAAGCAACTTCCAAAAATACAAACCAAAAAAACCCTGTTTCAGTTACACAGAATTCGTTTTAATTTTCTAGTTCTACAGACAAAACACCGTTTTTGGATTTATTTGTGTATGTTGCAATATCTGAGTATTGCTTATGACTTCTATATTTAATAGAGACTGAGCTCTAGCGTCAGACACTTGTTAATGAGGAAAAAAGAAAAGTATGGCCCTGCCATTTGCAAGACTTCCTAGTTGCCTCTTCCTCAATTAGCCTATACATGCAAGTAACTAGGCATTTCAGAAAGTAAATGATCTGCGTCATTATTCAAATGTGGAGGATACCCCACCTTAGCCCAAATGGTATGATGTTTCTTTGTACGTGAGGCCTTGAAAATACACCACTTTTTCAAGCCTTTCAGGCAACAACAAGTGTAGAGGATGTGAAATAGTCTACCAAATATTAGGCTCGCCTGCTGCTCTAACAGTCTACGCAGTATCACTGTTTTAGATATATTAGGCTCGCCTGCTGGCCGTAAAAATCTACCACGTCCAAAAAAAAACAGAGCCTTGTGGGTACCATTCATATTGAGTACTGGAGAGCATCTTTTGATCAGCAATAATGAGTAGTATGCAATTGACACGCTTGTTTTGCGGATAATAGTCTAGTAAAAAAACGAACCCCTATGGAACAGCATACAAGTGAGTACAGGCTCGCTTGAAAAGACATTAGGCTCGTTTGAAAACCATTACTATCTACCACATCCAAAAACAGAGCATGTGGATACCATTTATATTGAGGACTGTCACGTCCGTTGAGGAAATTGCAGCAATATTTTTAATAATCCTTTTGATTATATAAGAAACATCAGGCTCGCTTCCAGGTTAGTGCAAGCTCGATTGAGTACTAAAGAAAACACAGACAGCATCTTTTGTTGGAAATATTTGCCTCCCTTCTTGACTAGAATGTTGGAAACCTGATCTATCTTGAAACCCCTTCTTGGAGTCTCTCTCTAGCTAGAACTGCACCTACACTCTGCAACTAGCCAAAAATAGATTTGAAATATTTGACTAATTTTTCATATAATTGAAATTTAAAAACAGATGATTTTCTCCAAGTTTTAATTGTTTAAAATATGATTGTTTAAAACTGAAAGATTTTTTTTCTTGTATATTTGAAGCTCTCCATTATTATATAAAAGGATTTTATGCTTGTATATTTTTATGCTCTTTGCCATATAGTAATGTTAGTGTATGAAGTTTTAAATTGTTTTTATTATTTTTATTATATGTTGGATGTGATTTTGATTGAAAATGCTTCTTTTTTATTTACTAATTAAAACAAATTATTAGAAAAATTATTGCTTTAAGCCTTGGAATTTACAATCAAAATTTGAAAATGTTTTTATATCTAGAAACTATTTATGAAAAGTTTAATATTGTTTGATTTTCTCTACCATGTCCTTTTTACATATATCTAGAATAATATTATTTGTAGTTTCCGGTTTTTTGTAACATTTTACTACCATAATCAAAATCTATAGAAATAATAATCTAACATTATAATATCTTGAAATGGAGCTAGCCAACTCAAATATAGTATTGCAAATCCATGGCTAAGTTAGATGAGGAGGCTATGTATTACTTAGTATTGTATCCATATTGGGGTTGCAAGTTCTATGGGTTCAAAAGAACACTTGCAAACAATTTGTTTTCCATATGACCTCTCTTTTTCATAGATAAATTTCATTCTTTTAGCCATTATGGATTTGAGAAAAATGCATCCTGATAGGCCAATAAAAAGCCTTAACAATGAATTAAACATGAACAACTATTAAATATGGGTAACCAAGTAGCATCAAAACAAACAACTAAATCACCAAGGCTAGTAGTGATAAATAATAAACATTCTAGGAGACATAAAAATTCCATGTAAATAATTTTTTTACCTAAAATCACTAGATGGTGAGGCCCACAACAACAACTGCAAAAGCAATGCAATATAACCAATCAAACTGCACCAACAAAACATATGGTCTTGAATGAGGTTTTGGACTCTTTAGATATAAATGTACACCGTGGCAATGTATCTTATATAAAACTTTAATCCATGTGCTTAACCTTAACATTGACACAAATGGAATACAATTTTACTCATTGCTTTATGATAGAAAAATATTCGGATGAGTATTACCCACATATCCAAAGTCAAAAGGGATAGATTAAAAAGGGATGCTCTGGTCATCTATAAAAGATAAATTAAAGAAGCATGACATGACATATTAGTAATAAAAATTAGATATGTGTACCAATTATGTTCATATAACACAACAAATAGATGATTCAATACAAATGTCACATAGAAGTCATATTTATCTCATGGGCCTTAAACTTAAATTATATATCTAGCATTACATTAAGCTATAGGAGATAAATCAAAGAAGCATTTGAATGTAAATTAAACATGTGTGATAATTATGTCCTTTAGTTCAATAAATAGATAATAATTTGCAAATGCCATATCTAAGCTATATTTCATCTAAGTAGCTTTCAATTTAAACTTATATCTAATGTTAAATTATATAAAAGAATAACAGTGATTCAAACTTCAAAATAATATTTAGAGTTGGTATAAAATGTGACATAATTTTCCTGCGTGGAAAAACATAGTTACTGAGAGTTCAAAACTCATGCATTTGAATAGAAAGTGGGTATACGAATGAGCAAGTAGCTTTTTTCTAGAAATGGTTAAGTGAAGGTTGATAGAGAGCCACACAAAATTGCAAATTCATACCTTACCAAAACTGTTAGATCCTTTTAAAGAAAACATATTTAATCAACTTTCATTGAAATATATGATAAACTCAACCCAATTTTATGAAAAGTAGTATACCATTTTTTACATAATTTCACATAATACAAATAGATATAAATTTTAATTAAGTATTGTTATAAAGATTTAACTACCCATCAAGAGATGGCCAAGTGATTGAGACAGGGCATCATCACAATAAAAAACCAAGTACAAATTATAGTAATCCTAGAATCATGCTTTACATGAGGTAAAATTGGGGGACTCATGACTTGTACTATAGATAAAAAAACATTTACCCTTACCAAAAAATATATGATAAAAATTGACAAACTACATAAGCTTAAGCTTAAGGGGATATAATCCTTCTTGCCTTCCATATAGATAATGAAAATGATTGTTCCAAGTCTCATGTTGCTTCTGATGTTATTTTATAAACCTTGATTGGAAAGAAAAATAGGAGGGCAGAAATGTAAGAAATATAAAACATAATGAAGCACAAAGTAAGAAATAGAGAACATAATGAAACACACACATAAATATCTCTAGACAATCAACACAATTATTTTCCTAGGAAATCCTTATATGGGAGACAAGCAACCCTAAAAAGTAATGATGCTTTTGACTCCTTTTTCCCTAGGAAATCCTTATGGGAGAAAAACAAAACTAAAATGTAAACATGCTCTATTCTCTCTTTTCTGGTATGGAAAATATGTGAGTACAAAGAAAGAGGTAATCTCTCTAGAGTTAGCTAAGACTTTTAGCGTGTAAGGTTGCTATAAAAACTTAACTTCATACATTTTTTCTCTCTAACTTCACACTCCTAGTTGTATTTTCAACTATTGAACAAAATACAATAACACAAAATGGAACTCTTATTCCTCCTAGTGGCCAAGTATTTAACCTAGTGTGATAGCCAACTAGGTGTAAGATTTGACTCTGTCAACCATTAACGAGGTTTGTGATTTTAGACCTTTTAGAGTCTTGTTAAAATTCCACATGTAGCTAGATTTCCATGCATGAGTAATGGGGCTAAGATGTCATTCTCTCGTACCATGGTGATCAACATGATAGGTCAACTTACTAAAGGCATAAATTTTGAATGAACTTCGTTTGATTTTTTTCTTGCACCATTGGATATGTCTTTGAGTGTAGAAAAATGGTCAAGATTTTGGCACAAAGGATAATCGTTTGACCCCCAGAAATGTCATTTAATGCCTCAAAATGACTCCAAAAGGTTTTAGACCCCAATTCTCCACCCACCATTAAAATGACCCTACAAGTTGATTCTTTAAGTTTTTTCACTCTATAAGCATCAAAATATATGACAAATAATATAATTATCCAATCTAGATCATTATATAATAATTTGTTAAAATTATGAGTAAGATATACATAATGGAATTTAAATAAATAGCGTTAATTCATTGAACACCCTTGTACATGTTCCTTGTTGATACTTTGAAAGTGATACTTTGAAAGTAATACTTTTTGAAAAATAATTTGTTTATGGATTCTATTTTCCACATTCTCTCAACCATATCAAAAACCTTCTTATAATATTTGAAATCGAAGGTCTTTCCCATACCAAAGTATGTTATTTTAAAACATGTTTTCTTGGTGATATGGGTGATTTAGAAATGATTGGGAGAGCGAAATTCCTTGAATTTAATACATGTACAATATGTTTGGTTCATGCCACTAAGCCAAGAATTTTAAATTCAACTGACTTTTAATATAACCAACTAAATCTTGCAAAAAAGGAATAAAACAATTTATGTTAGGGTTGTGGATTTAGGCATTGAAAAAACACACCATGATATTTCAAATTTAAAAATAATGGTTTGAGTCCTAGGTAGCTCAGAATCCTATTTGTTTTCAAAATAAGGATGCACTCCCATTTGATTCTCATGATTAGGTTGTAATCATGAGGCTCTCGCTCAAGAGTGGACCTTCCCAAAATCTTTTGACGTCTTGTCACAAACAAATCCATCAAACTGAAAACACATCATGCAAGAAACATAGCTCGCTGACATATATCATTTTTCTCCTTCAAAGAAAAAATTCACATCATGTGAATATCTCCATGTACTCTTACATATTGGTGTACAAAACCTTCAACCAAAAACAAGTTCACAACATGCCTCTTCAAACAACTGACTCTCAAGTCAAATAATAGAGCTCATGTACAAATTTCCATATTTGTTGCATTTAAGTGTGTCAACATAACTCTACTTTCAACGTCTTGCTTCATGCAACATGCACCATACTTTGAATTTTTAAAGAAATTCATGAAACATCAAAATACATGCAAGGCCTTAATTGGATAAGAAATCTAACCATCTGTTAGCAAACCATTTCAATGGCGCATCTTTTAGCTGCACTTCATCATGTGAATCATCTTGACCTTCATCGATTATGGAATCTTCTTTTCCATTATTGTCATTATCTCTTTCCACCTCCTTCAAATGTTGCGGATGACTTGTTGGATACAAAGTCCAACACTTGTCCACAAGGTGACCTTTCTTATGGCAATGAGTAATAAACAATTGCATCTTATTTTCAACATCATTTTCCTTGTCCAATGGGCCTTTGAGTTTTTGCCTCATTTATTTAGAAAGTTTCAATGTGCATGGATACCTTCTTCCAACATATATAAACATTATGATTATTCAAACCACAAAAGGAACATGTGCAAGTTATTTTATATATCTTATGTGAATATTTACCATGTTTATCATAATTGAAAGCAATTTGATTAAAGGCAAATTTATACCTTGAACATTCACCATTGTGGCCTTCTTGAGGAGGTGAATTTGATGAGGTAGTGGCTCTCCTCTGAATACTAGCAATGAATGAACAATGACTAGATAGAGCTTTCAACATCCTCTTCTTTTACATTCTCATTAGTTGCATGTTTATTAACATCTTCTTGCAAAGTGGGTGTCAAGCTTTTCCATTCATCATGAACACAAACTTCTGAAGCTTGAGGTAATGAACACGAAATAAAATTCCTTCTTGGAACAGCTTCATGTGCCTCCTTGGCTTTGGAGCATTCTCCATCATGTTTTCCATGGTTAAGACCTAGAAATAATTAGGCCCTTCCTCAACAACAATTGGCTCAACTATGCCTTGTACATGTTTGCCTTTAACCCTTTACTTTCATAGCACATTTTCATAAAAAATTTGGACTTTATTCCTCTAGTGTGTCTCTCAAAAGCACGTACACATTCATTTTGAGAGGAAATTGAAGACAGAAACCAATAGCTAATTCTCCTAGCATGGACCTTAATGTATCAAGACTTAGCAACCTTATTTGCATAATTTTTTCTAGCATGGACCTTAATGTCATAGCCTTCTTTTGCCTAAAATGAACGCAAATTTCCTTGCAATTTGGCTTGCGACATTCATAATTCATGCTCATGGAACATGATTGTGTTGCAATTGTGATAACATCTGTTGTATGCATAAGCTAATAAGAAATGATCGAAATTGACATTTTTGCTCTATTTTTTTTAAGATTTAAGGAAATTTACACCAAGTAGCTTCCAACTTCATATGACCATCATGTCAAACTCATCTCAGGATATTGTCCAAGTAAGAGCCACTCAAGCAAGCAATATAGTATACATGACTCAAATTTCAATTAGTAGCAATGACAGTTCTCTAAGTATGGTGAAAACATTGCTCCAGATCCTCAATGGGGCATGTTTGATGACAATAATTTGGGGAGTGAGAGAGGGAGATGGTAGGAGAAAAAATTCAAGGAATCCATGAGAAATTGAAAAATATATAACTAGAATAAGGTGGAAGACATCTGTAACCTAAGCGAGAAACCTGTGAGGAAATGGGTGCAGTTGGTATTACACACCCAATTGGACAACCTCGAGGAGAAAACATTTCTCCCACTTTATTTTTTGGCATAACCTAGTAAGTGTTATTCAATAGCATGTATTTTGTCAAGGCCTTGACCTAGTTTCCATTCAACTCCATCCACCAGGTTGTAGAGGATTCCTCTAGTGTGTCTTTCAAAAGCACGTACACATTCATTTTGAGAGGAATTTGAAGACAGAAACCAATAGCTAATTCTTCTAACTAACCTTCACTAAAATGAGCTAAATTGTACCTTGACATGTCTATGAAGATTAACTACCTTGAACTGTTTTTTTGCGTAGGGAAAGAGACACATTCCCATGTTTGAGCATGAAAACGTTCTTTGATATTGTTAATGCCTCTAGTGTTTACTTCTACAAGTTCTATAGGCAGAGTCTGTAAAGGGCCAGGTAGCCTCTGGATCTCATCTTTTATGAAAGGTGACATATCTAGTAAATGCCCCTAGAGTCAATCTCTGGAATGGATCTAAATAGAATTTATTCATTTTAATATCCGTAAAACACAACAACTTTAAGGTAAACTATGTACATGTGTCATTTCTTCCACAAACTAAAGTGTATAAGTAGTAAATTTTATACCAAGTGTGCAACCACCATGTAAAGTGCAATTTGGTGAACTTATCATTTTTATAATATCTTTTTCGATTAAATTTAGTTTCACACATGATCAATTATTGCTTTGAAAGTTGTGTTCTACATAATTTGTGTACACTAAATTACAAATTGATTTTTTGAAATCTATTTTGTGTAAATGTCAGCCAATAGATATATATCATGGAGGATGAAAGACGAAGATCAGTCGAATCCCATATGGAGGTTCAGGGATCGGAGGATATTCACGGTATTTAAATATAATATTAAATCTCCATACATGTGTGTACATATGGAATTGATTTTTTTATTAAATTCGTGAGTGAAATTAGTTGTTAATAAGTTTCATATTTTACTTTTTAGGAGGTAAGAGGAGAAGGGTGTCTACTCCATCCATGGAGCGTGGCCAAGGTTCAACTGGTCGAGGTATGAGTGGTAGCAGGTTGCGGGAAGGGGGTGATATTTATTCCCTCGAAGGCCAATCAACGGCTACTAGTTCTCAACAGGGTCACTGTGGGTCTGGTTCTCAGCAGCGTCATTCTAGGGTTGGTTCTCAGCAGGGTCATGTTGGAGAAGATGTTAACCAACAACATCAAGTTTGCCATCAATTTCAATATTTTTTCATTAAATTTGTACAACTTTTTTTACACGTGTTTTTTCTAATATACGAAATTTTATATATATTGATGCAGAGGCTGAAAATGTTCGAGCCAGTGGTCAAAATAGATGCAGGGCAGTGCGCTACATTCAAGAAGAAGGATTTCAACCCAGCACAACTTATCCGGCTGAGATTACTGATATACCATGGGAAACCAACATGGTGGAATGCACCTTACAAAGGTGTGAAAGCCTTCATGCAAAATTTCAAAGAGATCTTGTGGCTTTGTCTCTACCTGCTGAGAGTAGACAAAGCCTCGAAATATTTACACATTCATTGGGTGAAATGGTAAATGTGTATATAAATTTGGGGAACGACTGATTCGTTTGTAGAACTGATGAGAAAGAGAAAAGAAACAGTGATAGGTCTTGATAAATGGCATGACATAAAACAAAAAGTTACAAAAGCAGAGGCCAAGTCAATGTTTAATTATAAGGAAGGGCCAAAAAGAAAAATGTTGAAGGTGCAGTATTTCAAGCACCCAGACAAAGCTAGTTATTTGTATGATCGACATCTTGCGGCCTTTGGAAGGCTTCCATGGAACGATGAGGTTCTTGTTTATTTTGCACAAATGTTTTATGCAGAATTTTTTTTGGGTATGAAACCCGACTACAATGACCTTCCTTCAGAATTTTTTGGCTCGGGGAGAGGTCGATTATGTCAACGTAAGGGCGCTAAGCGAGATGTGGAGTTGCCTCGCCCTGAGCCGCCATTGGTGAGTCGACCGTCTCGAGTCGAAACCCTGCGATCAGAGATGGATGCGACTTCTCAAATAAGTCGTGAAGCAAGATATGTTATGATCGAAAATGTTCATAGCGGATTGAGTGGAGTCGATATTGGCTTAAATCGATAAAGAGCACGTGAAAATGCATGTGCCAATTTTGTTTATCATACAGATGAGGAGATTTACAACATGAATGTTGAAGATCTCCGAACATATGCAATAAATTGTCGCAATGGTCTGCAAGACCTAATTTTTCATGAGGAAGAGGGCACCGGAACGGTATGTGTTAGTGACCTTAGGGTTTGAAATTATTTTTACATATACATGTGTACAATTTGAAATAAATACATGTGTATTTACATGTATACATTTATTTGTATGTGTACATTAATCTAATTTAATGTATGATTATATGTTAAAACACCATTTGCAGTTCTCAAGCATGATGCGTGATGAAAATGTTAATATTACGTTCGGGACCTCCGGTTCAAACGATGCAGATGGGTCTGACCATCATGATATGTTGGCACATGTATGTTAGTGTTTTTTAAGTGACTCTAAAATAAATAATTGTTGCCACACATGTACATGTATGTATATATATAATTTGATAAAATATTTTAACAGGTACCAATTCCGTCTGATGTTTTTGGGATGGCGGTACCTTCTTCTTCTTTAGGAGATATACCTTCTACTTCATTGGGAGATGAGCCACAAGTATGGACAATTTTTCACAAGTTTAAAATTTATGTTTAAAAGTTATATATATATATATATATATATATATATTCTACCTCTAAAAGTTCCATTAAAAATTGAGATCTATATATATATATATATATATCTATATATATATATATATATATCTATATTTTGAGTTATTTAAAAAATTTTGAATTTAGGTTCGTATAGAAGATTTCTTTAATCCGGGGACTCTAGCGACGGAGATAGGAACATCCACAGCATTTGAACAAGTTGTCTTTAGTTCCTTTTTTTAATATTATTGAAAATAAGTTTATATATGTACACGTGCATTTTCATTTGAAAGTTTTTAATATATATATATATATATATATATATATATATATATATATATAACTATACATTTATATTGTACAGTTTACCACTGCAAATGTTCTTATGGGAGAACCTATTCATCAAATGGAGAGGGAACCTTACGAGGTATTGCGTGCTTTTTTTGTTATATTTTGTTTTTTACATGAAGTTCTAGATATATATATTCTCATTCATCTTTAAAACTTCAAATTTTAATGTTCAAGTACATGTGCATTGTGTATGTAGGTTTCCTATTCACAGGATAGGGCACGGACTGAGACCCAGACGCTAGATCCTTCATTTGATGGACATGATTTACAGTAGATTTGATTTTAAAATTTAGATGGTTTTAAAATTTGTTAAACTTGATACAGTTTGATACTTGTGCGATTTACAATTTTTGGACATATTTTATTACATTGTTATTATATATAATTTGTTTTATTTAATTTTTGGATGGTTTAAGTACTTTTGGCATGTGAATGTGAAGTAATGTTGTCATCTAAACTACATTTGGCATGTGATATTTAATGTTAAATGTTTTTTTTGGATAGTTGAATTATAATTGGCATGGCATGTGAAGTTTTTAAAACTCAAGTTTTGGATGGTTTCAATCTACATTTTGCATGTGATATTTAATGAACTTCAAATGTTTAATGTTTTAATGTTGCACAATATATAATCAAAAGGATTTTAAAACTTAAAGTTTTTGATGGTTTCAATCTATAAATTAAAGTTTTGGATGGTTTCAACCTACATTTGCACATGTGGTAAATTGAAATGTTACTTGTAACAAGACAATCCCCATTGATTTCATTGTATATGTTGATTTCTGATTTGATATAATTGCATGTATGATGGTAAATTACTTGTAAAGTCATTGGATTAATAGTGTTCATTGATTTCAGTGTAAGCGCAAAAAATTATTGACAATGTAGAACGATTTTTGTGTTATAATAATTAAACCTAATAATTTTGGAGAGCAAGAGAGACAAGGTATGGTCTTTACTACAAGCGTTCGAGCTAAATATTTAAATGGTTTATGATTTATGATTTTTACTTTCTTTTTAATATAATCGATACGAAAAGATGACAAAACTAATAAGGGTCGCAATAAGAATAGAAGAAGAAAATAGTTTAAGATTGATCTCACAATAAATGCTATTTGTAATTGATTACATTCTAATTATTCACATTCTAGATCAGTCAATATTATTACATTGTCACTTTGCATTCAAAAATTTTATTTGATCATTTTCCATTATTAAAGTTATTCTACAATATTTATCATCTCAACAAATTGAGGTAACTAAGAAAATTTAAAATTAAAATGACTTGATAATCTCAAACATATTTAACATATTTAAAATGGTTATATTAATATTAGATACATATTGACATATTATTGATAAAATTAATCATATGTTCCTCATATTATCGATAGCTTTTCCTTGGTTGCACACGACTGAAACCAACCTAGATCCATCTTAACTACAGATCTATCAAGCACCGAGAGGGATCAAATCTCTGGGTTGCAAACCTTTCCTCAAGTTTTGCACTCAAAAAAGAGGTTTGCACCTCTAGATATTTGATCCCTCTCAGTGCTTGATAGATCCATAGTTATGATGGATCTAGGAAAATAAATTTCGAAAAATAAGTAAGGGAAAAGCAGCATAGGGAACAATTAGGAGTAGATTTAGGTCATAGGGAACAATTAGGAGTAAATTTAGGAACATGTGATAGTTGGGTGAGATAAAATCATATTTTAATAAAATAATGGGAATTTGTAGGAGAGACAAATAGTGGATATGACATGTATTTTGGTGAATAATAAAATTTATGGAATTAAAAAATTAATTATTTTTGTATGTGAAAACAAGATTCACACCTAATCCTCACCTAAAAGACTAAATTAAACACATTATTATTAAGGGGACGAGGAGCTTTCTAGGTTTTGAGCTCCCCATTGTTAAATGAGTGTCGTAATGGCATTCATGTATTTTTGTGAGAACTTATGATATTGTGATATTCTAATTACGAAATAGTGATCTTGAGTACATGCTGGATAATGTAGTAGATAGGAACTTTTTGATAAGGGGAGATTAGGGAAGTGACCAAATTCCTATCAGTGAAAAAAAAATTCTTCACCTTCCTATAACTCCATTGTAGCTTTGGGGGCCAAAGGTAAGAAGAGTACCTTGGAATTTCTTGGGTGAAAAACCAAGTAGGTCACCAACTTTGGTCTAGTGCATTGGAATTCATTAAAAAATTGGTCATTGGAGCTGCTTCAAGCTAGGAGTGAGCATCGTCACCAACCTACATTGAATATTTTACACTCCCTAGGGTGAATGATACTTTAAATTGATTGACAGTCTAAGACTTTCGAATTTTTCCGAATGCCAAATGATCTTACAAAGCTAGTATTTATAATATTCTAGTAGGTCATTCGGTGACAACTTCTACCAGAAACTTGAAACAAAGAGAATCTATCCTTGGCTAGGACATCATGTAAGATGCCTGTCATAAACAGTAAAATTATACTTAAAAGCTAAGATTCAGGCAAGTGGGGACAACCACTTGTTATCTCTTCCCTTGGAGGCTAGGCCATATGGGGACCGAATCTAACCTTACAAAATAAAGTGAAATAATTTGTACCATACGGTTGGAAAACATATACAAGAACAATTAATATACAAGAACAATTAATTTCATTCTAGAATATATATATATATATATATATATATATATCCAATACATATAACATTTTTCATCAATGCACATGTATAGAAAAACTACTTTCAGTTGATACTAGAGCACGTGCTTGTACCCAAACAATTTGTAACATCTGCAAACCACAAATAACATAAGCAACTCAATTTTTAGTTGAGTACTGAAAGTTCTAAAACATATTTAATCCAAAGATAATAAATTGTTGGACACTTCACTCAAAAAAATTCTAATGGAATTCCATCCTCAATAATCCGTTCATGATCGGATTTTGACATTTTCCATTTCTTAATTTTTGATTTTTTCTTTGATTGAACTTCTATCAACTTTATGCGTGTTGCACACACCAAGTGACTATATTGACAACTTATGGAATCGGGTTCATAGTCTTCAAAGTAAACAAAGTCTCCACTTTGACGAGTTTGTTTGAAAAAATAACCTTTCAGTATAATAGACCCTTTGTCATACTGAAATCCGTGATCATTATAGTATTGCAATAATTTCATTTTTCGTTCAGTGCAACGCATCAAATAATACTTCACATTTTCATCATTGTCAATAGGTGCAATTACAGCAAAAACATCTCCTGCACAATAAAATAAATTTAACATTTAATTATGCATATTTAAATTTATTTCTAGATCTTTAAATCATTATAAAGTAATTCAAATGTTACCTTCTCTAACAAGATCAGAAACTCGATCACCATCGGATGATATTGTAGTTTCCTCTGATTGCATTTCTTCAAACATTGCAACAAAGATTTTTCCCTTTGTATTTAGCTCTGTATGTTTCCAATCGTTCACGTACATTTTGTTTTCACAAACGTCATTGGATTTTGTGTTGTCTATGCAAACATTACAAAAAAAAGAATATTTTCTTTTATCCAATGCAAACACATTTGTGGACAACTTTGTTTGAATTGAATGCAATTTTCGAGTCCCTTTTATTGTTTCAATGTCATTTCCAATTGATCTATCTACGTCTCTGATTCCAATATGCCAGAAAAACCTTTATATGGAAAATTGGAAAAAGAATTTGTAAATATGATATCAAAATACAATTAAAAATAATCATTGCATGATAAATGTACAATGTTTAAAATTAGATTTCCAATATAGACTAAATTGAATGTACCTTCACACTTCTCTTGATGGGTTGTTCTCATGGCTTAGAGTAGCGATGCACCATTCAACAACTTCTTCAGCGTTCACAAGTCGGCGTGCAGAGTGGTTCATTTGATATCTTCGAAGTACTCGTTTTATGCATGCTCCTGCACCGTCATGTTCTCCTTTTCCATGGCCAGTCTCAAAGAAAGTCCAACAGTGTTTAATGCATGTTTTCTTATGAAGACAACACAACCAAAAGAATGATCGTGCAGATTTGAATTGACCTGTGCATCCATCTGACCATATCCAATGTTCATCTAATGTTATTCCACGATCTTTCAATGAATCATAAATTTTTCCAAAACAATGTTGTACAAAACATGTATCATGTGTACGATCGTCACTGATATAAAAGTGATATTCTTTAATTATATGTCGATTTTCACTCGTGCTTTCTATATGATCGAAATTTTGTTCAGCATGTCTATATAGAATATGGACGAGCATGGAGACTTGGTCAGAATGATAGTATTCACTCTGAATTTCTTTTTGTGGAACAAATGTGTAATTTTCTGCAAAATCAATCACTGACAAAATGGTCCCTAGTGGAAAAACTTCACGAGATTTTTTGAATCGCAAGTCTTTCCATCGAGCTCTATGGGAATGCCTGGTGTATTTGTAAATTTCTGCCTCAAACTTTCTCAAAAAGTCTATCAGAAAAATTTCATCTTCTCGTAATTCGATTCTTTTAACACTATTTGCACCTTGAATCGATGTACCGATATATTCATATATCTTCTATTTCACTTTCATGTTGGACAATGATTGATCATTTATATCAATACGATATTTGTTTTGAAATTTAGTCAAATTTCCACAATCATCGCATTTTTTACCACCAACACATTTTTTTTTGTAAAATAGTTCATCGCTTTCTCTTCACATAGAATTTGAGATATGAATTCACGGATAATGGAAGGAGGAGGTGAATCCTTCCATAATGTTCTACCGAAATCAAGGAATGTGTCATAATATAACTCAAATTCCACATGATAACTGCAACAACAAGTGTCACGTACGGTGATAGGTTTTACATACCATGGTTCTTGTTGAACAAAAGCACTGAGTGAAACATGAATTTGACGATTCTCTTTTTTGAACTTGTTGAATAAATCTATCTGAGTGGTTTCCAAGAGATGTTTTTCATGTTCTTCGTACTGATTTCATGTTATTCTTCTTCGCATCACATGTCTTGCAGTTGGTGAAACACGTGAATTGTTCTTCCAATATTCATATATTATTTTTTTAACATTTTCTCCAAGTCTATCTTTATATGGTTGCCTACAAATAGCTCTCCAACAAGCGAGTTCATCATTTACATCTATTTGCAGTCGAAATTTTCGATGTTTGTGCAGAGTTTTTTGCGAGGTTCCCAGTGCTCGTGCCATAGATGTTATCAAACGATTCTCTTGAGTACTTGGTGAAACTATTGCCATTTGTATTCCTCTACGTATATTTGAAACATATTTATCTCTAGATCTCTTAATTGACTTTATAGCACTACTCATATTTTTTATCACCTCTTCATTCATTTTTTTTATCTTTGGTTGATTTTCGAATACCCAATAGTGTCGTCGCTTCTTTTAATTTCCTTAATGATAGGAGACATTTCAACATTTGAGCCTGAACTGTCACTTGCTCATTTAAGAAATACTCTTCAAAAATGTGGTTGACACGATATCGTATAACATGGTCAGGTTTTTTATCTCCATATGTGTGAGTGTCAACATTTTCTAACATCTCATTATCAATAGTGATTTCATCTGTACATATTCAAAAAAATAGTACATATTCAATAAATCACTAAATTAATAAATATGTCAATAAATATTAGGAAAATTTTAAATATATCAATAGATCATAATATTTACATTTACATACCTACTTCAATTTCTGCTTGAGGTTGATTTTCTTCTTCAATATTTTGAGGAATATCTCTGTCTGTTTACATTAAACAAAATATTTTTCAAACTAGTTCATCAAATAAAAAATTAAGCTTCACATTTTATATTAGGAAAATTTTAAATATATCAATAGATCATAATATTTACATTTACATACCTGCTTCAATTTCTGCTTGAGGTTGATTTTCTTCTTCAATATTTTGAGGAGTATCTCTGTCTGTTTACATTAAACAAAATATTTTTCAAACTAGTTCATCAAATAAAAATTAAACTTCACATTTTACATTGGGAAAATTTTAAAAATATATCAATAGATCATAATATTTAAATTTACATACCTGCTTCAATTTCTGCTTGAGGTTGATTTTCCTCTTCAATATTTGAGAGGGCTTCTAACTTTCTTTTGCGAGATTGTCTTGTTTCTTCTCTACGTGCCTCAGGGTCTCTTTTTCGATCATATTTTCTCGCACAAGTTCTTCGATTTCCCATGATAATAGGGTATGAAGTTCAAAAAATTTCCTTCAAAAAATTAGACAATAACTCAATTACAAAAAATATCACAAAAGATTTAATTTAAAAAAATTCAATGTAATTTTTTTGTAAAAAATACATACTCCAATCCAAAACACACTTTAAAAAATTCGAGAGAAAAGTGTTCTATAAAAATGAAACGAAGCTCAAAAGATTTACTTCAACTCAAAACACGTACATACCTCCAAGAAATGTCTTCCAAAAAATCAATTTGCTTCCAAGAAATGTTCTTAAACCCAAACTTTGAAGAAACCTCCAAGAAATGTCTTCCAAAAAATCAATTTTCTTCCAAGAAATGTTCTTAAACCCAAACTTTGAAGAAAAGTTTTTGAACCCAAACCAAAATCTTTATAAAATGAGATGAAGTGTGCGAAATGTGCGAAAATTGTGAATCATTTCGCGGCAATTTATATTGACGCGAAATGTGTTTTAGTAGGGGGCTCCGCAAAATTTTCCGGCCGACGGAGAGTTATACAATAGTTCGGCCGAACTTCTGGTCAAAAGTTCCACCGAACTATTAAGACGTTATATTTAACGAACCTTAAGCACAAAACATAGTTCGGCTGAACTAACGCGTCACCAAATACGCAAAAACCAGGCTCTGAAAATGGTTCTGCAACTTTGGACTGATTAAACTCCATGAAAGGTTGTTAATTAACTGTCGGAACCAAGACAAGCATTTTCAGAATTGAATCTACTTTCAGGAAATATAACTTTTATGGAATTTCATAAAAGTTTATTAATTTTAATTATTTTTCTAATAAAATGGGTGCAAACAATTTCTGAGGGTCATTGTGATTCAGTGAAATCAAAATTTTGTATCTCCAAAAATACATTGTAAAAAAAATTGAAAAAATTATGGGGCATTACATTGGTCCGTCGTCTCTAATGGGTAGCTTTTATATTTTTAGTTTATAACTTATATGTTAAGAAATTTCTTGCGACGCGAAACATATCCAAAATACGCAGTTTTTCGTATTGGACCGGTTCAAAAAATTCTAGTAATTATGATATGCATCCATTGGCTTTGTAAATATGACGAAAACAAAGTAGACTCTGTCTAGATTGTTGTAACACATTTTGTTTTTTCAAAAACACAAATTTTCAATGAATACAACATTGCGTCATAACATGACTTCTTATGAATCCTTTGATTTTTAAGAAACACACACTCAAAGAAATGCTAAGTTGACATATCAAATATGCATAAAAAAATTTCAAAAAATAAGTAATAGAAAGCTAACAAAATTTCTCACAACTTTTATTTTTATCGCAAAATGAAATTCTACACAGAAAAATTGTTATAGTTTGCAGAAAGTTGAAGAACCGAAAAAGATGAAATTTTTTTTCTCAAAAAAGGGCAAAAAGTGTAACCCAGCTTCACATTTTCACCCTTGACATTACTTCACATTCACATGCCAAAATTACTAAAACCATCCAAAAATTAAATAAAACAAATTATATAATACCAATGTAGTAAAATATGTCCAAAAATTGTAAATCTCACAAGTATCAAAATGTATCAAGTTTAACAAATTTTAAAACCATCTAAATTTTGAAATCAAATCTACTGTAAATCATGTCCATCAAATGGAGGATCTAGCGTCTCAGTCCGTGCCCTATCCTGTGAATAGGAAACCTACATACACAATGCACATGTACTTGAACATTAAAATTTGAAGTTTTAAAAATGAATGAGAATATATATATCTAGAACTTCATGTAAAAAACAAAATATTTAACAAAAAAATCAAGCAATACCTCGGAAGGTTCCCTCTCCATTTGATGAACAGGTTATGCCATAGAAACATCTGCACTGGTAAACTGTACAATATACATGTACAGTTAAATATATATATATATATATAAATTAAAAACTTTCAAATGAAAATGCACGTGTACATATATAAACTTATTTTCAATAATATTAAAAAAAGGAACTAAAGACAACTTGTTCAAATGTTGTGGATGTTCCTATCTCCGTCGCTAGAGTCCGCAGATTAAAGAAATCTTCTATAGGAACCTAAATTCAAAAATTTTTAAATAACTCAAAATATAGATCTCTCTCTCTCTCTCTCTCTCTCTCTCTCTCTTTATATATATATATATATATATATATATATATATATATATATATATATATATCTCAATTTTTAATGAAACTTTTTGAGGTAGAATATATATATATATATATAACTTTTAAACATAAATTTTAAACTTGTGAAAAATTGTCCATACTTGTGGCTCATCTCCCAAGGAAGTAGAAGGTACATCTCCCAAGGAAGAAGAAGGTACCGCCATCCCAAAAACATCAGACGGAATCGGTACCTATTAAAACATTTTATCAAATTATATATATACATACATGTACATGTGTGGCAACAATTATTTATTTTAGAGTCACTTAAAAAACACTAACATACATGTGCCAACATATCATGATGGTCATACCCATCTGCATCGTTTGAGCCAGAGGTCCCAAACGTAATATTAACATTTTCATCACACATCATGCCTAAGAACTGCAAAAGGTTTTTTAACATATAATCATACATTTTTGTTATATTAATGTACACATACAAATAAATGTATACATGTACATACACATGTATTTATTACAAATTGTACACATGTATATGTAAATATAATTTCAAACCCTAAGGTCACTAACACATACCGTTTCGGTGCCCTCTTCCTCACGAAAAATTAGGTCTTGCAGACCATTGCGACAATTTATTGCATATGTTCGGAGATCTTCAACATTCATGTTGTAAATCTCCTCATCTGTACGATAAACAAAATTGGCACGTGCATTTTCACGTGCTCTTTGTCGATTTAAACAAAGATCGACTCCACTCAATCCGCTATGAACATTGTCGATCATAACATCCCTTGCTTCTCGACTTATTTGAGAAGTTGCATCCATCTCTGATCGCAGAGTTTCGACTCGAAACGGTTGACTCACAAATGGCGGCTCAGGGTGAGGCAAATCCACATCTCGCTTAGTGCCCTTACGGTTATATAATCGACCTTTCCCCGGGCCAAAAAATTCTGAAGGAAGGTCATTGTAGTTGGGTTTCATACCCAAAAAAATTATGCATAAAACATTTGTGCAAAATAAACAGGAACCTCATCGTTCCATGGAAGCCTTCCAAAGGCCGCAAGATGTCGATCATACAAATATTAGCTTTTTCTAGGTGCTTGAAATACTGCACCTTCAACATTTTTCTTTTTGGCCCTTCCTTATAATTAAACATTGACTTAGCCTCTGCTCTTGTAACTTTTTGTTTTATGTCCTGCCATTTATCCAGACCCATCATTGTTTCTTTTCTCTTTCTCGTTAGTTCTACAAATGAATCAGTCGTTGGCCCAATATTTCTGTACACATTTACCATTTCACCCAATGAATGTGCAACTATTTCAAGGCTTTGTCGACTCTCAGCAGGTAGAGACAAAGCCACGAGATCTCTTTGCAATTTTGCATGAAGGCTTTCACACCTTTGTAAGGTGCATTCCGCCATGTTGGTTTCCCATGGTATATCAGTAATCTCAGCCGGATAAATTTTGCTGGGTTGATAGCCTTCTTCTTGAATGTAGCGCACTGCCCTGCATCTATTTTGACCACTGGCTCGAACATTTTCAGCCTTTGCATCAATATATATATAATTTCATATATTAGAAAAAACACGTGTAAAAAAAGTTGTACAAATTTAATGAAAAAATATTGAAATTGATGACAACCTTGATGTTGTTGGTTAACATCTTCTCCAACATGACCCTACTGAGAACCAGCCCCAGAATGACGTTGCTGAGAACCAGACCCACAATGACCCTGTTGAGAACCAGAAGCGGTTGATTGGCCTTCGGGGGAATAAATATCATCCCCTTCCTGCAACCTGCTACCACTCATATCTCGACCGGTTGAACCTTGGCCACGCTCCATGGATGGAGTTGAAACCCTTCTCCTCTTACCTCCTAAAAATTAAAATATGAAACTTATTAACAACTAATTTAACTCACAAAGCTAATAAAAAAATCAATTCCATATGTACACACATGTATGGAGATTTAAGATTATATTTAAATACCGTGAACATCCCCCAATCCCTGAACCTCCATATGGGATTCGGCTGATCTTCATCATTCATCCTCCATGATATATATCTATTGGTCGACATTTACAAAAAATAGATTTCAAAAAATCATTTTGTAATTTAGTGTACACAAATTATGTAGAACACAACTTTGAAAGCAATAATTGATCATGTGTGAAACTAAATTTAATCGAAAAAGAAATTATAAAAATGATAAGTTCACCAAATTGCACTTTACATGGTGGGAGCACACTTGGTATAAAATTTACCACTTATACACTTTATTTTGTGGGAGAAATGACACATGTACATATTTTACCTTAATGTTGTTGTGTTTTATGGATATTAAAATGAAGAACTTCTATTTAGATCCATTCCAGAGATTGACTGTAGGGGCATTTACTAGATATGTCACCTTTTGTAAAATATGAGATCCAGAGGCTACCTGGCCCTTTACAGACTCTGCCTATAGAACTTGTAGAAGTAAACACTAGAGGCATTAACAATATCAAATAAAGTTTTCATGCTCAGACATGGGAATTTGTCTCTTTCCCTACGCAAAAAAATAGTTCAAGGTAGTTAATCTTCATAGACACGTCATCAAGCAGGTCAATGTGATCATCCCCAACTTACTTTTCATGAAATTAGGCTTGGAATCCTCTACAACCTGGTGGATGGAGTTGAATGGGAACTAGGACAAGGCCTTTACAAAATACATGCTAGTGAATAATACTTACTAGGTTATGGCAACAAATAAAGTGGGAGAAATGTTTTCTCCTCGAGGTTGTCCAATTGGGTGTGTAATACCAACTTCACCCATTTCCTAATAGGTTTCTCTCTTAGGTTAAAAATTTCTTCCACCTTATTAGTTATATATTTTTCAATTTCCTGTGGATTCCTTGATTTTTTTCTCCTACCATCTCCCTCTCTCACTCCCCGAATTGTTGTCATCAAACATGCCCCACTGAGGATCTGGAGCAATGTTTGCACCATACTTAGAACTGTCATTGCTGCTAATTGAAATTGGAGTCACATATACAAGATTGCTTTCTTAAGTTGCTCTTACTTGGAAAATATCCTGATATGAGTTTGACATGATGGTCATGTGAGTTTGGAAGCTACTTGGTGTAATTTTCCTTAAATCTTCAAAAAAAAGAGCAAAAATGTCATTTTCGATCATTTTTTATTAGCTTCTGCATACAGAAAATTTTATCACAATTGCAACACAATCATGTTCCATGAGCATGAATTATGAATGTCACAAGCCAAATGGCAAGGAAATTTTCATTCATTTAGGAAAAAGAAGGCTATGACATTAAGGAAATTTGCATTCTTGATACTTACCATGTGTTTCAAAGCCATAACGAAGGTTGGCTTTAAGAGTGTCCTCTCAAAGCCCTGTCTTGAGATGAAATTTAATTCAATGTCTCTTAGAGTTGCAAGGTGGAATTGATAGAACTGTTTGATTTATTTACCATAGATGGATCAAGACATGTAATTTAACTTTACGAGCAGATTGAAGACGAAGAGATTTTAGATTTTTTCGTTCTCACTGAAGGTTTTTGTCTAGTTTTGTTTCTTAAACGATCATTTCCATAGGACATTTTTGGTGAATAGATTCTTGACCTTGATGAGAGGATATGATACCTTGAAGAGGCTACATCTTTTGGTGACGTCACTAATTGTTTCTCTATTATCATGTTTGTTAAACATCTCGCTTAGGGTGAGGCAACTCCACATATATTGTACAGTTTATGGGATAGAAAAAAATATGTAGAAATATTCACTTGGTTTTTATAATTGGACTAGAAGAGGTTGATAAAGAATATAGGAAGACAAAAAACTAACCAGTGGTGTACTAAATGTATTTCTTGGGAGGTAGATTGGCATATGGAATTTTGGTAGCTAGAGATTTTCCAAATAAGTGAATGTATTTGAAAACCAAACCTCTAGTTTATTTTGGTTTAGACAAGGTATAGAATTTGAAAAGTGAATTCCCTCTTTCTTCCTCTTACATGTCCAATGATCGGAATTTGGATTGAGGGAAAAAAATTTCCTAAATAAAAATTTTGCATTTTATTTGTACACATGAGTTCTTAAAAGCTAATTAACTCATAAATTTCTCACAAAATACACTTAAATATTGACACAAACCCCTTCCCAATTGGCTAACTTTAGACGATCCTAAACACATTTTTATTTAACTAATGAGGGAGATAGCCCAATAAAACTAGTTTGTCCATATTCAAATCAAGTTGGTATCAAAGTACAATTTAGCTTACTTTAGTCAAGGTTAGTTAGAAGAATTAGCTATTGGTTTCTATCTTCAATTTCCTCTCAAAATGAATGTGTACGTGCTTTTGAAAGACACACTAGAGGAATAAGGTCCAAATTTTTGATGAAAATGTGCTATGAAAGTAAAGGGTTAAAGGCAACCATGTACAAGGCATAGTTAATACAAGGCATAGTTGAGCCAAATGTTGTTGAGGAAGGGCCTAATTATTTGGGTCTTGGTTATGGAAAACATGGAGAATGTTCCAAAGCTAAGGAGGCACATGAAGCTGTTCCAAGAAGGAATTTTATTTCGTGTTCATTACCTCAAGCTTGTGAAGTTTGTGTTCATGATAAATGGAAAAGCTTGACACCCACTTTGCAAGAAGATGTTAATAAACATGCAGCTAATGAGAATGTAAAAGAAGAGGATGTTGAAAGCTCTATCTAGTCATTGAATTCATTGCTAGTATTTAGAGGAGAGCCACTACCTCATCAAATTCACCTCCTCAAGAAGGCCACAATGGTGAATGTTCAAGGTATAAATTTTCCTTTAATCAAATTGCTTTTGATTATGATAAACATGGTAAATATTCACATAAGATATATAAAATAACTTGCACATGTTCCTTTTGTGGTTTGAATAATCATAATGTTTATAGATGTTGGAAGAAGATATCCATACACATTGAAACTTTCTAAATAAATGAGGAAAAAATTCAAAGGCCCATTGGACAAGGAAAATGATGTTGAAAATAAGATGCAATTGTTTATTACTCATTGCCATAAGAAAGGTCACCTTGTGGACAAGTGTTGGACTTTATATCCAACAAGTCATCCACAACATTTGAAGAAGGTGGAAAGAGATAACGACAAGAATGGAAAAGAGGATTCCATAATCAATGAGGGTCAAGATGATTCACATGATGAAGTGCATCTAAAAGATGCGCCATTGAAATGGTTTGCTAACAGATGGTTAGATTTCTTATCTAATTAAGGCCTTGCATGTATTTTTATGTTTCATGAATTTCTTTGCAAATTCAAAGTATGGTGCATGTTGCATGAAGCAAGATGTTGAAAGTAGAGTTACATTGACACACTTAAATGAAACAAATATGGAAATTTGTACCTACGCTTTATTATTTGACTTGAGAGTCAGTTGTTTGAAGAGGCATGTTTTGTCGATTTATGTTTGGTTGATGGTTTTGTACACCAACATGTAAGAGTACATGGAGATATTCACATGATGTGAATTTTTTTTCTTTGAAGGAGAAAAATGATATGTCAGCGAGCTATGTCTCTTGCATGATGTGTTTTCAGTTTGATGGTTTTGTTTGTGACAAGACGTCACAAGATTTTGGGAAGGTCCACTCTTGAGAGAGAGCCTCATGATTACAACCTAATCATGAGAATCAAATGGGAGTGCATCCTATTTTGAAAACAAATAGGATTCTGAGCTACCTAGGACTCAAACCATTATTTTTAAATTTGAAATATCATGGTGTGTTGTTTCAATGCCTAAATCCACAACCCTAACATAAATTGTTTTATTCCTTTTTTGCAGGATTTAGTTGGTTATATTAAAATTCAGTTGAATTTAAAATTCTTGGCTTAGTGGCATGAACCAAACATATTGTACATATTAAATTCAAGGAATTTCGCTCTCCCAATCATTTCTAAATCACCCATATCACCAAGAAAACATGTTTTAAAAGAACATACTTTGGTATGGGAAAGACCTTCAATTTCAAATATTATAAGAAGGTTTTTGATATGGTTGAGAGAATGTGGAAAATAGAATCCATAAACAAATTATTTTTCAAAAAGTATTACTTTGAAAGTATCAACAAGGAACATGTACAAGGGTGTTCAATCAATTAACGCTATTTATTTAAATTCCATGATGTATATCTTACTCAGAATTTTAAAAAATTATTAAATAATGATCTAGATTGGATAATTATATTATTTGTCATATATTTTGATGCTTATAGAGTGAAAAAACTTAAAGAATCAACTTGTAGGGTCATTTTAATGGTGGGTGGAGAATTTGGGTCTAAAACCTTTTGGAGTCATTTTGAGGCATTAAATGACATTTCTGGGGGTCAAACAATTATCCCTTGTGCCAAAATCTTGACCATTATTCTACACTTAAAGACATATCCAATGGTGCAAGAAAAACATCAAACGAAGTTCATTCAAAATTTATGCCTTTAGTAAGTTGACCTATCATGTTGACCACCATGGTACGAGATAATGACACCTTAGCCCCATTACTCATGCATGGAAAGCTAGCTACATGTGGAATTTTAACAAGACTCTAAAAGGTCTAAAATCACAAACCTCGTTAATGGTTGACAGAGTCAAATCTTACACCTAGTTGGCTATCACACTAGGTTAAATACTTGGCCACTAGGAGGAATAAGAGTTCCATTTTGTGTTATTGTATTTTGTTCCATAGTTGAAAATACAACTAGGAGTGTGAAGTTAGAGAGAAAAATGTATGAAGTTAAGTTTTTATAGCAACCTTACACGCTAAAGTCTTAGCTAACTCTACAGAGATTACCTCTTTCTTTGTACTCGCATATTTTCCATACCAGAAAAGAGAGAGTAGAGCATGTTTACATTTTAGTGTTTTTTTTCTCCCATAAGGATTTCCTAGGGAAAAAGGAGTCTAGAGCATCATTACTTTTTAGGGTTGCTTGTCTCCCATATAAGGATTTCCTAGGAAAATAATTGTGTTGATTGTCTAGAGATATTTATGTGTGTGTTTCATTATGTTCTCTATTTCTTACGTTGTGTTTCATTATGTTTTATATTTCTTACATTTCTACCCTCCTATTTTTCTTTCCAATCAAGGTTTATAAAATGACATGAGAAGCAACATGTGAGACTTGGAACAATCATTTTCATTATCTATATGGAAGGCAAGAAGGATTATATCGCCTTAAGCTTAAGCTTATGTAGTTTTTCAATTTTTATCATATATTTTTTGGTAAGGGTAAATGCTTTTTTATCTATAGTACAAGTCATGAGTTCCCCAATTTTACCTCATGTAAAGCATGATTCTAGGATTACTACAATTTGTACTTGTTTTTTTATTGTGATGATGCCCTGTCTCAATCACTTGGCCATCTCTTGACGGGTAGTTAAATCTTTATAACAATACTTAATTAAAATTTATCTATTTGTATTATGTGAAATTATGTAAAAAATGGTATACTACTTTTCATAAAATTGGGTTGAGTTTATCATATATTTCAATGAAAGTTGATTAAATATGTTTTCTTTAAAAGGATCTAACAATTTTCTTGAGGTATGAATTTGCAATTTTGTGTGGCTCTCTATCAACCTTCACTTCCTCATTTCTAGAAAAAGTCTACTTGCTCATTCGTATACCCACTTTCTATTCAAATGCATGAGTTTTGAACTCTCAATAACTATGTTTTTCCACGTAGGAAAATTATGTCACATTTTATACTAACTCTAAATATTATTTTGAAGTTTGAATTACTGTTATTCTTTTATATAATTTAACATTAGATATAAGTTTAAATTGAAAGCTACTTAGATGAAATATAGCTTAGATATGGAATTTTCAAATTATTATCTATTTATTGAACTAAAGGACATAATTATTACACATGTTTAATTTACATTCAAATGCTTCTTTGATTTAACTCCTATAGCTTAATGTAATGCTAGATATATAATTTAAGTTGAAGGCCCATGAGATAAATATGACTTCTATGTGACATTTGTATTGAATCATCTATTTGTTGTGTTATATGAACATAATTGGTATGCATATCTAATTTGCATTACTAATATGTCATGTCATGCTTCTTTAATTATCTTTTATAGATGACTAGAGCATCCCTTTTTAATCTATCCCTTTTGACTTTGGATATGTGGGCAATACTCATCCGAATATTTTTCTAGATCATAAAGAAATGAGTAAAATTGTATTCCATTTGTGTCAATGTTAAGGTTAAGCACATGGATTAAAGTTTTATATAAGATACATTGCCACTGTGTACATTTATATCTAAAGAATCCAAAACCTCATTCAAGACCATATGTTTTGTTGGTGTAGTTTGATTGGTTATATTGCATTGCTTTTGCAGTTGTTGCTGTGGGCCTCACCATCTAGTGATTTTAGGTAAAAAAAATTATTTACATGGAATTTTTAAGTATCCTATAATGTTTATTATTTATCACTACTAGCCTTGGTGATTTAGTTGTTTGTTTTGATGCTACTTGGTTACCCATATTTAATAGTTGTTCATGTTTAATTCATTGTTAAGGCTTTTTATTGGCCTATCAGGATGTATTTTTCTCAAATCCATAATGGCTAAAAGAATGAGATTTATCTATGAAAAAGAGAGGTCATATGGAAAACAAATTGTTTGCAAGTGTTCTTTTGAACCCATAGAACTTGCAACCCCAATATGGATACAATACTAAGTAATACATTGCCTCCTCATCTAACTTAGCCAGGGATTTGCAATACTATATTTGAGTTGGCTAGCTCCATTTCAAGATATTATAATGTTAGATTATTATTTATATAGATTTTGATTATGGTAGTAAAATGTTACAAAAAACCGGAAACTACAAATAATATTATTCTAGATATATGTAAAAAGGACATGGTAGAGAAAATCAAACAATATTAAACTTTTCATAAATAGTTTAGATATAAATACATTTTCTAATTTTGATTGTAAATTCCAAGGCTTAAAGCAATAATTTTTCTAATAATTTATTTTAATTAATAAATAAAAAAGAAGCATTTTCAATCAATATCACATCCAACATATAATAAAAATAATAAAAACAATTTAAAACTCCATACACTATGACATTACTATATGGAAAAGAGCATAAAAATATAGAAGCAAAAAATCCTTTTATATAAAAATGGAGAGCTTCAAATATACAAGAAAAAAAATCTTTTAGCCTCCTTGTATCCCAAGAAAGGGTTGCTCAAACAATCATATTTTAAACAATTAAAACTAGGAGAAAATCATCTGTTTTTGAATTTCAATTATATAAAAAATTAGTCAAATATTTCAAATCTGTTTTTTGGCTAGTTGCAGAGTGTAGGTGCAGTTCTAGTTAGAGAGAGACTCCAAGAAGGGGTTTCAAGACAGAGCAGGTTTCCAACATTCCAGTCAAGAAGGGAGGCAAATATTTCCAACAAAAGATGTTGTATGTGTTTTCTTTAGTACTCAATCGAGCCTGTATTAACCTGCAAGAAAGCCTGATGTTTCTTATATAATCACAAGGATTATTAAAAAGTCGGTTCCACTAGGGAATGGTCTGTTATTCCAACTGACTAGATGATACTGTTCAGAAGTGTTACTGGTACTTCTGACCTGCCAAGAAATGTTTCTATATCCCTATGCATATTTGAATGGATTATAATGTTTAGTTTATAATGGAGGGCAACTTTCTTCACGGTGGATGATAGAACCACTATAATGCAAGGATCTTTTGAAAATTCTGTCATCTGAGGGATATTGCTGTGAGAATTCCTGTTGGGAACAGGGGCTGGGATTTTGAAACTTTTGCCGTACTTGTGGCAAAGCTCTCACTGCGAGGATTTTGTCACAAGGATGTCAGATGAAAAGCAAGTCTTGCAAATGAATGGATCATATAATAAAGGTGCCACCTGATTATTTAGTTCTACAGAAGTACTCATTCGTCAAGAGGGTTAGACCATTAGGGAGCTACTTTCAGAATGAACACCTCATCGGAAAAGAAGGCTTTAATGCTGTAGGTTTTTCTTTTTGTTAAAGATGTCCCGGAAATTCTATTGCAAATGATGGCTAAATAAGGAGGACGATACCTATATTTCATGTCCTTGTTTTTCAGTAATATCTCATCTCTGTATTATTCTTCCCTCCCTCACGTGCAGTAAAAGTAATGACATAAACTTTTGTAGTTAGAAATTCAAGGACGGTGAAGAAAATATTTTTTCTCAAACATTTAATGGATAGCAGCTGCAAGAACGAAGAATGCAGAAGAATACCTATAGATGCAGACTATGACTGTCCAAGGGAATGATGGTGAATTCTTCTGAATATCAACGTAATAAATTAGATCAATACATTCTGTAGAATTTCCGACATTGTCTCAGCCAAAAAATCTCCTTCCTAACACAAAGGCGTTGTATAATGGCATGCTTCACTATCCTAACCGGAAAGAAATATATATTTTTTAGAGAAAGAGTCATAGTAAGGCGGAACGAAATCCCATAAAAGGGATATGCCATTGTATTTTAACAAAGTTAAATGGCACATTGAGACAAATTTAATCATTATTTCGGTAGCTTTGTTCAAATTGTTGAAAGTAAAAGTCCTTATGATACAAAGAAATTCGATAGGGGTTTGATACACTGCAAGTGACATTTGCAGGTGGATTTACACAAGTGGGTGGAGTGATTCTTGGTTTTCCTTCTTTAAAACCTCTTAAAGAAATTCTATGAAATTTTTGTTAATCACAAAGATTGTAAGTTCATTATATAGTATATATTCTTCAAGAGAGGTTTTGTATCAAGATTTAAAACAGACATTTAAAACACATTTAAAATACAGTCATTTAATAAAATATAGACACCTTTTTTTATTTCAACGCACAAAAATTATTTCGCGAGTGTATGGAGACTTACCCGACGAAGTCGACGAGTGCGGACGGCAGGAGCACCAGCGCGGCGGCAGCAACAATAGCGCGAACACAATGAAAATGATAAACTAAAGTAAAACCATGCGAACAATAAAACAGTAAACCATAAACTTTCACGGGCAATTTATTTATAGAAAATAGTTCGGCCGAACTATTTTAAAAGTAAAAGTTCGGCCGAACTTTTGTTGTCGGTTTTCCAATCTCCGGCAAAAATTTTGTTTCCTGTGCCGTCAGTGTGTCGTCAATCTAAACGGAATCATGAGTTTGGCCGAAATTTATAAGAAATTTCGGTCAAACTCTTACAAATTTCGGCCGAACTTTAGAAAATGTTCGTCCGAACTATTGTTGAAAAAAAAATTCGGCCCCCTATTCTCACAAAAGTGTAACCGAGCTTCACGTATACACCCTATAATAATCTTGATGGTATTATTCCTCAATGGATTACAAATCTAACCAATTTCGTAATGTTGGATTTATCCAACAATAGATTCAATGGAAAAATACCATATAATCTAGAAAAACTCCAAGGGTTTATAAAAAAATGAAGATTTTGGAGAGAATATTATGTATAGTAATCATATTGAAGAATACATAAAAGGGAGGGAGTATGATTTGTTTTATTTCTCATATAAAAATGGTATATTTGATTTGTATAGCAATAATCTCACAGGGGAAATTCCTGTAAGCATAGGAAGTATGGATAATTTGAGATTGCTAAATCTATCTAGAAACCAACTGGAAGGGAAAATACTTGCAAGTTTCAGTAAGATATTTATTTTGGAGTAGTTGGACTTGTCAAAAAATAAATTAAGTGGAACAATTCCTCCTCAACTCTCTAAACTATCATTTTTGGCTTACCTAAATGTTTCATCTAATAACCTTTGTGGGCCAATCCCACTAGGGACACAATTTGATACTTTTAATAAGTCTTCATTTCAAAGGAATAAGCGTTTATGTGGGTTTCCTCTACCACCATGCAAAGAAAAAGGCAAGCCAAAGAAAACCCTTAGTGGAGGTGATGAGAGGGACAGTAATACTAAAACTTATTTTATGAATGCTGAGAAAAAAACTAATAAGAACTATAATTATATATATATATATATATATATATATATATATATATATATATCTATCATATAAATTTGTAGAGCTATAGTTTCATCAATAATAATTAGTGTATTTATTTTCTAACTTATCTTATACTAACCATTAAATTATATATACACATTTTATTTTCATTTTGAAATTTGTGATTTTTATTCAAATACATATTATATAAATCATATAAACTTATTATATTATAGGAATGAATCAAAGCCAATCACAAATATTTTCTAAAAGAAAAATTAGCATTACTATAATTTTATATGCAATAATATTTCATCAAAACAATAATATAGAAGGATTTTATTAAAATAAAAAACATATCAATAGCATTGGGAAGAGATAATTAAACGACTTCTTCGTAGTAAGTTATAAAATGAATATTTATTTAAAAACATATATATATATATATATATATATATATATATATATATATATATATATATATATATATATATATATATATTGTTAGATCTGAATATCTCTTTATGACTATAGTAGATAAATGTCTTTTGGATTAAAGATGTGATTAATCGGAAAAACATTTATCTATATATTTTTTAATAAAATAAACTATTTTATTCAATATATGAAAGTATAAGATTTCTCTTACTAATTACTCAATCTTCAATATTATTTAAAAAGTATGAATTATATTTAAATGATATACTAATGGATTTTATAGCATAATAAATAGTTAAATGCTTTGAAGTTTTAGGTCAATTGATTTATATTTGATTTATATTTGAATGGTATGTAGTTGGATTGTACACCATAATGAAAATTAAATGCATCCAAGTGCACATAGAGAGATGGATTCTAAATTATGAATTTAAATTTATTATTGAAAAATATAAATTTTATAATTCTTAATAACAATTTAATAGATCTAAATCTTATATTAATTGATTTATTAATTTGAAAATAAAAACATTTTTTTCTAGCCTTAATAAAAATAAAATTGATTTTTGTAATTATAATTTAATTCAAGTTTGATCTTGAATCAAAATACATAACAATATATGTATTAAATTGCTAATTATTATACAATTTTTTAGTTCATAATCATTGATTAATGCTTTTTTAAATGTAATTACATAATGATAATAAAAGAAAAATAATAAACTAAATTCAATATTAAATATTAAATATAAAACATTAAATCTTTTAGACCAACAAAATTAATATATCATTACTTAAAAATTATAATAATCCGCCCAGTCTATATTTCAGTTGAGTTTTTGATCCTCACTGCGAATAAAGAGTCACTGACAAAAACTTCAATTTTAGAAAAACTGTAGTGAGAAGACTACCACCAAGCGTGGGCGGATGGGTAATGTTGTACTAGTGAATCGATATCAATGATTCTACAATTTCCTGGTCGTGGAAAAATAGCCCGCCATTTCCAGTGGGGACTTGTTCAAATGCCTTCTTTCTTCAGCTGAATATATATATATATATATATATATATATATAAGCCACAAACACACAACTCACAAGTTCTAAAATACATAGAGAGGGAAATGTGGAGAGAGAGGATCGATAAGGAAGATAGAGAGAGAGGGAGAGAACAGGGAGATAGAGATATAGATGGAAGGTGAAGAGAGGGAAGAAGAGAGAGATGAAGAGAGGGAGGGAGGGATAGAGAGATTGATAGATATGGAGTGAGAGAGTTGTTGAGATTGCAACAAGATGATGAGCTTAGTGGAAAGGAGTCGCCTTCACTAAGTGGGCCCGCAGGCTATTTTTGGCGCAAAGTGTTTATTTAGACTATGTCTATTTTTAGACATATGGATCATGTTCTATGAGTTGCAGGATGCTATTTGTGGATGGTTGGTCAAGTTGGAAAAAATAGATGGACTTCTATTTTTAGACATACATGGTGGAATCTATTTTTAGATTGCCAGTCTAAAAATAGATATGTCGAATATTATTAGCTCTTAATAATATTTAGACTCTAAGCATTATCTTATTCTCTTGGAGCACTTCAGTTAAGTGCACAGATGTGGCACAGGAGCTGACAGAAGGAATTATGCTATTCCTGAGGGTTATGTGGAACTATTGCATGAAGACTTCAGTTAGAACTCATGCGAGAGAGTTTGGTGGAGTTGATTGAGGAAGTTAGTGGAGTTGTATTCATTTTAACTAATCTAAACATAGTTGACCAATTTGTATTCAGTTTAACTAATTGATACAATTAGTGAGAGTGGTGTGAATTAATTATTAATTAATTCACTAATTATAAACTCATTAATCAACTAAAGAATGCATCAGTTAACTTCAGTGCATGGACAGTTTTAGTGGAGACCAGTGCAAGAATAGTTGAAAGAGCATGTTAACTATCAGTTGTGACTATACTATTGCTATTTGCAACACACAGATAGGTGGATTAGCCCATGAGGATTGCGCAGTTCAAGCCAGGTGGTTTATCTATTTAATGAAGCCATCCCATAGCATTGATTACGGAATAGAGGCTGGCTATCAAGTGGCAAAATATTGGAGCATGTGTTTTGCTAGATCTAGCTTGATAGTGTGTAGCAATTGAGGGTGTGCATGAGAGCTTGTGAGGAGATTTTGTACTATGATTGTTACATGGTCTCCATGACATATAATATACAGATAGTTGGGGTTTTCAGCTTTAAGCTTTCCCATTAAATACTATGTTCATATGTGTGATTGTTTGTGGTTTTAATGTATGCATGCAATTGATTTTATTTCCGCATGTGATGATCAATGGTAGAAGAGATTTTGTATTATGCATGAAGCTAAAATAGTGTGTGATCAGGAGAATATCGGTGAATAATATATCAGTTATTCAAATTTCTATATGGTATTAGAGCAATATTGATCATTGGAGCAATTGCAAAACATTGAAGCGGTTGAGTTTTGTGCTGGTGGAATTTGAATTTGCAGCAGTGTTTTCTTGGTGTCAAATTTGAGATGTCTTTCAACGGATTGCGATTGGAATATGCCCTTGAGGGCAGCACGAATTATATTGCATGGAAGGACAGGATGGAGGTGGTGCTAGATGACAATGGGTTGAAGGAGTTCATAGATGCTGAAGTCCCAAAGCCTACTTCTACTGATGCTGCCGTACTTGACGCATGGAAAAAGAAGACAGCAAAGTGTTGAAGGATTCTGTTGGAGGGTGCGAAGGATCACATAGTGTCCAGCCTTCAGGGTGAGGCTTCTCCATTTTTGATGTGGAAAGCCTTGACAAATTTATTCCAAAGCAAGAGCGACCAGAGGAATTTGGCGCTCAAGGATAAACTCAGAAACATAAAGATGGAGAAAGGCGACAGTATACCTAAGTACCTCATGAAGTTCACCCAATGCAAGGATGAGCTGGGAAGTGTGGGGGTTACTGTTGATGATGAGAACTTGGTGAGCTTGGCTCTCCTTAGGCTTCCGAAGAGTTGGCATTCCTATCAGGGCTCTGTCAATGGTCGGGAGAAATTGCCAGGATGGGAGTGACTTTGGTTGGATCTTGTGCAAGAGGAGATAAGGCGGAGTACCGGGAACATATCTTCATCAAAGAACTCTGATGAAGATAATTGCACTTTGGCTACCAAATCAAAGAAGGGGAAGAGCAAGAAAGCTTCTCATTCCGGTGCGAAAGGCAAGAAGTAAGACATGTCCAAGGTGAAGTGCTTTCACTGTCACCAACACGGACATTATGCCACAAATTGTCCGCAGAAGAAGAAAAATAAGCAGGCTGCTGGAACTGCAGTTGGAGAGGCCTTAGCCTCGCAGTTTGAGCTAGATTTTCGCTGATCGCATGCTTGGTCTCATGTATGACGGGATCAATGTGGTTTCTTGACAGTGGTGCGTCTTTTCACATGATAGGAGATCGAGATTTGTTTACTGATCTGGATGAGAAAGATCTTGGAGTGCACATCAAGATGGGCGATGATGGTAGATACAGTGCGACCGGTATCGGTACAATTTCCTTTGAGAGGGAGTCTTGTAAACCCTTCGTATTGAAGGAAGTGATGCATGTTCCAGGATTGAAGAAGAATATTATCTCTGTGGCGATGTTAGAAGACAAGGGATATGATGTTTTCTTTAGCGAGGGAAAGGCTTTCCTACGCAGTAAGGAAACTGATGAGACCCGGAGGATAGGGGTTCGAGTTAAGAACCTTTATCAATTGCAGTTAGATGGCTGCGTAGCAATGGCAGGCAAGGAAAAAGGAGTGGTGAGCCAAGATGATGGCGAGTTGTGGCACCGGATATTGGGCCACCTTCACCATGGAGCTTTGAAGATACTGCAACAGATTTCTACTAGGCTTCCTAAGGTTACTCTTGCGCAGTCAGATCAGTGCAAGGGATGTACCTTGGGAAAATTTGTGAAAGCCACCTTTCACAAGAAGGATATTCATGCCACGACGATCCTTGAGAGAATTCACATAGACGTGTGTGGACCTTTCTCAGTAGCTTCTACAGCAAAGCACAGGTACTATGTGATCTTTGTTGATGATTTTTCTCAGAAGTGCTGGATCTTCTTCATGCAGAAGAAGAGCGAAACATACTCAAAGTTCTGTGAGTTCAAGGCACTGGTTGAGAAAGAATCGGGGAAGCAGGTGAAGGCTCTTAGGAGTGACAATGGTGGTGAATTCATCTCTGGCGAATTCAAGGACTTTTGCAGTGCAGAAGGAATTCGAAGAGAGCTCATAGCACCTCATAAGCCACAGTAGAACGGGGTTGCTGAGCGGAAGAATAGAACAATCGTGGGTGTTGCACAGGCAATGTTGCATGATCAGGGCCTATCCATTCACTTGTGGGCGAATGTATGCAATACTGTAGTATATGTGCAGAACCATTGTCTTCATAGGATACTTGGCATGAGTACACCCGAGGAGGCGTTTTTTGGTAAGAGGCCTGATATTTCCCATTTGAGGATTTTTGGTTCACCTATTTACATTCATGTGACGAAGGATGCTAGGAAGAAGCTGGAGCTAACTGCGAAGGTTGGGATATTTGTGGGGTACACTGATACACCCCACAACTATCGTGTGTATTTGCCAGACAGTCGCAAGACTATTGTGCGACGGGATATCAAATTTCATGAGGAGAAAGCCATGAAGCGTTCGCTTGAGAGGGAGCCACACTTGCATGCAGATGAGGAGCTATTAGTTCCTAAGGATGAGCCTCAGGATGTGGATCAGCCACAAGAGGAGGTTCATGGAGTGGAAGAGACCACTCAAGCAGTGCCAACCATCAGAGGGCGGAAGCACACTACAGAAGCTAAGCAACTGGCTCAAGATGCAGAGAAGGTTGTAGGAGCACCTACATCACAGTGCAGACAGAGACAATCACCTGACCGGTATACTGGATACATGGCTCTTATGAGCAAGTGTATCATGACGGAGCCATCCTCTTTCGAGGGATCTGTGGAGGATCCCACATGGGTAGATGCCATGGTGGAAGAGTATGATTCGATTGTCAGAAACAGTGCATGGGAGATTGTCTCGAGGCCAAAGGGGAAATCAGTGGTGGGTTTGAGATGGATCTACAAAGTGAAGTAGGCAGCTGACAGGAGTGTGGAGAAGTACAAGGCAAGATTTTTTTCCCAAGGCTTTTCACAGATAGAGGGGATCGATTATGAGGAGACATTTTCACCTGTCGCAAGTTATTCTTCCATATGGACGATTCTTGCTCTCTCAGCGTAGATGGGGTGGCACATTCATCAGATGGATGTGAAGACTATGTTCCTCAACGAGGTGATTGAGGAGGAGGTGTACATAGAGTATCCCAAAGGTTTCGAGATCTTCAGCAGCGAGTCGCATGTGTGCAGGCTCAAGAGAGCGTTGTATGGGTTGAAACAAGCACCTCATGCTTGGTACACATAGATAGACAGTTATTTCACCGAACTTGGATTCTCCAAGAGTGAGGCAGATCCTAACCTATACCAGATTGTGGTGGAGGGTAAGTTGCTGATCATTGTACTTTATGTAGATGATTTGATTTTGACAGGTGATGAGCTGTTGATACTCTCATGCAAGGAGGATTTTGCAAAAGAGTTTGAGATGAAGGACTTGGGCCTCCTTCATTATTTCCTGGGATTGGAAATTTGGCAGCGCAGTGATGGACTGTTTGTTTCTCAGGGTAAGTATGCCCGGGAGATACTGGAGAAGTTCAACATGCATGGCTGCAACCCTGTTGATACTCCTCTTCCTGGTGGTTGGAGGAAGGAGGATGCTACTTCAGCGGAGGTAGTGGATGCCACTGTTTATCGACAGTTGGTGGGGTCGCTTATGTATCTGGTCAATACATGACCCGACATATGCTATGCTATTAACCAGATTTCACAAGCTATGGTTAAGCCTACCAAGCTCTTTTGGAAGGTAGGCAAGCATGTATTGAGATATCTCATAGGCACATATCTCAGAGGCACAACGAGATATGGATTGTGGTACAGACAGTCGGATGAGGTGAAGCTATGTGGCTTCATGGATGCAGATTGGGCAGGGAGCCCAACGGACAAAAAGAGCACATCTAGAGGGATTTTCAGTATCAGGTCGACAGCAGTTTCTTGGTACAACAGGAAGCAAATATCCGTGGCACTCAGTTCAGCAGAGGCCGAGTATATGGCAGCGAGTTTGGCTGCATGCGAGGCTATATGGATGAGGAAGATCCTGGTCGGGTTGTTCGGTTCACACTTAGAGCCTACTATGATTTATTGTGATAATCAGAGTTGCATCAAACTCTTGGTTAATCCAGTATTTCATGATAGATATAAACACATTGACATCCGATATCATCATATCAGAGATTGTGTGCAGCGGAAGGTCATGTTACTTTCATACATTCCTACGGAGGATCAGGATGCTGATATCTTGACGAAGGCGCTCACCAGGAGCAAATTCGAATACCACAGGGGCAGGATAGGGGTTGCAGATAATCCTTATCTTGTTGAGAGGGAGTGTTGAGATTGCAACAATATGATGAGCTTAGTGGAAAGGAGTCGCCTTCACTAAGTGGGCCCGCAGGCTATTTTTTGCGCAAAGTCTATTTTTAGACATATGGATCATGTTCTATGAGTTGCAGGATGCTATTTGTGGATGGTTGGTCAAGTTGGAAAAAATAGATGGACTTCTATTTTTAGACATATTGGGCGGAATCTATTTTTAGATTGCCAGTCTAAAAATAGATATGTCTAATATTATTAGCTCTTAATAATATTTGGACTATAAACATTATCTTATTCTCTTGGAGCACTTCAGTTAAGTGCACAGATGTGGCACAGGAGCTGACAGAAGGAATTACGCTATTCCTGAGGGTTATGTGGAGCTATTGCATGAAGACTTCAGTTAGAACTCATGTGACAGAGTTTGGTGGAGTTGATTGAGGAAGTTAGTGGAGTTGTATTCAGTTTAACTAATCTAAACATAGTTGAGCTATTTTTATTCAGTTTAACTAATTGATACAATTAGTGAGAGTGGTGTGAATTAATTATTAATTAATTAACTAATTATAAACTCATTAATCAACTAAAGAATGCATCAGTTAACTTTAGTGCATGGACAGTTTCAGTGGAGACCAGTGCAGAAATAGGTGAAAGAGCAGGTTAACTATCAGTTGTGACTATACTGTTGCTATTTGCAACACACAGATAGGTGGAGTAGCCCATGAGGATTGCGTAGTTCAAGCCAGGTGGTTTATCTATTTAATGAAGCCATCCCATAGCATTAACAACGCAATAGAGGCTGGCTATCAAGTGGCAAAATATTGGAGCATGTGGTTTGCTAGATCTAGCTTGATAGTGTGTAGCAATTGAGGGTGTGCATGAGAGCTTGTGAGGAGCTTTTGTACTATGATTGTTACATGATCTCCATGACATATAATATACGGATAGTTGGGGTTTTCAGCTTTAAGCTTTCCCATTAAATACTGTGTTCATATGTGTGATTGTTTGTGGTTTTAATGTATGCATGCAATTGATTTTATTTTTGCATGTGATGATCAATGGTAGAAGAGATTTTGTATTATGCATGAAGCTAAAATAGTGTGTGATCAGGAGAATCTTGGTGAATAATATATCAGTTATTCAAATTTCTACAAGAGTGTGTGTGTTTGGGGGGTAAGATAGAGAGACAAAGAATGAGAGATGGAGGGAAATATAGATATAAATGAAGGGGGAGAGAGGGAAGAAGCTTTCTTGCATTACATGCATTGATGTCAGTGTAGATGGTGATTTATAATCATATTTGATTTTTTGCACTAGATGCATTGATTTTAGCGTATATATTGATTTCTCATGATATTTGATTGCTTGAAGTAGATGCATTGAGTTTAATGTAGATGATTTATAATCCTATTTGATTGCTTCCACTAGATGCATTAATTTTAGTGTAGATGGTGATTTCTAATCTTATTTGATTTTTTGCATTAGATGGATTGATTTCGATGTTGAAGTTGTTTTCTAATCTTATTTTATTGCTTACACTATATGCATTGATTTTAGTGTAGATGTTGATTTCTTGCACTTCCTATTCAATTGTTTGCACTAAATGCATTGATTTCAGTGTAGGTGGTGATTTATAATCCTATTGGATTACTTGCACTAAATGAATTGATTTCAGTGTATATGTTGGTTTTTAATCATATTTTCTTACTTGCACTAGATGCATTCATTTGAGTGTAGATGTTGATTTCAAATCCTATTTGATTTCTTGCATTAAATGCATTGATTTTAGTATAAAAATTGTTTTATAATCTTATTTGATTACTTGCACTAGATGCAATGATTTCAGTGTAGATGTTGATTTCTAATCCTATTTGATTTTTTGCACTAAATGCATTGATTTCAGTGTAGGTGTTGGTTTCTAATCATATTTTCTTACTTGCACTAGATGCATTGATTTGACTGTAGATGTTGATTTCTAATCATATTTGATTACTTGCATTAGATGCATTGATTTCAGTGTAGAATTTGTTTTCTAATCTTATTTTATTGCTTGCATTAGATGCATTGATTTTAGTGTAGATGTTGATTTCTGATTTGATGTAATTGGATGTACAATGGTACAATAATTTTAAAGTGACTGGATTAACAATGTGCATTGATTTCAGTGTAGGCATAAAAAAATATTGACAATGCACATTGACTTTTGTGTTATAGTAATTCAACCTATTAATATTGGAGAGAAAGAGAGACAGTGTATGATGTTTACTACAGCATCTAGAGCTAAATATTTAAATGGTTTATGATTTCAACTGTCCTTTTCATATAATCAATATGAAAAGATGACAAAAATAAGACAAAACTAACAACAATATGAAAAGATGTAGAAGAAAATAGTTTGAGATTGATCACAATGAAGATTATTTGTAATTGACTACATTCTTATTATTCACATTTTCTATCATTCTATCTTTCAACATTATTATTGTCACTTTTGCATTCAAAATTTTTATTTCATCATTTTCCATCACTAAAGTTATCAACAATATTTATCATCTTACGAAAGGTAACTAAGAAAATTTAAAATTAAAATGACATCTCAGACATATTTAAAATGATTATATTAATATGATATATATTTACATATTATTGATAAAATTAATCATATCTTCTATAGATTTTCCTATACACCACTGAAACGACCCTAGATCAATCTTAGAACCATCTTAACTCTGGATCTATCAAGCGCCCATAGGAATCAAATCTCTTGAATTGCAAACCTTTCCTCAATGTTTGCACTCAAAAAAGAGTTCTTGAGGTTCTGGAAAGATTTGATCCCTATAGGCACTTGATAGATCTAGAATTAAGATGGATCTAAGATAATGCTTTTATGATCCATATCTATTTTTCAAATAATCTTTTTGAAATTATGAAGTGAAAATTATTAAAAAAATAATATAATTGAAAATTACTATATTACTTTTAAATATTAATAATTTTTTATTTAGAATACAATATTATTATTATTGTTAAAAATTTATATAATACATCTTACATATTACATCTAATATTTAATGTCGATGAATTTCATCTAATACATCTTACATATTAAGCAATCTCTTTCCCTATTAAAAAATAATCCGCGTACGGACATGACTTATCCGGTTCGGCGGCTTGCGGCCAGTGGATTGTCCGTATGGATTTAATTTCAAGCTCGTATGGATTTAATTTCACTGCGAGATTATTTTGGAAAAAGGTCATGGCTGTTGGAATTTTGTTTTACATTTATATCTGATATCATATTTTTTAACGTTAAGATTATTAAAAGTATTATTGAACACACACTCCCTTTTTAACGTTTAGATTATTAAAAATATTATAGAACACACACTCCCATAAAGATATATGAAAGTTTATATGTATAAGAAATTAAAAACAAAATAGGCGATAGAAGAAAATTTAAATTTAAATTTAAAAAAAATAAAAATGCTAGAAATTTTCTTCAACGAAGAGAAAAATAGAGCATTCTTTAAGTGACAACTGAATTATGATGGTTTTCCCGTTTCTTTTAATGTCTGTTAAAAACTGAGCTGTTCGTGTTGCTTGCAATTTCAGTAAAGTTATTGAAAAGGTAAGTGTCTCTCAAAGCCTGAGTCTCCATGTTGCTTGACTTTAGTGGAGCGAAAATATAGGGGCAATTTCAATAAAGCTAGTGAAAAGGTTTTGCTATTTTTGCTGGAATTTAGCAATAAAATTAAATATATATATATATATATATATATATTTATATTCGACAGAGTTTGAATTGTTTTAAGAAGGAAATTCATTCAGTATTTTTAACAATTTATAGGCACCCAAATTCATAAAATTTCACGGCTTTAATCGGGATTTTCAAATATTTCTAAAATTTTATAGGTGAAATGATGGAATTAAACTACGGTTATTGAAAACATTTCTCAGGCTTTCCTTTCTACTGTGTGGCCGGGCAGGCCCGACCACTCCCTGGTAGAAAAGTGAGTTGTTCATTGAAAGTCATCGACCATAGCTATAGAGAAAAATACTAGGCCAATGATTGACTTAGAGACTTTCCTTTTCACTGTGTGATCGTGCAGGGCCCCACCATTTCCTGGTAGAAAAGTGAGCTGTTTATTGAAAGTCATTGTGGACAACTATAGCTATAGAGAAAACTACTAGGCCAAGGATTGACTTAGTGACTTGTGTTAATATTGACCGCTTTGGAGTAGAGTACAGGCTAGTGAAGTTATGTTGATTCTCTTTATTACGACTGTGCCTCTCAACGAACAGCTCATTTTTCAACCAGGGAGTGGTGGGGCCAGCCTACACTATCCAAAGGAAAGCCTGGGAAATGTTTTCAATAGTCGTAATTTAAACCCATAATTTCGCAAAAATTTGGAAATCCAATTACAGTTGTGAAATTTTAGAATTGAGTGTTCATAACTGGTTAAAGATACTAAATAAATATCTTTCATAAAAACAATTAATTCAGACTATGCCGAGATTAAATTTTAAAAAAAATTATAACTAGATTCGAGCAAAATTTTGCGATGAATTTATGACCTTGTTATAGAAAACCTTTTCAATAACTTTATTGAAATTATCCCCATTTTTTCGCTCCACTAAAGTTAAGCAACACAGACAGCTCAGTGTTTGACACACATTTACCTTTTTACGCCGGAGGCGTTCTCTTTGTTGGCTTTGGGTGAGCAGACACTGTTCACCCAACCAATGAGAAGTTTTTCTTATCATCCTTTCAGCCAATACAATTTAGACACGTGGCACCTCCTCAAACCTCCATTTGTTACTTTTGTCCCTCCAACCTTGTCAACTCTGTTAGCTTTTGTCAGCGTGCGTGCCTCCCGCGTTCCCTTTGCACCATCGTGCAAATGCTAGTCAATAACTTTAATGAAATTGACCCTATTTTTTCGGTCCACTAAAGTCAAGTAACACGGACAACTCAGGGTTTGACAAATACATGATATGAGAAATCAAGATAAAACAAAATTCCAACAGGCTACAAACATGCGCTTTTTCTAAAAAAATTCCCCGGTGAAATTAAATCCGTACGGACAATTCACCGGATTCATTGGAAGAATATCATATGATCTTGAAAAACTCCCAAGGATTTATAAGAAATGAAGATTTTGGAGAAAATAATGTGTATGCCGGTCAAATTGAAGGATACATAAAAGAGAGTATAAATTGTTTCATTTCTGATATAAAAACGGTATATTTGATTTGTTTAGTAATAAATTTATAGGAGAAATTTCTAGAAGCACAGGAAATATGAGAGAAATTTCTATAAGCATAGGAAATATGAGTAACTTGTTGCTACTAAATCTATCTAGAAACCAATGGGAAGGAAAATATATGCAAGTTTTAGTGAGATTATTATTTTGGAGCAATTGGACTTCTCAAAAAATAAACTGAGTGAAACAATTCCTCTCTACTCTCCAAATGATCATTTTTGGCATACTTAAATGTTTCTTCTAATAAACTTTGTGAGCCAATCCCAATAGGGACACAATTTTATACTTTTAATAAGTCTTCATTTCAAAGGAATAAGTGTTTCTATGAGTTTCTTCTACTACCATGCAATAAAAAAAGCAAGCCAAAAAAAACCCTTGGTGGAGGCTATGAGAGTGAAAATAATGCTAAAATGGGATGGTGGAGTCATGTAGATGAAAAAGTGTCCTTTATAGCATTAACAATGGGAGTGGGAATTAGATTTGGGGGATTTGTTTCTATGTTTATTGTTTGGGACAAAGCAAGGCATTAGATACTTGCTTTTCCTCCCAACAACACACACAGACGCTTTTATGACCTCTATGTTGAGTTAACACAACAGAAACTTAAATAAAAAATCAAACACACACATCATAAAACATGAGACAACAGATTTAACGTGGTTCACCCAACCAATCTGGGCTACGTCCACCAAACAGAGGCATCGGCAATCTCATTCATCAACAGAAGAATACAATAGCAGAATTACTCATATGCACTTCTCTTCCACTCACCTCACATCCCTCATGCTCATTTGCCTCTATGGGCTTACATTTTATAGCTAGGAGTAGAAACTGAATCATAAATTCAATCACAACAAAATAGGATGCAATAACTCCACATCAGGATTAGATGCAGTCAATTTAGCAACAAATCCTATTATTGTCATATTAATGAGATTTTCTCTAAATTTAATATAAGAAATCTCAACAATATCCACCTTAACAACAATTAGCCTGATACCCTGTTCCATTATTATTTTTATCTTTTCTGCAAGCCAAGAGAAGCTAGATACCATCGTAGCTTCTCTAATAAAACTGGTTTCGTGAATATGTCTGCACAGTTTTCCTTTGTATGCACTTTTTCAAGAGAGATTCCCCGTTCAGTGATAACTTGTCTAACAAAATGGTACTTGATAGGTATATGCTTTGATTTACTATGATAGGCTGGATTTTTAGCTAAGTGAATTGCACTTTGACTATCACAAAATAACTTGATGTTGTCCTGCAACCTACCAAACTCACCAAACAAACCTTTCAACCAAACCATTTCTTTGCAAGCATGTGAAGCAGCTATGTATTCTGCTTCTGTAGTGGATAAAGCAACAATGTTTTGTAGCTTTTACATCCAGCTTATAGCTCCACCTGCAAGAGTAAAGACATATCCTAAAGTTGACTTTCTCTTATCCAAATAACCTACAAAATCAGAATCAACATATCCGCAAACAAATTCACTATTTCTGTTATAAGTGATACAATAATCACTTGTGGGCAGAAATGTGAAGTTGGGTTACACTTTTGTGAGAATCGGGGGCCGAAAACGTTTTTCGGCAATAGTTCAGCCGAACATTTTATAAAGTTCGGCTGAACTTTGTTAGAAAGTTCGGTCGAACTCGTGATTCCGTTTAGATTGACGGCACACTCACGGCGCGGGCAAACCGAATTTTTTCCGGAGATGGGAAAATCGGTAACAAAAGTTCGGTCGAACTTCCAACAAAAGTTCGGCCAAACTTGGAAGTTCGACCGAACTTTGAGTTCGACCAAACTTTTACTTTTAAAATAGTTCGGCCGAACTACTTTCTATAAATAAATCGCCCACGAAGTTGATTTGTTTACCGGTCTCATTATTCGCGTGTATTTTTGTCACTGTTGCTGCTGGTCTTTTTGCCTGTTTTCGCTCCTCCCATCCGCGCTGTTGGTCTACTGCAAGTCTGTTTGTCCGCGCTGTTGCTCCTTTCGTCGGCGTTGTTGCTCTACTGCAATACCAGGTATGTTGCTCCTCCCATCCGCGTGGTATGGTCTATTGCAAATGGTGTATGGTCCTCTTGTTATGGCATTTTTTGTGAATGAGCACGTAATAGACTTTTCTATTAAGATAGTCCTCTATGTTTGGACAAACCATCATTAGGTGTCTGTTGAATTTTACGGCATTTTTTGTGAATGAGTGTAATAGACATTTTTGTTAAGATAGTCCTCTCTGTCTGGACACACCATCATTAGGTGTCTGTTGAATTTTACCAGCTCTGTAATGCTGGTCTATCTTAACATAGGATAAGTGGGGGGCATATTTAACACTGCAATTTCTCACACAATAAACCTGACTCGACAATATGATACTTTTTCTTCCATGTAGACATGTTATCACACTGCCTTCATATTAAGCGACGATGGTCAATGTTGTTGGTTTCTTAATATGGTCTGCTGGTCAATGTTTTTCGGCTTATCACACTACTCTCATATTAAGCGATGTTGGTCAATGTTGTTTGGGTTCTTGATATGATTTGTTGGTCAATGTTTTTGGGTACTTGATATGTATTGGATATCAAATGGATGTCGGTACACTATACTTTGCTTTTTTATTTTACTTGTTTCTATTTCACCTTGTTTTAGATGCCTCGGGCAAACTTGGATACTACTTAGATTTCGGCATTATCATGAGGTTCATTACTAGTTTTTATATCCTGTCTCTGTATGTGACATGGGGATACTTATCAATGTTTGGGGTGGAACAACCTTTTTCTCTAGATGGACAAATTGGGTCCCAATCATCAGATGTGAGAATGTATTGGTTCATGGACTGTTTTCTTCATATTATATAATCAAAACAACATTTTTTCTCTTGTGAAAAAAAAACATAGGATGAGTTTACTCTTTATCATTCCATGAATTCCCTCTACACTACTGCTCCCCTTCACTACACTGCTTCTCCTCCTGAACCTCAAACTCTGATTTTTTTTTAAACTAATGTATGAAACCTTCAACTCTTCAGCTCAACTTTTAATTATGTGGCATAACATTGGGACAGAATTTTGTAGTGCAGATTTCAGATTATTGGATAGATTTGACAATATGGCATAATCTCATATTATGAAATATCACTTGTCCAATTTGATTTGACAATAATGTTTGTGTTTTTTTAGTTGACTTTAGTACCACCTCAGTCTCTCTGATGATTTTTAGTAGCACGGTCTCTATTGAGGCTATCCATGATGTATGAAAAGAACTATGACATTAGACTTGACCTCCTGGTAGGCCATGAATGTATGAAAATAACCAGAATAATACTGGATAAGAAGTAATGTCAATCTCATTAGGGGAAAATCCTGCAAGGAAAAGAGTACCCACTAAAGGTGATATTAGAGTTGAAACTAAACATATAGGTAATTTACTGTAAAGTTAACTATTTTGCTTGTTATTAACTTAGAGGCAACCAAAATATGCTCTATTTTTGTGACTGTTTTTTGATTGGGAGTTATAGTAGTTTATGTTGAAGTTAACTTAGCTTAACATAGAAAGTTTTTTGCTATCCACCCCATGGTTTAGTTTCAATTTATGGTTAATAGTTCCATATTTCATTTAATGTTAATTGTAAGTTAGCTCTATTAATTTATAGTTAACTTTTAACTTCATTAAGGAACTTCATAGAAAGCTAATAATTCAATTGAAACTACTAATTAATAGCAGGGATCTTAGTTGCATTCAATTGCATTGAGTCTTTATGCTTCAGATTTTTTTTTAGTTGTTTATTGGTTTATTTCTAGTTGTTTTTTTAGTATAAAAGTTCCACATAACCGGTGCTGCTGCTGAACACCATTAACCGGTGCTACTGCAATAGGCTTCATTATTTCAATAATTTCAGAAAACCTAATACAAGAAGTGTTAGTTTTTTTTTTTTCAAATAGAAAAAACAGTCTTTCATATTTATTAGAAAATAAAGTACAATTACATAGATCTTTCACAATTTAACTGGACTTGTCTCTACAAAATATGAGAATCAAAACAAAAGTATTACAATATATGTCTTGTTTATGCAACTGTCATCATTCACTAATTCTTCAATTTGGTCAAAATCTTGAAAGGAAAAAAAAAAAAAAACCAAAATGGGACATGGTACATTTTAAAATATCAAATTAGATGTATAAACTAAAAAGTAAGAATAATGCCATAATTAGTCATGGATTCATATTTGTATTTAGAATAATGAATAACCTCAAGTGATAATGAAACTTCTATTTTCTAAAGTATTTAGCATAACCTAATACAAAATGGTAGGTTATTACTTAAACAAACTTGCTTTGAACTTCCAAAGTGTTAGGTTATTTCTTACAAAGTGGACTTGAACTCCCAAAGTGTTAAAGGTTATTGCTTACAAACTAGACTTGAACGCCCAAAATAAAACACATGTCTAAATGTATCTAAGAGTTATACATGTATTTTTTTTAGGTTGGAGAAGTGTAGATGTTTATCAATACAAAATTTTGTTATTTAATAGTCAAGTTTTATAGTTATTATAATGAAATAGTTTCTCACAACAAATTTGATAAAATAAGTGAAATCTATATAATGAAGATTAATTTGTATTTAAGTTTTAGATCTTTTAATAACTAAATTTCTATTTAAATGAATAAAACAATCAAATGCAAGAAATATAAAACATAATGAAACACAATGTAAGAAATAGAGAACATAATGAAACACACACATACATATCTAGACAATCAACACAATTATTTTCCTAGGAAATCCTTATGGGAGACAAGCAACCCTAAAAAGTAATGACGCTCTACTCCTTTTTCCCTAGGAAATCCTTATGGGAGAAAAACAACACTAAAATGTAAACATGCTCTACTCTCTCTTTTCTGGTATGGAAAATATGTAAGTACAAAGAAAGAGGTAATCTCTCTAGAGTTAGCTAAGACTTTTTGGCTTGTAAGGTTGCTATACAAACTTAACTTCATACATTTTTCTCTCTAACTTCACACTCCTAGTTGTATTTTCAACTATCGAACAAAATACAATAACACAAAATGGAACTCTTATTCCTCCTAGTGGCCAAGTATTTAACATAGCGTGATAGCCAACTAGGTGTAAGATTTGACTTCATCAACCATTAACGAGGTTTGTGATTTTAGACCTTTTAGAGTCTTGTTAAAATTCCACATGTAGCTAGCTTGCTATGCATGAGTAATGGGGCTAAAATGACATTCTCTCGTACCATGGTGGTCAACATGATAGGTCAACTTACTAAAGGCATAAATTTTGAATGAACTTCATTTGATGTTTTTCTTGCACCATTGGATATGTCTTTAAGTGTAGAATAATGGTCAAAATTTCGGCACAAGGGATAATCGTTTGACCCCCAGAAATGTCATTTAATACCTCAAAATGACTCCAAAAGGTTTTAGACCCAAATTCTCCACCCACCATTAAAATGACCCTACAAGTTGATTCTTTCAGTTTTTTCACTCTATAAGCATCAAAATATATGACAAATAAGATATACATCATGGAATTTAAATAAATAGTGTTAATTCATTGAACACCCTTGTACATTCCTTGTTGATACTTAGAAAGTAATACGTTTTGAAAAATAATTTGTTTATGGATTCTATTTTCGACATTCTCTCAACCATATCAAAAACCTTCTTATAATATTTGAAACCATCTGTCTACAACTTTTCATTTGTTTCGATAGGAATTAACATATTGAAATATTGATTGTATTTATGTCTTGTGTGCTAAGGAAGGGAGGTCGTGAACCTTAGGAGAAGAGATAGTATTTGTTAAGTTAATAGGGATAATTTTTATGAGATAGAATTAATTTAAAATGCTTCTTAAGATTATGTAACTTTCGAACCATAATTACAAATTTATTTATTTTTTTACTTATCATTTAGTTGCTAAAATTTGAATAATTTATGTTGGTAAATAATTAATTAGGTCTATTTAAATCATTTACCACTTTTGGGTTTTTCATTTTCGCGGTTTCATTCATAATTTCACTTTTAGAAAATTGTCAATTTCAATTTTCACCCCACATGTGCACAGTCAAAGGACCTAAGGTCTTTCCTATACCAAAGTATGTTCTTTTAAAACATATTTTCTTGGTGATATGGGTGATTTAGAAATTATTGGGAGAGTGAAATTCCTCATTTAATACACAATATGTTTGGTTCATGCCACTAAGCCAAGAATTTTAAATTCAACTGACTTTTAATATAACCAACTAAATCCTGCAAAAAAAGAATAAAAAAATTTATGTTAGGGTTGTGGATTTAGGCATTGAAACAACACACCATGATATTTCAAATTTAAAAATAATGGTTTGAGTCCTAGGTATCTTAGAATCCTATCTAGAGGTTTGTTTTCAAAATAAGGATGCACTCCCATTTGATTCTCATGATTATGTTGTAATCATGAGGCTCTCGCTAAAGAGTAGACCTTCCCAAAATCTTGTGACGTCTTGTCACAAACAAAACCATCAAATTGAAAAACACATCATGCAAGAAACATAGCTTGCTGACATATCATTTTTCTCCTTCAAAGAAAAAAAATTCACATCATGTGAATAGCTCCATGTACTCTTACATATTGGTTTACAAAACCATCAACCAAACATAAGTCGACAAAAAATGCCTCTTCAAACAACTGACTCTCAAGTCAAATAATAGCTCATGTACAAATTTCCATATTTGTTGCATTTAAGTGTGTCAACATAACTCTACTTTCAACATCTTGCTTCATGCAACATGCACCATACTTTGAATTTGCAAAGAAATTCATGAAACATCAAAATACATAGAAGGCCTCAATTGGATAAGAAATCTAACCATCCCTTACCAAACCATTTCAATGGCGCTTCTTTCATCTACACTTCATCATCATGTGAATCATCCTGACTCTCATCGATTATGGAATCCTCTTTTCCATTCTTGTCAATATCTCTTTCCACCTTCTTCAAATGTTGTGGATGACTTGTTGGATACAAAGTCCAACACTTGTCTACAAGGTGACCTTTCTTATGGCAATGAGTGCAAAACAATTGCATCTTATTTTCAACATCATTTTCCTTGTCCAATGGGCCTTTGACTTTTTGCCTCATTTATTTAGAAAGTTTCAATGTGCATGGATATCTTCTTCCAAAATCTATAAACATTATGATTATTCAAACCACAAAAAGGAACATGTGCAAGTTCTTTTCCAAATCTTATGTGAATATTTACCATTTTTATCATAATCAAAAGCAATTTGATTAAAGGCAAATTTATACCTTGAACATTCACCGTTGTCGCCTTCTTGAGGAGGTGAATTTGATGAGGTAGTGGCTCTCCTCTAAATACTAGCAATGAATTCAATGACTCTAGAGCTTTCAACATTCTCTTCTTTTACATTCTCATTAGCTACATGATTATTAACATCTTGCAAAGTGGGTGTCAAACTTTTCCATTCATCATGAACACAAACTTCACAAGCTTGAGGTAATGAACACAAAATAAAATTCCTTCTTGGAATGGCTTCATGTGCCTCCTTGGCTTTGGAGCATTCTCCATCATGTTTTCCATAACCAAGACCCAAATAATTAGGCCCTTCCTCAACAACATTTGGCTCAACTGTGCCTTGTACTCAATTATGCCTTGTACATGTTTGCCTTTAACCCTTTACTTTCATAGCCCATTTTCGTCAAAAATTTGGACCTTATTCCTCTAGTGTGTCTCTCAAAAGCACGTACACATTGATTTTGAGAGGAAATTGAAGATTGAAACCAATAGCTAATTCTTCTAACTAACCTTGACTAAAATGAGCTAAATTGTACTTTGATACCAACTTGATTTGAATATGGAAAAACTAGTTTTGTTGGGCTATCTCCCTCATCAGTTAAATAAAAATGTGTTTAGGATTGAGTCTAAAGTTAGCCAATTGGGAAGGGGTTTATGTGTCAAGCTTTAAGTGTATTTTGTGAGAAATTTATGAGTTAATTAGATTTTAAAAAATCATGTGTACAACAAATAAAATGCAAATTTTTTATTTTGGAAATTTTTTTCCCTCAATCCAGATTCCAATCATTGGACATGTATGAGGAAGAAAGAGGGAATTCATTTTTCAAATTCTAGACCTTGTCTAAACCAAAATAAACCAGAGGTTTGGTTTTCAAATACATTCACTTATTTGGAAAATTTCTAGAGCTACCAAAAGTCCATATGCCAATCTACCTCCCAAGAAATCCATTTATTACACCACTGGTTATTTTTTTGTCTTCCTATATTCTTTATCAACCTCTTCTAGTGATTCTTGAAATGTGGATACTTAAATCCTTCCTAAAAATTTGAGCTCTAAAACGAGAAGACATACAAGGTCATTTTAAGTCATTCCTCTATCCAATTATAAAAACCAAGTGAATATTTCTACATATTGATTTCTGTCCCATAAACTGTACAATATAGGTCAATTTTTCCATTAACTTATTTAAATATTGTTAGCGCACAATTGTTCAATGGTCTGATGAAATTTCATTGATAAAGGCATGATTATGCCAATCCATGTTGCATATTTCCATTAACAATGTTTACTTACATGTAAAACAATGTTGTCTTTGCTTTTATGTTATTTTGAGTTTGCTTTTAGTGTTGAAATTGGAATATATGATATTAATTTATGACTTGCAATTATAGCTGCTGAGATACTATTCTTTTTCTCTACTATATTGTTATTTCTAGTCCTCTAGGTGCTTTCTTCATATATATATATATATATATATATATATATATATATATATATATATATATATATATATATATATATATTTAGCTAATTGAAGGGATTCGTAATTCTATATTTTACCATATTGCTTGCTGGTTCCATGTAGATTTAATTGACATATAATAGGTGGTTTCTGTTTTTGGGATGTATGTAAAGTTTTTGGCACATCATATTGAATTTCTATAATTTGTGTAGCTCCCTAACATTCAGATAGAACCTTCATTGAAAAATGTGAGGGGGGTTTCAAATTCACATTGGATAACACCCTCCTCTGGGATAAAAAAGTTTAACAAACACAATAATAGAGAAACAATTAGTGACGTCACCAAAAGATTTAGCCTCTTCAAGGTATCATATCCTCTCATCAAGGTCAAGAATCTATTCACCAAAAATGTCCTATGGAAATGATGGTTTAAGAAACAAAACCAGACAAAAACTTTCAGTGAGAACAACAAAATCTAAAACCTCTTCAAGGTCTTCAATCTGCTCGTAAAGTTAAATTGTGTCTTGATCAAGTCCAACAACAAAGAAACATTCAGTGGCAACACCAAAATCTACAACTTCTTCAACGTCTTCTAAACCATCTTCAAAGTCAATATTGTGTGCATCAAATTCCTCAGCAAGGTCATCAATGGAGTCATCAAAACTACTATTTCAAACTTCAATGCCAAAAATAAGTCAAAAGAATTCAATTTCTCCTCCAAAAGCTTCTTCTCTGGGAAAAGCTAGCATGATGTCATCGAGAAATTCAGTAATTCCACAAGGAAATTCTATCAAAGTTAAAACAAATCCTTTTCATCCATATTTAATGCCTACTTTTTCAGGTGGAACACCTCCAAATTTAAGGACCACAATGACATAAAATACAACTTTACCTAATAGGTGTAGACCTAGAACCCCCAACTTTGCGTGACATGTACAACTGAAGATCTTATGGTAAGCAGTGTGAGAAGAGAGTCATGGTCACTGAGTTGAGCAAGAGAAATAGTTTGGTATGACAACCTTACTTGTAATAGGTCTAGCTAGCATACTACCAAACTACTTGGTAATGGCAGTCAAAATGTGAAAATTCCCATTTCACTTGGAAATAAGATGGTAGAGAAAGGTATAGATGAAAGGAGATATCTATCTATGGTAAAGAAATCAAATAGTTCTATCAATTACACCTTGCAAGTGGCTAATTGAAATTGGAGAGTCATGCAAGCAATCTAATATACATGACTCTCCAATTTCAATTAGCAGCAATGACAGTTCTAAGTATGGTGCAAACATTGCTCCAGATCCTCAATGGGGTAGTTAGTGTGCATCAATTTCAGTGCTCAATCATCATGAGGATCATGACATCATGTCCTACCATAGCTTTTTTCCTATTCATTTCTATAGTTCTAATGCGATGGATGTTCTATGGAAGAATGTTTGAACATGATGAATCCTAGTTTCAATGTTGAAAGTTTTTTTCTAATTCATTTTCAATATAAAATGATTCCTTTAACTATCAATAAAATATATTACATGTCAGTAATGTCACACAAAATGGTTCCCAGTTGAGAAGTCTCAATGATTGAAAAAAGTCATGTGAAAATCCCTTGTATCTATAAAAAGTTTCCCAACAACATAAAGCCTATCAAAATTGACACATGGACATAAATTTTAGAAGCAACATTTCTTTAAATTTGCTTGAAATAAGAGGGGGAAAAACCAAAATTCTTTCCATAAAGGCACAAAAGCAATTTTCATAGATTTCCAAACAATTCACTAACTATCATGATGAAACTTGCAATTAAAGGGGTACCTTATTTGTCTTTAGGAATGGACCACAACCATTATTATTTCCCTAAAAAATTGTGATAATGTAAATTCAAACATCATTAACATGATAAAAATATTTGGTTGGCTTCTTATTCTTTGAAATAATGAGGAAAATTGTTAACAACTTATCAATCTGGGGTAGTGGTGGAGGACTACATGGACTAGCTATGGTGGTTCTTGCCTTTAGCAATCAACAAAATTAGATTCATGACTTAGCCTTCTACTAGAATTTTATGATTCCATAGAGAAAGCAGCTCGGGAGTATGAGAACCAATAAATTGTTTCCTGCTCATAGTGCAAAGAGATCCCCTAAATATTCTTGCAATTGGCATAGATATTGCACATCCTACTAACTTTTGCATTTGAAAAAAAAAAATGCATCTAAATAATGAAGTCTTGCATATGTAGTTTATTTGTTTTTTGAAATAAAAATTTGACCATCTTAGCCATTGTTAAAATCTAAACAAGAATTATTTCTTCTCTTACACACTTGAGAAATAGAATTCCATCTCTAATAATCTATTGAGGTCTATGGAAGTTAATGGCCTAAGACACTTTGTAACCTAAGAGGGAAACCTGTTAGGAAATGGGTGAAGTTGGTATTAAACACCCAATTGGATAACCTCGAGGAGAAAACATTTCTCCCACTTTATTTTTTGGCATAACCTAGTAAGTGTTATTCACTAGCATGTAACTCATTTGTGTTGTGAGTGGAGCTCTTATGGAACTCACACCACTTTCCTGTGTCCTTCTTTGGCTTCGCGGTGTTGTTCTTTGCTTGTGTCTTTGGAAGGTGTTCTTGGGCCACCATGCCTTGGCTTTGTCCTTTGTTCTGTGGTTTGGGGGCACCTTTCCCTTGCTTTTGATTCACAGATCCAAAGTCTCTCTTCTTTTGTTTGAATTTCTGTTCAATCTTGGTAGCATACCGGTATGTCGTACCCATCAAGGAGATGTCGAGGAACTCCATTTCCTCCTGAATGTATTTGTGGAGACAACCGTGATACTTTAGCACCAAATGTTTCTCTGAATCTATGATACCCAACTTTGTGCGCAGGGGATGGAACAAATTTTTTAGCTCATACACATCTTGATCCCTTTGTTGCCGCAGCGTGGTCCATTGTATGTACTTGTCTTCATAGCTCCCCACAGGATAGTATTGTTCCTTGATGGCATCTCAGAAATAATTCCAAGTGGGTACGACTGAGAACAGAGAGGGTTTTGTCTTGTCCTTTTTCTCACAGTAGGTTTCCCACCAGTCCTTGACATCGTGGGTAGCTTTGAGGAGTGCAAAAATAATCTTCTCCTAGTCGGAAAGGTCATGAACCGAGAAATATCCTTCTAATAGATTCAACCATCTATCTACATCATCTGCATCTATTTGACCCTCAAATATGGGAATTTCAAAGTTTACTTGTACCTTGAAGGGAGTTGCGCTTCCATAGTGGCTACTAGATGCAAATGCGCTGCCGGTGGGAAGTCGTCGAAGGATCTGGGCAAAGTTATCCATCATCACGTTCCTTTGTTTTTTGAGGGCCTCCTCGAGCAATATTTTGATAGGATCTCTTTCTCCCTCATCTTTCTTTTCGTTCCCCATGGGCGTCCGTCGGGGTTTGCGAGGCTGATCTTGCAAAGGTTCCACCAGATCGAGCCCTAACTCCTTATACCCCGACCTCGTTGGGGACATGCAAAGAAGGATTGAGAAAAAGCAGACCGCTCTGATACCACTGATCTGGATTTATGCAGGAATGCAACAGAATACGGAAATAACCATAAACATAGAAATATAGAGGAAATAAGGCTTCATTTCATTAATATCAAATCATAAAAATATGCTTAAAAACATCATGGAAATAAATAGCTAGGGTGTTGATAGCGAATCTCTGAGAAGATATGTGGCGGCTACAGACCTCTGAACTGTGTTAAAATGAGGCTTGAGGTCTTATTCATTATGGAGAAACAATGGAGAACTCTAAACGTCCAAAAACTTAACCCTAGGAGATGAAGCGCCAAAACTATGGACCCCGTTTGGGTAAATTGGTGTTTCAACTTCCCGAGGATGTAACTTCGACATTCTATCTCCATTTGGGGGCTTCAAAATGGCTTCGGAAGTTCAGGACCTGAAAAACTGCTTAAAATAGTAAGTTGTGAAAAAAAAACTGAAAAGGACAATGGTGGGCCCCCAAGTGGAATAGGCGGGTGGCCACCAATATCCACTTGGATCACCCTTTTTGGGGACTCTTGGGAAGACGCAAGGGGGTGCGTTTCCCTAGTGTGGAGGACGTGACTCCCCAGAACGGGTGCTTATGGGCATCCCCCTTTTGAAGGGGAACGCGACTCCCCAAAAAGGGTGCTTCTGGGCATCCCCCTTTTGAAGGGGGATGCGTCCCCCCTTATATTTGTCTGATGACACCTAATGTAAAAAAAAATGAATATCATATAGTATAAAGTCAAAAAATTAAAAAAAATTAAAATTAAAAGATTGAATTAAAAAAAAAAAAAAACTGGTAAGTTAAAAAAAAAATATGATTCATTATTCAATGATTCATTTCATTTATAGCTCTTCGACTTCCGTCTGACCTATACGACTTCGACCTTGACCTCTTTGCGTCCTTGATGTTGATTTTATTTTCAGTGCTCATTATTTATTTTTACTTTTCATTTTATGACCTGAGACTGATTCTTGACTCCGCTCTTAACTATATTTTAGTTTGAAACTTTGAGCTATATAAATTTACTATTTACTATTTAGTGTTCAAAGTTCAAACTTTAGTATCTACTTCTAGACTTGTAGTATGTTTTTCTTTCAATTTCGATTCTAGAATGATGAACGATGAAATTAATTTTTAAATCAATGTACTTTGTAGATTGTAGAATGATGAATGATATGGAATCATGGATCAATGTATTTGAAGATTTCATTATTGAATTTATTTATTGAATGATCATTGATTATGGATGAATATTAGAATAATGAGTATGTCATATGAATGATGTATGTATCAAAATGAATGATGAGGATGGATCAATGTATGTCATTATTCAATTCAAATATGAATCTAAATTTTATCACCTGTAGATCAAATTTCAATTCTCAATGTATTGGTATTCATATTAGTATATAGTATACAGTATATTATTATTATTCTATTTAATATTTAATATTTATGATTTCATTATTTAACAATGAATATGAACTATATATATATATATATATAATTAATTAATTAAAAATTATATACTGCGACGACTCCCCGCACCCTCGAAATTTCTCAAAAATTTCAGGGTACTCCCACATGTCCCCTGTGCGTCTCCCCGCACCCGCGTCTCCCAGCACCAGAGTCTTGGTGGAACATTGATTAATTTGAACTTTTACGCTTTCTGCACTCTCAATGGACTGAAGCTTTTCCAATAAAAATGTCAACCTTGTGTAGGGTTTTTGTTTCAATTTCTCTTCACCTTAGAAAAAGCCAATTTATTTTGAACTTATTATGCTAACTCTAGTAACTATTTTATTGAAGTGGCTCTAATCAGTGGGAAGGAACCTACAAAATTATTTTATCATGTGCCTGTTTTTGACTCTACAAACCATCTATCCAATATGTCTGAGAAATGCGTTATCACTGACTTTTCCTTCTACAATGTTTAAAAACAACTATGTATTAGGATTACTATTGTCCCATCTTATATGTTTATGTAAAATTACTTTATATCGACGTTGAATTAGTTGGGATTCCTCTGGAAAATTCAACTCGGCTCGACTTCCCCTACATGGAAGAGGTAGCCTTGTCGTAAGCTTTGGCTGTGTCCTCTGTTGTATTGAAATTCCCCAACCAAACTCGAGATGCTTTGTACAAGAAATGGCTGAAAAAATGATATGCATGTAGGAACATTGGCTTGTTCCCTCCGCTCGCCAATTTAGGCATACTAAACTTGGGCGCACGATGATTCAATTCGAAATTTGAACATAACCCAGTTAATGCAGGGGAGGAGGGTTGATGGGTTCAGGGGTAGGGGAGGGTGATGTTTTTCTTTTTAAGCTCTTTTTATTATTAATTTTTTATTAATAAATTAAATTAATAAAAATATATTTATATTATATAATACTAGGAATAACTAGATTAACCCTAATTTCCTATTATTACTATTTTAACTAATATCTTTTAAATAAAAATAAAAATATAATAATAAAATAATTTAATATTATATTATAAAACTAATAATAAAGTCATTATTAAATAATTTCTTTTATATATATTTTCCTTTTAATTAGATTTTATTATTATTCCTTTATCACCTTTGATCAATAGCTTTTTAATTAATAAATTAAATTAAGATATATTTTAATAATAAAATTATATTTATATAATATTAAAAAAATACTCTCATTATTATTTATACTCTATTTTAAAACATATTTTTTAATTAAAAAATTAAAATATAAAAATAAAATATATTATAATTATTAACTAATAAATTAAATTAAATATAATATAATAAAATAATATAATAAATTATTTCATTTATATATTTTCCTTCTCTTACTCAACGTTAAACTAGCTATTATACTTTAACTAGATGAATCAAACCTTTAACTCTAATTTCTTTACACCTATCTTCTTTCTTTTTTAAGACTACCCAAGGATCAATGAGCATTAATTCGTCGTGTCGACGGTCATCCTAGAAAATAGGAAACTGATTCTCCGACTTCATTCTCCGACCATTCCATCAGCGAAACACTGATCTATTGCCGACCAGTAACAATTTTCGGGCAGAATTGTTGCCTCGGTAGACTATTGAAGAGGAAGGCCCGTAATAAAGGAAAAGGAGTTGTCTATCCAGGCAACGAAATAGCTCGGACGGCAGTTTTTTTGCCAGAATCTGGGCAACTAAAATTCAAGAAATCACGTACTTGGAGTGTTTGGAATTCATTTTTGAGGTTGGAAATAGATTCAGCACTACCAAAAACCTTAAGGGCACTCAAAATATTAAAGTTTAACAACTATAAACATGATTCTGATGAAATCTTTGCTGAATTTTTTAAAAATCTTTGTCGGATTCTGAGCCAAAACTTTGCTTGAGAAAACTACGGCAAGAGAAGATCGGAGTACTGACGTGACTTAACCGTCTCCGCAGCTTGCAACGTCCAGTGAATTGGCCGTACAGATCTAAATTCACATTCGAAAAAGTGCATAGTTGTTGAATTTTGTTTTGCATTGATTTCTGATCTCATATCTTTTAATGTGCATATTTATTAAAAATATTATAGAATACAAACTTCTATATATAGATATATGAAAGTTGATATGTAAAGGCAACATAGGGAAAAGGAGAAAAAGAAAAAAATGGTACAACTCAGGGAAAAACAAAAGGTATTTTTCGGGACCACCGAATTTAGCGGAGCGAAAAGATAGGGACAATTTCAATAAAGTTATTGAAAATATTTCATACCCTTTCTTTCCGTCTTTTTGGTCCGGCTAGGACTAATCTGTTTCCGACCAGCGACAATTTTTGGACGAAATTGTCGGCCTAACTAGACTATTCTGGTTAATGAGAGTAACCGCCGTAATAGAGAGAAAATCGGAGTGCTGACATGACAAGGTTCTGCGGTTTGCAGCGTCTCCATATGGATAGAATTTCAAAACACGATTTTTTTTTTTAAAAAGACTCGCTGTTGGAATTTTGTTTCTTTTTTTTCAGAGGAAAAAAAACGTTGATTTATATTAGAGTATAAAACAGTACATAAACGACTATGATCTCAACTGTGAAGAGATGACAGTGAGATTCCACCCATCATAACCCATTTACATCAGCTCATTAATAGATAAAATGAACCAGTGAAGTAGGCCACCATTCATATCAGGAAACAGAGTTCCTTCCCATAATTCTATGTATTTCCTATGAGCATAGGAAAACTATACATAATAATTCAAAAGAAGTCCAGGCGACCATCAACAATTAATAGTTCAGAATTTAGAGTTTCCCAGCAAAATTACCATAAAGAAAAGATAGACTGCAGTATATTAAACCCGGGCCACCATTGCTTCCGCTATGCAATAAAATCCTATGCCGGTCTTTTCCTTCACCTGTAGAATGCATATATCCATGATGATAAACTTATAACTGATCAGATTCCCATTCACGCTCGCCTGACTTTATCCGGCCACTGTATCTTGTATCAGGCTCGCTTGATGACGTCCTTGTATGTGTGTGTTGAACCAAAGACTCCGCAGATAATATCCCTGTGTGCCCGTGACTTCCTGTAGTGTAAAACCACCAGTTGACATCCAAAAATACTAGCATACCGGTGATGACCTCGTTGTGTACCCTTCCTAGTAGCAAAAAAGACTGATGATAATACCTGTGTGTGACCAAAAATGCATATAATATACCTTTGTTCCAATACTCCCTATCATCCTCTGTATTATATATCTATTATAATAACAAAATATGCATACAAACAGTAAACTTATGGGATAGGGATCGTATATGACTCAATCAGCCTGCCTTCCTTATAATGATTAACCTCCATAGACCCAAATTCTGCTCTGAGCCCCCTTTTTGATAACTTATCCGCCTTGGAATTATTGTCTCGGAAGATATGATTGATAGGCGGGCAGCGTAATCTATGCCATAATCTCTGAGCCCTCTCAACCCAACCCTGAAGATGCGGAGACAACATATGATTCTTGTTGGTGATCCAGTTAATGGTAAGCTGTGAATCCCCATATACACTGATCCCCTGTAATTGCAAATCATATGAGATTAGCAGGCCCCCCCACAATGCCATAATCTCCGCCTTATTATTGGTCCCAGGACCCCCACACCAACACATATGATAGCGCTCAGATTCTGTTAATTTTATCCAAGCCCCACACCCGGTCATGCCGTCCTCTGTTGCTCCATCAAAATAGAGGGCCGGAATACTGATCTGATGGGGGCGAATACGAGCAGAATAGTCAGATAGACTAGGCATAGTGATGGGACAATCATCCATCCACTCCTTTATCACTGTAAATGTCTGATGAATATGGAAAGGCCGGTCTTCAAAAATAATCCGATTCCGGGCCAGCCAAATCTCCCAAGTGAGATAAAATGGTAGTGATCGATATTTGCAATTAATCTTATCCCAAGCCTACACAGCTGACATGAAATCAGTAGGCCTCCATACCGAGTCAATATAGTGATCCCCAAAAAGCCTCCAAATACTGATAGTCACTGAACATGTAAAGAAAAGATGAGTGGATGTTTCTTGCTCCTTGAGACATAATACACATATACTCGGCCCCATGAAGCCTCTCTTTATTAAGTTCTCCCATGTCAGTGCCTTTCCCTTCCATATCAACCAGCCAAAAATGACGATCTTCGTAGGAATGTTTCTGTGCCAATAAGGATAGAATACCTTGGTAACTTGAGTTTGTTGTGCATTTGCTATATTGGCCCGGTATGCATCTTTGACAATAATCATATTGTTTATCAACGGACCATTCCATGTCATGTGATCGCCACCAATATCATAACAGAAACCCGCTCCACGCAATTGATCCCGAAATAATTCCCATTCCTGTGCCACTTCATTAGATAAGCCAATCTGTATAGCATCTTTGAAAATCGGGGCGTCATTCGACCACTGATAAATAATATGAGAATAATATATTAAACCCCTTTGTGTTAATGCGTGCAGCAGTCTAGGCGAAGGTCGACACTGTGCCGGCAAATGAAGAACGTTTGACGCCCCAATCGGAATACTGCCACCCACACGGAATTGCCACACCAGTCTAGTTTTCATGTATGCCATGATCTTTATATAGCTGCGCCAAATGCATGAGATCTTTCGTGGGAAAAGATAACTGCCGCATGAAATCTGATGTAATATATCACCATTATAATACTTAACTCTATTAATCTGAAACCATATTCCATTCCTTTTAATGGCCCTCCAGAATGACTTCATAAGTAGTGCCTTGTTGAACTCACGGGCCTCAAGTATGCCCCAACCATCCATATCTTTGGGCTTGCAGATGGCCGCATATCTACATAGTGCAAATTTCTTACTGTTCTCTGTCCCACCCCACAGAAAACGAGTGATGATGCCGTTAATCTTGCCAATAACCCCTACAGGAATGAACAGAAGATGACCCCAGTACACCAACATCTGTGTCAGCATTGATTGAATCATGATGAGTCGACCACCCTTGGACAACCACCGGTGAGACCATGAAAGAATCTTATCCCTGAACCTGTCCACAATCCAATTCCAATCATTATTCCTGTAACCTATTGGCTTAATGTGAAAACCCAAATATTTGAAACCCTCAGTTGCCAGGCGGATCTCCACTCCCAGAAATGCAACTATAAACCTAATCTCCTGTATGTTCCCATGCTCATATATGAGAAAGGACTTGTTGCAATTTATAGCCAATCCTGTAGCTGAGAAAAAACGGTTAAAGCAGATATGAATGAAAAACCAGTGATTCCTGATCAGATGTCCAAATATAAGTAGGTCGTCCACAAATAGGGAATGTGATGACGAGACAGAATTTGAGAATGAATAGCCCTTGATGAATCCCTTTTCTTCCGATGATTGCATTATCCGACTAAAGCCATCCATGACGAGGATAAATAATAGTGGCGACAAGGCGCAACCCTGTCTCAAGTCCCTACCCGCCTTAAAAAAATTTGTGGGCTTGCCATTTACCAAGACTGCGTAGCTTACATTAGAAACGCAGGACATCACCCATCTAATAATACGCACCGGAAGGCCAACCTTGAATAACAGTATCCTCATAAAAGACCAGTCAATCGAATCGTATGCCTTATGAAGATCCACCTTCATTATCAGTGCTTCCTTTTTCTCCGAGTGCATGGAATGCATCACCTCTTGTGCTATTGCAATAGCATCGTGTATGGAGCGGTCTTTGAGAAATCCATATTGCGCTGATGATATATTTTAACGTTTAGATTTAATAAAAACACTTTGGAATACAGACTCCAATTAGTTTAATTATGTATGAAATCAAAAGCAAAATAGGTAATGGAAGAAAATTTAAATGGTAGAAATTTTCTTCAACAAAAGGAAAAATAGGGATTTTTTTTGTTAAGCGACAACTGAGTTATGATGGAATTCCGGCTGTTTCAAGGGTTTTTTTTTTAGTGAAGTTTGTTTAATTTTTTATAAATTAGTTTAAATAATAATGTAATTTAAGTAAGATTATGATAAAATATGGTAGAAATTTTTGAAAATTTGAGTTCTAGTTATTAAATTTCAAAATTTTAGATGTTTCAGAATAGATGAAGCTAAATCCATTTTCACCATTAAAAAATAGTTTTAAACATCGATTTTTAAATTTGTAATATAGATAAACAACCCCATTTTTTTAGCATCCAAAACCTGAACTGCCTGTGCCTATTAAGTTTAGTGGAGCAAAAGCATAACGACTATGGAGCCAAAACATAACGACAATTTCAATAGGAGTTGTTTTTAGTGCAACTTTTTGGACTTTCTGGTATCTGAATGTGGGGAAAATTTTGAGCTGAAATCTAGATTGGTGTTATTTAAACTGGTTTTTTGACTGTATATAAAGATTTTATTTAGCATTGTCAAAAATCCCTAGGGCACTTAGATTATGCATGGGTTACTATCAAACTTGAGATTTCAATAAATTCCCGCCAAATTTTTTGGCTTCAAATTTGTTAAACCAAATTAATCTATCATTACTTAAAAAATATAATCATCTGTCGAGTTTAAAGTTAGAATTTCAAAAAAAGTCTATTGGTCAAATTTGGTGTTTTACACCGCTCCCTAACTAGTCTTCAAAGTTTTAAGCAAATATCTTGAGAGTTTCATAAAATTTTAAACTGAATGGAGACTCAAATCATTTGTAACTAGCATCTCTGCTTACGGCCAACAAAGTTTGGCGAAGCTTATTTCTCAGTCTATACACTCATAAATGCTTGAGAAAAGTAAATGCCCACTATTAAATGGTGTAATTCTATGATGAAAATTTACTTTCCCCAAACATTTATGAATGCATAGACTGAGAAATAAACTTAACCACAAAACTTATTTCGGTTAAGTTTCCAATCCTTACTACAGACCAAGCGTGCCACTGATAAGGACTTCAATTTGACAGCCGATCAACATTTCTATTTTCTTCCGGTGAAAGTCTGCCACCACGGTACCACCAACCGTGGGCGGAGGGCGAGCCACGCTGTATGAGTGAATTAAGTTTCTCTGTCAACCGGCACCGACCCACTCGATCGTGGAAAAATAGCCCGCCGTTTCCCATCGGGACTTTTTCACATGCCTTTTTTCTTCACTATAATTACCGACATGTATGTATATATATACATGTGCGTAGGTAGCCACAAACACACACAACTCACAGGTTTTGAAATGCTTTGTGGTTGCAGACGAGAGATGGATTTTCTAGTGGTATTATTGCTTCTGTGCATGCTTGCCTTTCTGCCTGCAGCGTCGCCTATGAATTTCTCAATCCCCAAAGATGCTGAGTATGACGAGATGGCGGATGAATTAAATTCTTTGCAGCGTCGTCATTCTGAATCTGAAGGTGAATTCATGTTATCATCAATCGACGCCCACGAGAAAAAAGACCTCCATGCTCTCTTGTCATTCAGAAATCGCATCACATGGGATCCAGATGGCTTACTCTCCAACTGGACGGCGGAAAATTCGGAGAATATATGCTCCTCCTGGTATGCCATTCGCTGCAGACCGCATACCAAGAGAGTCGTCGCCATTGACTTCTCCTTTTCTTGGTTGGAAGGTACCCTTTCAGAGTCTCTCGGCAATCTCTCACTTTTGCACACTTTCAATATTTCTAATAATGTATTCAGTGGAGGAATTCCAACCGAGTTTGGTCAGCTTAAAGCCCTGCGGGCTCTTGACCTCAGCACCAATTTTCTGAACGGTTCTATTCCCATCGAGTTGGGCCTGCTGCACAAACTAGAGTATCTGGATCTCAGCGACAATGACTTCTCAGGCGAAATTCCACTTCAACTGGGTAATTTGACACAGCTTACCCAACTACGCATTTCTGGTCCTGGTGTTTCTGATTTTATTCCTTCTGGGACGAGGCTCTCCTCAGTGTCTGTTAAGAAAAAAACACTTATAGGAAGCATACCTAATTCCATTGCTAATTTGACCAAGTTAACCTACCTAGATTTATTTTATCTCATAATAATTTCGTTGACATACCTGACTCCATTGCCAAATTGACCAAGATAACCTACTTAGATCTATCATATAACAATATCAATAACGTACCTATATGCATTGCTAATTTGACCAAGTTGGCTCATTTAGCTCTTTCTTTCAATAATCTCACTAAAATCCCCCAGGAAATTGCCAATTTAAACAATTTAAACTTCTTATATCTCTCTAAAAATAAACTTACTAACAGCATTTTTAAAAGTATTCCCAATTTGGCTCAATTGACTGAATTATATCTTTCTTCAAACATGTTAACAGGTAACATCAATATAAGCCTTTTCAATTTTAGTCAATTGAGAGCACTAGGTTTGAGTAATAATAAACTCACAGGGAGCATTCCTAACGCCATTGTCAATTTAAAGAAGCTTAGATTCCTATATCTATCAAACAACAATCTTACAGGGCCATTCCCAAGAGCTATAATAAAGCTTCAATCATTGCAGCATTTATTTTTGGCTGAAAACCATTTTATTGGGAAAATCCCATATAGCATAGGTCAATTAAAAGCTCTTCAATTTCTACATTTAACTAATAATAGCTTTTCTGGCAATATTCCTGACAGTATTACCAGTTTAGATTCACTTATTGGTTTATCTCTATCCAGGAACAATTTAGATGGACTTATTCCTCCCATGTGCATCAAGAGTTCTTTATTATTTTTTTCAGCTCATTCTAACAACTTTTCTGGGACACTATCATCATCTTGGGCCAACTGTATGAAGCTTCAAATATTAGATTTAAGAAGAAATGGATTCATAGGCAATTTTCCTTCATACTTCTCAAATTTCAATGAATTAAGAATTTTAAGCCTTGGTTATAATAATATTGATGGTAGTATTCCTCCATGGATTACAAATCTAACCAATTTGGTAATGTTGGATTTATCCAATAATAGATTCAATGGAAAAATACCATATAATCTAGAAAAACTCCAAGGGTTTATAAAAAATGAAGATTTTGGAGAGAATATTATGTATAGTAATCATATTGAAGAATACATAAAAGGGAGGGAGTATGATTTGTTTTATTTCTCATATAAAAATGGTATATTTGATTTGTCTAGCAATAATCTCACATGGGAAATTCCTGTAAGCATAGGAAGTATGGATAATTTGAGATTGCTAAATCTATCTGGAAACCAACTGGAAGGGAAAATACCTGCAAGTTTTAGTAAGATATTTATTTTGGAGCAGTTGGACTTGTCAAAAAATAAGTTAAGTGGAACAATTCCTCCTCAACTCTCTAAATTATCATTTTTGGCTTACCTAAATGTTTCATCTAATAACCTTTGTGGGCCAATCCCACTAGGGACACAATTTGATACTTTTAATAAGTCTTCATTTCAAAGGAATAAGTGTTTATGTGGGTTTCCTCTACCACCATGCAAAGAAAAAGGAAAGCCAAAGAAAAGCTTAAGTGGAGTCGATGAGAGTGACAGTAATACTAAAATTGGATGGTGGAGTCATGTAGATGAAAAAGTGTCCTTGATAGCATTAAGAATGGGAGTGGGAATTGGATTTGGGGGAGTTGTTGTTATGTTTATTGTTTGGGACAAAGCAAGGCATTGGATACTTGTTTTTCCTCCCAGCAACACACAGAGACGCTTTTATGGCCTCTACAGATTGGCTACATAGCTCAATTATGCTTATCCAATGCTTCACTATCTTGATATATGTAATGTCACTAAATGATATAGTATTTGAATGTCATTTCTTTATATGCCTTGCAATATTAGTAAATGCAATGCCATTAAATGGTATAATTTTTAAATTTGAATATATTTTCTTTATAAAAGAATGTAAAACTAGTGTAGATTCATTTTAACTCTAGAGATATGTTGATTTATATTTTTTAAATGTTTGGATGTTAATGTATTTCATTCTAGAATATGTTTGGATCATGGATAATATTTAAATTCAATATTAAATATAAAACATTAAATCTTTTAGACCAACAATGATTTGTTCACTTCAAGTTTGTTAACAAAATTAATACATCATTACTTAAAATTATAATAATCCGCCCAGTCTATATTTCAGTTGAGTTTTTGATCTCACTACGAACAAAGAGCCAGTGACAAAAACTTCAATTTTAGAAAAACTGTAGTGAGAAGAGTACCACCAAGCGTGGGCGGATGCGTAACGCTGTACCAGTGAATCGATAGCAATGATTGTACAATTTCCTGGTCGTAGAAAAATAGTCAGCCGTTTCTAGTGGGGACTTGTTCAAATGCCTTCTTTCTGCAGCAGAATATATATATATAGAGAGAGAGGGGGGTAAGCCACAAACACACAATTCACAAGTTCTGAAACACTTTGTGGTTGCAGAGGAGAAATGGATTCTCTAGTGGTATTATTGCTACGGTGCATGCCTGCCCTTCTGCCTTCAACGTCGCCTATTAATTTGTCAACTTCAAACCCATATTGGAAAGATGTTGATCATGACGAGACGGTCGGCGGAATAACTTTTGTGGAGTGTCGTGTTTATGAATGTAAACGCATGGTGGAAAAAAGGTGAATTCATGTTATCATCAATCGACGCCCACGAGAAAAAGGAGTTCCATGTTCTCTTAACCTTCGGAAATGGCATCACATGGTATCCACATGTTCCTGGTATGGCATTAGCTGTACACCACATACCAAAAGAGTTGTCGTTATTGACTTTTCATTTTCTTGGTATGGTATTAGCGGTAGACCACATACTACTAAAAGAGTTGTCGTTATTGATTTTTTATTTTCTTCGTATGGGAAATAAATAAAATATTATTTTATATTTATTGTAATTTTTTATATTTATGAAAAATAAAAATAAAAATTTTATTTATTTGGACAAATTATTATTAATATTATGAGCTAAATATCATGACCTATTTATAAGAGGTATAAATAAGTATAGTAAATAAATAAAAATATATCAAATAAGATTAAAAATCAACATCTATAAATAAACTAAAGGCATGGTAAATAAATTAAACATATTTTCATATTTACTCTATAATCCACTTTATATTTACCAATACTAAAAAAAAGATTTTATTTAGGTGAATTTTATGGGCCAAATTATTATTAATACTTTGCAAACAAAACTTATTAACCTTAACATAATATTAAAATATTAATATTAATATTATTGTTAAATTTAATATTCATATTAATATATTATAATATTAATATTGTTAAATTTAATAACTTTGTATTAATAAAATATAAAATTTGTTATATTATAATATATATACATATATATTAATATATCATGATATGTATTAACTCTAGATATATATGGGAGGGAAGAACAAAGAAATAGAGTGATAAGGTGGAGAGATATCTGGAGTGACAAGGGAGAGATGGAGATAAACCGAAGGAGTGGGGACATGAGGAAAGAAGAGAGAGAGAGGGAGAGGAGTGAAAGAGAGAGGGAGGGAGGGAGATAGTGAGAGGATTGGAGGGCAGAGAGAGAGAGGGAGGGAGATAGTGAGAGGATTGGAGGGTAGAGAGAGAGAGAGATGGGGGAACAAAGAGGGAGGTAGGAGATAAAGGGAGAGAGAGGAAGGAAGAGATAGAGGATTTGAGAGAGAGGCCGAGAGAGAGAGGGATAGAGAGATGGAGTTGGAGGGGGAGAGAGGGAGGGAAGAAGAAAGAAATAGAGAGTGAGAAGTGGAGAGAGAGAGGGAGTGCCAAGGGAGAGATGGAGAGAGAGTGTGTAGGTTTAGGCGTGAGATAAAGAGAAAACAAGGAGAGATAGAAAGAGAGGGAGTGACAAGGGAGAGATGGAGGGAGAGTGTGTATGTTTGGGGGTGAGATAAAGAGAGAAATAAGGAGATATCGAGAGAAGGGGGGAGAGAAGGAGAGAGGGAGGGATATAGTAACAGAGTTGGAGGGTGAAGAGATGAGAGAGAGAGAGAGAGAGAGAGAGAGGTGGGAGAGAAATGGTGAGAGAGGAAGGAAGAGAGAGGATGTGAAAGAGTTGAGAGAGGGAGGGAAAGAGAGATGGAGTTGGAGGGGGAGAGAGAGGGAGGTAAGAAGAAAGACATAGAGAGAGAAAGGTGGAGATACAGAGAGGAAGTGATAAGGAAGACGAAGAGAGAGGGAGAGAGGAAAAAAAGAGGAAAGAGAGATAGAAGTGGGGGAGAGGGAGAGAATGGGAAGATAGAGATATAGATAGAAGGTGAAGAGAGGGAAGAAGAGTGACATGGAGAGAGGGAGTCATATATAGATATACATGGAGGGGGGAGAGAGGGAAGAAGATTTCTTGCATTAGCTACATTGATTTTAGTGTATATGGTGATTTCTAATCATATTTGAATGCTTGCACTAGATGCATTTATTTTAATGTAGATATTGATTTCTCATGATATTTGATTGCTTGCACTAGATGCATTGATTTCAATGTAGATGATCTATAATCCTATTTGATTGCTTGCACTAAATGCATTTATTTTAGTGTAGCTAGTGATTTCTAATCCTATTTGATTACTTGCACTTGACGCATTGATTTCAATGTAGATGTTGATTTACAATTATATTTGATTGCTTGCTTGCACTAAATGCATTGATTTCAATGTAGGTGTTGATTTCTAATCCTTTTTTATTGCTTGGAACAAATGCATTTATTTTAGTGTAGATGTTGGTTTCTAATCATATTTTCTTACTTGCACTAGATGCAATGATTTGAGTGTAGATGTTGATTTCTAATCCTATTTGATTTCTTGCATTAGATGCATTGATATAGTAACATATTTGGAGGGTGAAGAGACTTGAGAGAGAGAGATAAGGGTGGGAAACAAAGGGAGGGAGAGGAAATAAGAGAGAGTATGTGAGAGAGTGGAGAGAAGGAGGGAAAGAGAGATGGATATGGAGGGGAGAGAGAGGGAGTTAAGAAGAAAGACATAGAGAGAGAAAGGTGGAGAGAGAGAGAGAGGGAATGATAAGGAAGATAGAGAGGGAGGGAGAGAACATGAAGATAGAGATATTGACGGAAGGTGAAGAGAGGGAAGAAGAGAGAGATGAAGGGAGGGAGGGAGGGATAAAGAGATTGATAGATATGGAGTGAGAGTGTGTGTTTGTTTGGGGGGGTGAGATAGAGAGACAAAGACAGAGAGATGGAGGGAGATACAAATATAAATGGAGGGGGGAGAGAGGGAAGAAGCTTTCTTGCATTATATGCATTGATGTCAATATAGATGGTGATTTATAATACTAATTGATTGGTTGCACTAGATGCATTGAATTTAGTGTATATATTGATTTATCATGACATTTGATTGCTTGAACTAGATGCATTGCATTCAATGTATATGATTTATAATCATATTTGATTGCTTGCATTAGATGCATTAATTTTAGTGTAGATGGTGATTACTAATCCTATTTGATTGCTTGCATTAGATGCATTGATTTCAATGTAGAAGTTGCTTTCTAATCTTATTTTATTGCTTGCACTATATGCATTGATTTTAGTGTAGATGTTGATTTCTAATTATATTTGATTGCTTTCACTAAATGCACTAATTTCAGTGAAGGTGGTGTGATGAAAAGAGATCTTGGGATATTGCCAAAATCCCCTTTCATCTAGAAATTTCGAACCTTGACCTGTGCGTTATGGCCCACTAAGTCTTGTCGGAAGCGTTCTAGGCTTTAAGCCTTTTAAATTATAACCGTGGATCTCTATAAATATCGACCATCCCCTTATTAGAGCCTAAATCACCATCCCAAGCATGCAATATACATGCTAAGTATTAAACCCCCGCAGCCACATGTAATGCAATTACACGAGAACTGTGTAAAATCCGCTCCAATCCACATATATGAATTTAAAAAAATGATACCCCTGCCTCTATAGATATCGACGGGTCCACAACTCCGTTCTAACTTCGATTCCATATCAATCTCCATACTCCGATGCGATGTCAAACGGTGGTCATAATTCGCAAAGATTTTAAAAATCACAATTATCGACAACTCCCGCAACTCCGATGCGATAGTTATTAGAGATCGCACGTCGCAGGGATTGTATGTGACAATCGTTGGCAGGTTCCACACAGATTCGATGCGATATTCTGGACTCGATCCCTCTTCAAACCAATTTATAACATTTCACGTCCAGTCTATTATTAATGTAATGCGATATCTACCGGAACCGATACCAATTCAAACAAATTTCAATACACTTCACGTCTGGGATCCATTGTTATATGGAACGCCTTCTCCATTCACACGCGATTTCATCTGCTCCGTTGATCACAAAGATCCAACGGATCCTATGCATCAACACCTTATCCCTTGAACGTTCGGTCTCAACCAATACTCTGCGCGTGATCTTCCGCTGGGGCAATTCACTCAACTCAGATTTTATTAAAAGTCGATTAACATTTAACCATGACTTACCAACACGTCACATTAATTCTACATCTACAAATGTATGCATCGGCCCACACCTCAACCTCGATCAACACACAGTTTTTAAACAGCTTGATCGTTATTTAATGATGACACAGGCTTTTACCAGAAACACTCATATATAACAGTTAAATGATATTTAGATCACCATCGATCCTTTAAGTGGTCGATGTCGATCAACAAGCTCGCAACACAGGATTTCACTCATAAATTTAAACTATAAAAACCCATAACTCAACATGCAGAAAATCGACATAATATATATTTTTGATTATATACAAAAATCGCTTAAATCTAAGGCATTGCAGCCTTAGCCAATAAATCCACACTGATTACATTGTATTCTCACTCACCCTATATCTCACGCACACAGACTCGCTTATAAAGCATTTACAAAGGCGTGAATCAATTAAGATCCACAAAATCTCTCCCGAAATCACTCAACAAACTTACTTAAATCTCTCGTTACATAACATATAATCACAATTAACTAGACCTCATCATTCCAACAAATTAGCTCTATCTCATATATATATAAGAAGTGTTAGATTGGAAGGATCCAATCAGATCCTCTCCTTGTAGAAGCCCTCCATAATGCATGCATGGTAGATAACAATAGTAAGTCATATCCATTTTTTCAACTTTAAATCTATTTTAAAACAGATCTTTCTTATTTTCCTCCCTTTGTTCAGCTTCACTGTCCACGTCCTCCTCGCTCCGCTTTGGATTATTCTTTGATTAAGGGGGGTTAGATGCTCCTGCATCAGACTTCCGAGGAAAATTTTTTTTGACCTCCTGGTCATATGCTTCTTCTTGTCCTTAGCAATTCTACCCACTGCATTTCTTCAGTGGAACTGCCTTCATGATCTTCTGTAAGCTGCAACCAACCTCTGCAGTAATAGACTCCTCTGTTACACGATACCTCACAAAGCCCTCCTCACTCGGTCTTTTGGCATCCTTCTGGTTCTCTTCTCTGGAGCCAATTGAGCACACCTTGCTCTAGGTTGCTGCAAATCTTCTCACCTTTCCCTATCGCCATCTGCACGACGGTAAGACCATAAACTCTCCAAATTTAACACAACTGTACCTCTTTCCCTTTCTGCTTGCATTCTTCTTCCTTCTCGCAGGAAATCCTTTCCCTGCTCTGATACCACTTGATGAAAAGAGATCTTGGGATATTGCCAAAATCCCCTTTCATTTAGAAATTTCGAACCTTGACCTGTGGGTTATGGCCCACTATGTCTCGTCGGAAGCGTTCTAGGCTTTAAGCCTTTTAAATTATAACCGTGGATCTCTATAAATATCGACCATCCCCTTATCGGAGCCTAAATCACCATCCCAAGCATGCAATATACGTGCTAAGTATTAAACCCCCGCAGCCACACGTAATGCAATTACACGAGAACTGTGTAAAATCCGCTCCAATCCACATATATGAATTTCAAAAAATGATACACCCGCCTCTATAGATATCGGCGGGTCCACAGCTCCGTTCTAACTTCAATTCCATATCAATCTCCATACTCCGATGTGATGTCAAACGGTGGTCACAATTCGCAAAGATTTTTAAAATCACAATTATTGACAACTCCCGCAAATACGATGCGATAGTTATCGGAGATCGCACATCGCAGGGATTGTATGTGACAATCGTTGGCAGGTTCCACACAGAGCCAATGCGATATTCCGGACCCGATCCCTCTTCAAACCAATTTATAACATTTCACGTCCAGTCTATTATTAATGTAATGCGATATCTACCGGAACCGATACCAATTCAAACAAATTTCAATACACTTCGCGTCTGGGATCCATTGTTATATGGAACGCCTTCTCCATTCACACACGATTTCATCTGCTCCGTTGATCACAAACATCCAACGGATCCTGTGCATCAACACCTTATCCCTTCAACGTTCGGTCTCAACCAATACTTTGCGCGCGATCTTCCGCTGGGGCAATTCACTCAACTTAGATTTTATTAAAAGTCAATTAACATTTAACCATGACTTACCAGCATGTCACATTAATTCTGCATCTGCAAATGTATGCGTCGGCCCACACCTCAACCTCGATCAACACAGTTTTTAAACAGCTTGACCGCTATTTAACGATGACACGGGCTTTTACCAGAAACACTCATATATAACAGTTAAACGACATTTAGATCACCATCGATCCTTTAAGTGGTCGATGTCGATCAACAATCTCGCAACACAGGATTTCACTCATAAATTTAAACTATAAAAACCCATAACTCAACATGCAGAAAATCGGCATAATATATAGTTTTGATTATATACAAAAATCACTTAAATCTAAGGCATTGCAGCCTTAGCCAATAAATCCACACTGATTACATTGTATTCTCACTCGCCCTATATCTCAGGCACATAGACTCGCTTATAAAGCATTACAAATGCGTGAATCAATTAAGATCCACAAAATCTCTCCCGAAATCACTCAACAAACTTACTTAAATCTCTCGTTACATAACAGATAATCACAATTAACTAGACCTCATCATTCCAACAAATTAGCTCTGTCTCATATATATATAAGAAGTGTTAGATCGGAAGGATCTGATTAGATCCTCTCCTTGTAGAAGCCCACCATAATGTGTGCATGGTAGATAACAATAGTAAGTCATATCCATTTTTTTCAACTTTAAATCTGTTTTAAAACAGATCTTTCCTATTTTCTTCCTTTGTTCAGCTTCACTGTCCACGTCCTCCTCGCTCCGCTTTGGATTCTTCTTTGATTAAGGGGGGTTAGATGTTCCTGCATCATGGTGATTTATAATCCTATTTGATTGCTTGCAATAAATGAACTGATTTCAGTGTAGGCGTTAGTTTCTAATCATATTTTCTTATTTGCACTAGATGCATTTATTTGAGTGTAGATGTTGATTTCAAATCCTATTTGATTTCTTGCATTAGATGCATTGATTTTAGGATAAAAATTGTTTATAATCTTATTTGATTGCTTGGACTAGATACGTTGATTTCAGTGTAGATGGTGATTTCTAATCCTATTTGATTTCTCGCACTAAATGCATTGATTTCAGTGTAGATGTTGGCTTCTAATCCTATTTTCTTACTTGCGCTAGATGCATTGATTTGAGTGTAGATGCTGATTTCTAATCATATTTGAGTACTTGCATTAGATGCATTGATTTTAGTGTAGAAGTTGTTTTCTAATCTTATTTTATTGCTTGCATTAGATCCATTGATTTTAGTGTAGATGTTGATTTCTGATTTGATGTAATTGGATGTACAATTGTACATTAATTTTAAAGTGATTGGATTAACAATGTGCATTGATTTCACTCTAGGCATAAAAAAATATTGACAATGTAGACAATGTACATTAATTTTTGTGTTATAGTAATTCAACCTATTAATATTGGAGTGCAAGAGAGACAATGTATAATGTTTACTACAACATCTAAAGCTAAATATTTAAATGGTTTAAGATTTCAACTCTCCTTTTCATATAATCAATATGAAAAGATGAAAAAAGTAAGACAAAACTAACAAGGGTGAGGTGACAGTAAAATAGTAGAAGAAAATCAATATGAAAATATGTAGAAGAAAATAGTTTGAGATTGATCACAATGAAGATTATTTGTAATTGATTACATTCTTATTATTCACATTTTCTATCATTCTATCATTCAACATTATCATTGTCACTTGTGCATTCAAAATTTTTATTTCATCATTTTTCATCATTAAAGTTATCAACAATATTTATCATCTCACTCAAGTGAGGTAACTAAGAAAATTTGCAAAAATTTCCTCAAGGTTTGCAAAAAAGAGTTCCTACGTTCTCGAGAGATAGGTTTGTAAAAAAGAGTTCCTGAGGTTATCTAGAGATTTGATCATCTAGAATTAAGATGGATCTAGTATGGTATATAACAATGTCATCTTTTGTGTTCCATATCTATTTTTCAAATAATCTTATAATGTGATTTTCCTGAAAATTATTTTAAAAAAAATTATGTAATTTAAAATTACTAGATTACTTTTCAATATTAATAATTTTTTATTTAAATACAATATTATTCTTAAAATTAATATATAGTTAAAAAAAAAAATCCAAAACACTATTTATTAATCAACTTCCATCCCGTTAAATTACAATGTTCTTTTTACCTATCAATAGTGTTTTACTAATGAAAGTTTGATTAAAAGAATTCATTGTGGTTCTAATTACAAAATCTTTGAAAAAATAATGATGAAATCCTGAAATTACAAATATTCTTCTAAAATAAAATAATGATTATTTTATTTCCCTTCAAAGCTACTATGTTTTTTTCTAACGCTACGTAGATTTCTATTTCCAAATATAATTAACTGATTTTTTTACTGCACTTCGAGGAGGGAAACGTAGCTTCAAAAGGTGAAGAACTGAGTCCCTCAGTAGCTGATAAAAGCCGGAGGGAGAGATCTTTCTCTGCTTTTGGGTTTTGAGAAATCAAAATAGATTTTACAACCTTTCAATTGATAATTAATTTAGTCTCAGTAGAGAAAGCACACACAAGGTCTACAACAAAGGTATCATAAGCATAGTCAGAAAAATGAAAATCACGAAGACCCATATATTAATGAAATTTTCCTGGAAGAAAATCCTTGTAATTTGAAATAAAAACAACCTACTTGTTAATGATCTAATCTCACTAAAATTAAAGGTGCTTAATGTCAATGAATTTCATCTAATACATATTACATATTAATAAATCTCTTTCCCTATTACTATTTTGGAAAAAAAATCATCGATGTTGGAATTGTGTTTTACATTTATTTCTGATATCATATTTTTGAACGTTTAGATTATTAAAAATATTATAGAACACAGACTCCCAAAATTAAAAGCAAAATAGGCGATAGAAGAAAAATAAAAAATAAAAATGGTAGAAAATTTTCTTCTCAGGAAGAGAAAAATAGAGCATTCTTCAAGTGACAACTGAATTATGATGGTTTTCCCGGTTCTTTTAGTGTCTGTTAAAAACTGAGCTGTCCGTGTTGCTTGCCTTTAGTGGACCAAAAAATAGGGACAATTGCAATAAAGTTATTGAAAAGGGAAGTGTCAAAACCTGAGCTCTCACTGTTGCTTGACTTTAGTGGAGCGAAAAAATAGGGTCAGATGGCAAAAATTTGCTCGAATTTATCGACAGAGTTTGAATTGTTTTTAAGTGGAGCGAAAAAATAGGGGCAATTTCATTCAGTATCTTTAATAATTTATTGGCACGCAAATTCATGAAAATTTTAGCGTTGTAATTTGGATTTCCAAATATTTTACCAAAAATTTATAGGTGAAATTATGTACTTAAATTACGGTTATTGAAAATATTTCTTAGGTTTTCTTTTTTACTGTGATTTGACCTTACTCCACCACTCCTTGATCGAAAAATGAGCTGTTCATTGGAAGTCATAGTCTAAGACCTAGCTATAAAGAAAATTACTAAACCAATCATTGGTTTAGTGACTTGTTGTTAACTCTGAAGAAAATACAGACTAACGACCTAGGTATAAAGAAAAGGAGTAGTCTAACTAGGTGGAGGAGGAATTGCCCGGTTTCCATCACCAGTTGGAAAAAATTTCGGCTCCTTCTGCTTCCGGCTCGCAATTCCTCCGCCTCTGACATACATCCCCATCCGCTGAAATTCGATCAGTCAGAAACCCGATCTGTTAGAAACCTGATCTGCTACGATATGGAAACTTCCAACCACAATGATCTCTGTCAGAAAAATTTAATGGGAGGGTATGCTTCTAATTTTCATTTTCCTCCTGCTCAGACGCTGGAATGCTCCCTTCGCACATTGCTCCTGGATTGCTATTCGAAACCTCCTCGCAATTCCTGTTCGAAACCCGGTGCATCACGTAGGTCTGCATTTTTTCTCTGATTTCTTTGTTTGTCTATGTATTCAATGGGAGAAATATTGAAAGAAAATTATAATTCAGGATTGAACTAAAACAACATTATTCCATTAAAGCAGTACTGCAATATTTGAAAGAATAGGGAATGCCTGCAAAAAAATACCAGAAAAATGCTTCAGCTTCAACAGCTCTCCCTCGTACATAACATGATCAATCACCCAGCTGGGCTCAAAGATATCATTGAACTCTGCACAATTAGATACCCAGAGGCAGAAAGCCAGAATGAAGAAGAAGCAATTCTTCATTCTTCAACAAGTCATTATTATCAACAATAGCTTATCTGCACTACACTGCAGATCCGGGAAGCGCACGAATTCTCAAACACCTTTATGAAGTGTTTGTATTTGTTGGATAAGTGACATTTGAAAGGGATTCCCTCAATCAATTAAATATTTGTATTCATGATCCAAAGGATGTAGAATGATATTTTTGTAACGATTTTCGAGAGTTACATTCTCAGATACTTCAATGTGATTCGTTTTCAATCTTTCCCTTGTTAAAACTAAAAAAATTGATATATTCTGCTGGTAAATCTGAATTGATACAAAATATTCTATATGACAGAATTCTAATTACAACCCATTAACGGGATTGATGTTGGTGCTTCCTTAGATGGGTTTTAGATCCAAGAAGCTTGCTTACAATATATGATGCAGGGGCATTAGACACTAGCCAGCAATGTAGGAGGTTTTGTCCACATGTTGTGGCTAAGAGGGTTCAAAATCGTCAAATTGTAACAGCTAGGTGTCAATACCTCAGTTGATTTTTTCATTTAGATTAGTTAGAGTTGTAGAAGTCGAATGGTTAGTCCATCTGTCATGTTTTTAGTTTTTGAATAATTGTAATTAGGCTCTTGAATTACCACAATGGTCCTCACAGAGGAACCGAAAGGACATATGTTGATGTATATAAATGTAATCCCTCGGATGTATAAAGGAAGGGAGAGGAAGAAGAGAGAGATTTTTCTGTAATAAAACTCTGTGTATTGAGAAATTGCTTCCGGTTGAATAGATTTCAAGTCCCGTCAATTTCCAAACTGTCTGAATTGATAATTGTGAAGAATTTTGTTTAACTGCGAAGCGATTGAACTCTATATATGACTGTTGAATTGATGATCCAGGTGGATATCGGTGGCCTCCCACCTATTCCATTTGGACCCGCAGCATCAATTCTTTCAGTTTTTCAGCTTCAACACAGCTTACTATTTATAGCAGGTTTTCGGGTCCTACACACCCGGAGCCGTTTTGGGGCATTAATAATCCAGGTGGATATTGGTGGCCACCCATCGAGTCCATTTGAACCCCCACCATCAGTTATTTCAGTTTGTAAGTTTCGGCACAACTTACTATTTTTAGCAGTTTTTCGGATCTTAAACTTCCGGAGCCGTTTTGAGGCCCTAAACGACGCTTTTTGGGAAAACGGAGAGCAACATCGGTCCACAGACCGATGTTTCTCGTTCAAAAGATGTACTCCTCGGACAGATCTTTCTAACGAGCTATTGAGCGCGTCAAACGGAGATCAGATGCCAAAGTTACGTCCTCGGGAAGTTGAACCACCAATTTACCCAAACGGGGCCCACAATTTTGGTGCTTCATCTCCTACGGTTAGGGTTTTGGACGTTTCGGATTCTACATTGTTTCTCAACAATAAATAGGCCCTCGAGCCTCATTGTAAGACAGTTCAGGGGGCTGGGAGCCGATACATCTCTTCTCAGAGATAAGTGCTACCAGTGCCCTAGCTCGCTTATTATGATCATGTCTATATTGTAACACAGTTCAGGGGTTGGTAGCCGCCACATCTCTTCTCAGGGATACGCTGCCAGTACCTAGCTCATCTATTTCCATTATGTCTGTAATAGGCTTGCGAGCCTCAATGTAACACAGTTCAGAGGCCTGCGTACGCTACATCTCTTCTCAAAGATACGCTACCAACGCCCTAGCTTATTTCCATTATGTTTGTAAGCTTATTGCAGTCATTCTTTTATTAATAAAATGAAGCATTATTTCTGCTGCATCTCTGTATCTATGGTTATATCTGTATTATGTTGCGTTCCTGCACATAAAATTCGGATCAATTGAATGGTCCTACAGTCTCCGCGACCCTCTGTCTACCATTTCTAGTAATTTATCCGAGCAAGTTTTGTGAAATTATCTCATTGCAGGCGAGGCCTATGTAGAGAAATCGTGGTCGTTGAATCCTGTTTAATGTTGGTGAAATTCCCGTATAAGGAGAATTGTATTTGTTTTGCCGCTAATTGAATTTCCTCACTGGGACTAAACCTTGAGTTAACAAATGGAGAGTGTACGAAGGAGAACACAAAACCGACGCGAACCTTGGTTAATCACTGTACAAAAAACCGCGAGTGGATTTGTAAGATGGATTTCCCATATCGCACCGCTTTTGGGTGAATAAGCAGTATTTTCCAAACGCGAGCGATTCCATAGATTTGTCGACACGTAATGAGGTGGACCCCCAGAAAACCACCGTTTAAACCACGCCATCGCACGTTATCGTTCGTACCAGGACGCCGAGCGATATTGCCGTGTGCTGTTGATTTGGGAAGGGGCCATCGAACGGTGATTGCACGCTGGACTTGCCCAAAGTTTAATAAAAGAGCCCGGATCATATCGACAACGATCGACGGTGTAGATTCATTGTGGGAGGGGACGAGCCAGGGATTGCCGCTGTACTCCGGAAGCCTTCGTCGTGATGTCATGGGACCACTGACCGTAGTGGTGGGGTCCAGAGCCAAAGGGGTATTATAAGTTATTTGTTTAAAAAGCGTGGAGTATTAATACAAAGTTTCGAAAGGTATAAACGTTGGTTATAAGGTTGGCGGCATAATATAAAGTTCGGGAATATAATTTAAAGTTCAAACGTTGTGGATAGTATTTATTTGTCAAATGCTATGAATTTGATAAATAAACCAGAAGTAAGAGAAAGTAGACCACGTGGGGTAAACCAAAGGGTAGTGCTGACAAAGCCACGTTATAGTTGACCATCTCTCCTTGGGGTCCAAAATTTCAGTTTTGTTGCGTCAATATATATGAAGAGGACTGGACGTAGAGGCCCATGTAGCTTTTATATCCAAGAAGCCTGCACAGGAAGCAGCGAGTGTATACTAGGCGTAGACTCCCCTGTACATCCAAGAGCATGTTGCAATTTTTGAGGCAAAAATTTAAACATATAGGAGTTCTATGCATGATTGGGATTGATGAAGGAAATTGAAAATTGAGTAGCAGATTTTGGGAATTCGATTTTCAGAGATAGGACTGTGGAACTTTATAGGCATTCTGAAGCCATAGTAGGAAAAAATTTGAAAGACCATTATCAAGCCAAAAGGGAAGTGTTGTTGCACTTGGATGAAGTTATGCTTCAGCTCAAAGAAAACAACTCCCCTCTTCTCTTCTCTGCTCATCTCAAACTCCTGTCAAGCATGTTGCTGGCCATGAAGAACACCAGACGAGTGCTAAGTTATATATATATATATATATATATATATATATATATATATATATATATATATATATATATATATATATATATAAATTGTGAGAGAAATTGAGAATTTATAAAGTTAAATATGCTCATGGAACTCGTAAATGTTTCAAAATACAATATGACAACTCAAATCTTCCAAAGTAGAAGATCACAAATTGAAAATCTTTGTTTCTGCCAACAAAATGCTATATAAATTTGAATTTGTGTTTTTGCCATATAAATTCGAATTTGTTTTCTTTGACACTTGTGTGGGTTCATTGGAGAGATTGTCATACTATAGTTCACTTTCATTGGCAAGATTGTCATACAATTTTGGCACTGGGAACTTAGCACGAGTGCAGCTGCCTATTTACCAGTAAAGTGTTTTTGATTGATTTCCTGATAGTTATTTAAAACCAGTTCCTCTTCCATTGTTTTGTATATCGTATTGTATCATTGGTAATATCTTTGAACACAGGTAGCATAACAATATTATAATTTCATTACAAATTAACCAAATCGTTGATGAAGCTCATCAATCATTGCTTGATGTAGCTCTAGTAACACTTGGTTTTCACGTTTTAACTCTTATGACACTGCAGGTTAGAGACAAGAAAGGAAGAAGGCGTTGGTAAAAATCAGAAATAGACCTTGATAAACATATTTTGGTTCAAGAATTATCTCCTCAGGATGCAGAATATGAGACTTTTCCTAACATATATCTTGCTGATATGATCTTTACTCACCCCCTTAATGAACAACGACCCTTGTGGGAAGTCCATGCCTTCCATATGAAGTGTAAAGATATTTCAGGTTGTTTTATCTTTAGAGTGCATCATAGCGTTGGGGATGGAATTTCTCTCCTGTCTTATGTACTGGAAAGATGTCAAAGAGTGGATAAACCAGATCTTCCAATAGTACTTTCTAATCGCATTAAACTCTCGGACGCCTCTGTCCATAAGTTTAGGGTCATTGCCTGGTTACTTATCTTATGGAGAGTGATGATTTTTATAGGTGGGAAACTATAAAAATTCATGCTTAAAGACTACATTTAAATACGCAGATTTATGATAGATAAATGTAGACTGTCACTAATACAGAAAAAATATAGATTGTCAAAAAATAGAATTAAAAAACATCTTATAATTTAACCAAATCAAAATATTTACATGACATTATAACTATCTATTCCACAGTAAATTGGAAACCACCTCTCAACACAAATCACAAAACTAATCACAAAAAAAAATCAAAATTACAGACATTTAAAAAACAAAGGTAATCATACAGTGATCACCTCAACAAAAGTGCCTCCCATGAATGATAACCGGCTCGGAACATGATATGGGCTTCAAGATCTTTCTTCAAGTCTTGACAACATATATTGCTTGCCTCCCATAAAGAAATATATGGATGAATAATGGCTAAGGAAAGCCCATACAAAGTTTAATACCGCAACTACACTACGGGAATGGATGAGAAAAGATACAAAGTTTAGGTCATCACAATTAGGCCTATACTGCACCTCTATATTTCAAAAGCATATCTAAACTGTAGCTGCATTTATGTGTAGGCTACACGGGGAGAAGACTACCAGAGCTTTCCATCCGTCTTGGATACCATTAATGGAAAATATAGCCTATAGGGAACAAGTATTCAATTGGGGTTATATACTATCCCAAAATATCAATGAAGCGGTGATACTTGCTTATGGAGATGCGGGGAGTCTTTATCTTAATTTTTACATGTCTTTTTATTTGATCTTAATTTTTACATGTCCATTGTCTTCTTATCTGATGGATACCTTTTGTGCCCATCATTATTTTATGAAGATGAATTGGAGATGGAAAACCAATGATACTATCATATTGATAGTATCAGTTGTGACAACCTCAGAGTATCCATACTCTGCTTTTAGACATCTTCATAAAATGATTTTTCAATTACAATTTTTAACAAAAATAAGAAACAATTGATATTGCTTATATACTGTCTAACAACTAACAAATAACAATAGCTGGAGTAATAGAGACCCAATGAATCATTTGCACGAAACAATAGTGATAAAGACCCATTATACCATGTAATGCCTTCACCATCAAGATATAACCAATTTTAGGAAATTTCAAATCTTTGATTTGGAGGTCTGAAGAAAAGATTATGATTCAAATAAGATTATGGTATTAGGAGTCGTTTCAAAACACTGTAGTCTTTGCCAAAGATCTTGTGAGCTCCCTCATTCTCCAAATTCATAAGCTTGACAGCAACAATTGATTGTTCTATTGTTCCTAACCTCTTTGTACATTTTACTAAAAACTACCAACTCTTAACAAGTTGGCCTCACTCAGTGCATGTCATAGAGTGATCAGCTCTCCATATGAAATATACCTACTTTATTGAAATTTATTGATCTCCATAGGATACCCAAAAAAACACAAGAAGGTTGCCTCAATCAATGCATGTCATGGAGTGATGAGATCTCCATATGAAATAATTCAGTACCCACTTTATTGCTCTTTTTTTATCTCCATAGGATACCCAGAAACAAACACCACACAACAATTATTGGAAGTACGGCAACATATATGATAACTCATTTCAGCTATGAATGACTTTAATGTTCGGTAGTAGAGCATGGTGGCAAACTTACCCAACTACCAAATAGACCAAGATTTCCTATAAAAGCAGTGGCCCCGAGATTTTTCAAAATACCACCTTTAGGAACTTCTCCTGAAAACTTGTTGAAAGAGAAATTCAAGTGTTGGAACATTTTGAGATTTTCCAATGGCATGGGTATTCCACCTGACAAATGGTTGGAGGTGAAATCAATGTCCTGGAGATTTTGAAGTTCACACAGTTGTTCTGGAATTATACCTTCAAATGAATTGCATGAAAGATTAATGTAATTCAATGCTTTGCAGCCTCCAAGTGAGCTTGGAATCTCACTAGTTAACTGATTTGCAAAAATATCTATAGCCTGGACCATAGTCATCTTGCTTAGTTTTGAAGGTAGGGGACCCTGTAATAAATTTTTTGAAAGGTTGTAATAAAAAACAATATTTGCAAGACCGACATCTTCTGGAGGTATGTACCCATTTAGGTTGTTGTATGATAGGTCTAGCTGTTCCAAGTTCACAGAATTACCTAGGCTTACTGGTATATTACCCATAATTGGTTTTTATTTAGATTTAGATATCTTAACTGCAAGAGGCGGTCAAGAGAATTGGGGATTCTTCCTGAGAGATTATTTCAATAAAGATCTAGGAGCCCCAAAGTTATGATTTTCCCAATTTCCATTGGGATGGTTCGTTGTAAATTGTTAGATCCTAAATATAACCTCTCCAAATTTTGAAGTTTATTAAGTGAAGAAGGGATTGCCCCAGTAAAATAATTCTCGTCTAAATCAAGCAATGTCAAACCAGTTAGGTTTCCAATTTGTGGAGGTATTTCTCTAGTCAATTCATTGCTGCCCAAGTATATGACATCCAATTTTGTAGAGAGGTGATAGATAGAAGATGGCAAACGTCCCCTGAGACGATTATAGGATAACGTTATTGCTTGCAGGTTGGAACAGTTAGAATGTGGTCTCTAATAGAGACCAAAATTACTCATAGTTCAATTGTTACTCCTCTGGCACCCTACCCTCTACCATCTCCATGAGTTGTATCATCATACCATCCACGCCTTGTGTTATCATATTTATCACCATCTTCCCACAGTGCATAAGCTTCCTCACCATGAACTGCATCATCTCCAATCAGAAATTGCTCCTCTGTCATCCTTAATGGGATCACCAAGCTTGTCACCAACAAGATTATGCTTGTAGCTAAAACATTCCAACCTATTATAAAACATGCTCCAGCCAGCTGCTTAAGGAACTGCACCCCACCCAGACCTCCATAGAAGGCTCCCTTCGAATTTGTGACTAGTAATAAGAGTGAACATAGAGCAGGCTCTGCGAAAAGACCCCTTAGTGCACCACCCAATACTCTTGCAACTCCATGAGTATGGAATACACTGATAGTGTCATCAACCTTCTGTAATAAGGTTGATATCTTATGCAAAACCATCATTGTGAACCACAAGATGAATCTAGAAAACACACCCATTGCAATTGCTACCCATCCTTGCAAAACACTTGAAGCACAAGGAACATAGACAATGGACACTGAGACATGTTCTTGGGTAACTTGAAAATGCCTCAATACAAAGCTTTGACCTTCCTAGCTCTCAAACTATCCCAGTGTTTCCTCAGCAGTGGAAAAGCTAATGAGGTAGGCAAAACAGACGAAAAGTGGCAAGTGCCAAAACTGGGTGGGGCATTCCAAACAAATCTGAACATACTCCTCATTACCAGCAATACAAATCTAGCCCACTCGGGTTTCCATGACCACCCTATCACTATCCCTACCATAAATTCCAGAAAGAGACGAACCAGACACAATACCAACTCCAACATAGCTGGCTTTCAGAAAATCTTCAAAAAAAAATAAACAACCATAATTTTCCATTCGTAATATCTCTATTATATACAACTTAGTTGTGGATTTAGAATCAAAATTCTGCAATTGTCCCGCTATTGGATGTAAGTTAAATCTGCAAGATGCATCCCTTAATACTTATTGATATGCTTTCGTGTTTTTGAGAATAAGGTCTGTTGGCTCTACAATTAAGTATCAAATCATTATTCTGCCTTAGATAATTCGACCAATTGATAGTACTTTGGGTACTGAGCATATAGTCAAAAAGACGTTTGTATGTGGAGAAACCTGCAATGTATTACTTTCACTGTTGGTTCTCAATAGCTGAGTCATGACCCTAGAGTTTCACTAGTAAGTAAGAGACAGATTCTCTACGAGACTTGGGAGGTCAGAAAAGGTTACAACATTGTTTGGCCTTCAAGCCCTATCAAATCTCCACATTTAAAATCATCCAAAGTTCATACTTGACCTGCTGACCTTCTGAATATGTATCCATTTTCAGTTTATTTGAATACAATAAACAATAACTACATTGCTTGGCCTTCAAGCCCAATCAACTGTCTGTTTAAAATCGGAGTAGTCTAACTGGGCAGAGTAGTAAATTTCTATTTTAGGTAATTGACTTATAGTAACAATGTTTACTACTATAGGACTTACCAGTGGTCAGATAAAATTACTATGAAGTATTTTTTAGGGGTGATAGTTGATTAAGTGGGCTTGGTCTAGTTATAGGTTGATATTTCTCAACTCCTTGTTGAAATGCATATGGTAATTTTCAGGTACAATGCAATAGATGGTTGATCTGATCAGTTGTCAAACGCATTCAATAATTTTGTACCATGTAAGAATATTTAGACCATTTTTTTTTCTCTTTTATGTTAACTAAACAATCTGAAGTAATATAAGTGTGGGTTTCATATGGGTTCTAGCTGTGGTTTTAAAATTCCACAACTACCTCTTGCCCTGATGCCATGTAGTTAATTTATTTAGACTCGGTGTGATAGGGCATAATACCATAGGTGGAGGGTCCTAGCAACATGGTGGATCTGATATTCTTAAAACATGAGATGGAGCTTTGCCTCAGTAGGATTGGTTATTGAATCGAGAGTAGTCTGATTGCATGGATGGATATGATGTGTTGCAGAAGCTCATTTAGTCTACAACAACAAGAAATGTTCATTTTCATTTTCATGTGTCCACCAGAAATGTTCGGAAATGTTGTTTGTTTATTTCTTGGAGATGCTCGCTTTGTTGTTGTGATGTTAGCTGTGCATTATGATATTTTTAAGTTGTTTTACCTTATCCTGATATTTGAAAGGCATAAAATAAAAGAAGAATGAAATGGTTTATGGATGTTCAATTAATTAGCAGCTAGTGGAATATATTAGGAATAGATAACTGAATTTTTAAGTTATATATCACTGAATAACATGTTGAGTATTAATAAATAGATAACTGCCTACTTGTCTAATATGAATTTATTGTTGTCTTCTTCTTTTTTTTTCATATCTTCTAAGTGTAAACAATGGTGAAAAAGTGGCATTTATGGATTTAAGTTTCATGCTTTCCAAATCCAAGTTGAGGAATTGTGAAATTTTCCCATCACAAAATGGCAACAAATCATGTGGTCCATGGAAAGAAAGAAGAGCATAGGAGAACAACAAACAATGAAGAATACTACATTGCCCTTGTTGAAGGGCCAAAAGTGGCAAAAAAACATGATGTCAATGATATTCAAGTCTTCACCAACTCGGAGTTGATATGTAATCAGATGAAAGGAATTTATAGGGTTCGAGCAGACAATTTAAAACCCCTTTATAGGGAAGCAATAAATTGGAGTTGTCAATTTCAAACTTTTACCATCGATTACTCTGCAGTGATTTAAAGGATGTCTAGTGATATAATGTCCAGGGCATTGTTAAGCATAGATGTAGATGTCAAATATGACATTGGATCACCACAGACATCATTGATCAGCATCTAGATAGGTCCCCAGTATGTGAATGGGTTGTTGTTATCATTTTTCTTGGCTCTATCATGGCATCGTTCTTTCACTAAAGAACCTGCTAATGTATTAATTTTCCCAACTTGTAACTAGTACGATATTTTATAAGGGTGACAGATATATGGACAAATATAATATATTCTATGTATATGGACAAATGTATTTGGAGAAAATTAACTGGTTCATGGTCTTGTGTTTGTTATTAAAAAATTATGGCGTTTTCTAATTAATTTTTATGTTTTAGATTTTTGGCTGAAATCTTGCGAAATATTTTTTTAAATGGAAATCATTATTTAATTTGTATCATCTTCTGCTACTGCTTACGTTTGTGTTGGAAACAAATGTTTTAAATGTATAATTGTGTAACCACAATAGTTAAAGAATATCCACGTGATTACGACAGAGGTGTACTTTTTGAGGAAACTGTAAATTTCAAAACTGAGATCATTGGGGGGCACTGTTCACTAGTGCTTATTGTTCAGGTATTTTCTTAGTGACTTCATACCTTGTTCCGGGGTTACTAGACTGAGCATGTAGCTTGTAAAAAATGATATTAAATTAAATTAAATTATGTGATGACATAGACATTAATTTTCCCCGAAACCTCCTGAATATTATTCACAACAGTGGAATGAATTTTGGTTGTAAGGAAATCGGGGATGTACTTGTTTTGCTGATCCTTGCTGATAATTGTTTTCAATGAGTCGAGATAGTGATGTATGTGGGCTTGTGCTAGGAAATATCTATGCTTCCTTCGCTATATCTTCTTCTAAATATGTCATTTTCTGTTTTGTATCTGCTTCTAAATCTATCATCAGACTGCTTCCAAATCTGCCATTTTCTTTTTTGTATTTGATTCTAAATCTGTCATTTTCTCTTTTATATCATTTCATTAGGTTATGACATTCTAGGACTCTTCCCTCTTGCCTTGGCCAACATTTGAGATTACCTTGCTTGTACCTCAAGAGGCTTCGTAGAGAACCAATCCCCCATCCATCCATGAAGACAAACTTCTGGCCCTAGCTAATGCTTGAGAGGAAATCGTCCTTAGTTCCCTTAACATTGTCTCATTCTAAAACCTAAGCTTCACCTACAATTTCTATAGTGACTCCATTTTCTCCTTAAGCAACTGGTCCAAGCATCATATTCAACCAAAAATTCCAAAAATTTCCTTCCCTTTTCCTTTTTTGTTGTTGTATTTTTTGTTTACAACATAGGGTTTTATTCGTTTGATTTTTTGAATCTACGTTGTTTGGAGCTAGAATTTCTTTCATGCTACATCATCTTCTCTTGATTTATTCATGCTAATGAACACCTCATGTTCTATCATTTGAAGTTAGTATATTGAGGGTTAAGCTTTGCTTCTCATGCATTTATTTAATTGATCTAACCCTAAAACAATTGACAAATCAAGTTTTTATTTTCACATGGCCTATTTAGTTTTTATGATTCAAAATGAATGGTAACTGTTAGCACTTTATCTCTTATCTAAGATTTTTTTCTAGTATTGCACAGTTTTTCTTATGGGTATTTGATAATTGGTAAATCAATGTTAAAAAAAAACAGAGAACTATCCATTGAGAGCCATGAATTACATTTGGCATATATTTCTCAAGTTCACATCCACGGTTTGAATTTGCATTTTTAGATTTGAATATTTATGGTATATTTGGCATATTGGACTGTGTCACAACTCCAAATCACATATCAATCCTAAATGGTGGGAGTCCTTTTTCTTGTGATCATTGCTAGAATTTTCTTCATCATGTCATTTTTGTCAGGGTCTAGTGACAGTGGATATATTTTAACCAATGTTGAATGGAAACATCTTCACAGAATTGACAACACTAGTTTCTATAGAAATGCAGATTATCATCAAGAATGATGTGGAAAGACAACAATAGAACCATTTTTATATTATGTTTATTTTGCAGGTAGAAAGGATCTTAATCTACATAAATATCCAATACCAATGGTTGACCATTTTTAAAGGATAGTTAACAAATTCCAGGGGACAACTGAACATAGTTTCAAATTTCCAGCCAAGTTATTAACAATCTAAGAATGCTATTCCAGATTTTGTTGCATGATTCATTTGTTGAACCATATATCCCTAATCTCCATAATTATTAAGGAATTTCAATGTGTTGAACATCACTTCGATTTCTAGTTGGAACTATTTCTAGTTGGATTTCGGATAAAATTTACCCAAAAATCAGGACAATTTGATTGTTGGTTTGTAAAGGTTCAATTGAGAATAGTTTTACAAAGCCACCCATTTTAAGATTTTGAAGTTTTTTTAACACATTGGTATAAGCTCTCAATAGATATTTTAAAGGTAAATATTTGAGTTCTTGAGTTGATAAGCGTGAAATAAAAAATTCTAATATAAATCCTTTTAGTGTTAATGTCAAAGATTTTGATCCAAATGTGCCAATTGAGGTGGTCTCTCTTATGAAGGTGAGTGTGAAGAGAGATACTCTATTTTATATACCGATCTATTCCTCTAATTCCTTTGTAGGAGTATTTCTCGTTCCAAGTTCACCATAAAATGAATTGCAATTTTAGCCAGCTAAAATCAGCTTCTTCAAACTCAACAAAGAAAATTGAGAGTTGCAGACTTGAACAAACCAAGGATGAATTGAAAATTGCACTCTAAAACATGCAAAAGCGAGCTGAAATTTGCATTTCCAAATTACATGTCAAAGCAAAGGGTTTCATTTTAGCCATATATGACATACTAGCTGAAAAATGAATTACCAAGCAAGCAAGGGAGAGCTGGAAATTGAATGTCTAAAAAAGACAAAGATTGGTAGAAATACTTGTGCAATTCCAAGCTCATTCCACTTCACATTATGGAAAATTTCCTCAAGTCAACATAAGCATTGAAACTTGTGTTATTGATTTCTTGCCTCTCGTAGACTTTGAAAGATGCAAATTTTAGCAAAGCATGAAAGGTGTAAGCATGGAAACAAAGCATGTCAAGAAAATTTGCCAGCCATTGATCCTCACATGCCTATTGTGGACCAACAAATAGTGGATATAGCACCAAATCCTTAAGCTAAAAATAAATCACTTTTAATCACTTCTGCTATTAGTCTTGCAGCCCTCTCTTAAATTTGATTTATCTCTATAGAAGCTAAATGCCATATAATGTAGCACACATTTTGGTTTAGTTAATATTTTTTTGATGGCTTGCTATCAATTTTAAACTGGCAACATGCCCTATTATGCAACGACTTTTTCTATTAGCCCAGTAGGCATATTTTGTTAGAAATTTATTAGAATGAAGCTACAAGACAGTCAAATCGGTGCCCTATTTTTGTTCCTTGAGTCTCAAAATTGACTTTTCTTGCATGGAATGATAATGAAACGGTCTACTAGCATAAGAAGCTTCTTATTCTTTACATTTGGGTTAACCAATATAGATCTATACACACACTGACATGATGGTATTTAATCTTGAAATATACACACACTGACATGATGAATATATATATATATGGTGGATGAAATAGCATCTCAATCTTGAATACGAGAGCTAGAAATACAACTTTATACTAACTTCAATTTCCAGGCATGTCCAAGAGTGGACTGAAAATGTAATTTTAGCTAGCTAAAATTAGCTTGTTCAAACTCAAGAAAGAAAATTGAGTCGCGGACTTGAAAAAACCAAGGGTGAATTGAAAATTACACTCTCAAACATGAAAAAGTGAGCTGAAATTTGTGTTTTCAAATTACATGTCAAAGCTGTAAAGGGTTGCATATTAGCTATATATGACATAGCTAAAAAATGCATTCCCAAGCAAGTAAGAGAGATCTGGAAATTGAATGTCTAAATATGAAAAAGATTGGTGGAAATACATGTACAATTCCAAGCTCATTCCTCTTCACATTATGGAAAATTTCCCAAAGTACATCACCAAAGTCCATCTCAATTGATTCGACTGCAATTGTTCATGGTACCTTGTTATAGATTGTTATTCACCAAATCCTTATTCTGGAGTTGTGTGCATGAGTTTGGAGGTTAGATCTAGAAATGAGTTTTTGAATGGGAAACAAGGTTGTGTTTTAGTTTTGTAGGTTCCCCATGCTTGCTTGCATGCGACATGTAATATTTGAGGTAGGGATGGGAGGATGAGATCTCAAAAAGGGTACTTTTAGTTTTTTAGAGACTTTCTTTGTGATTTTTTTAAAAATTGATAGCATTGATCACATTTTGTATACCCTTTTAGACCCATATGGACATTTGAAAACAACACCATATGGAAAAATGAAATTCTAGCCTTTAGGGGGACAGAGGGTTATTTATTGGTTGAAAACCTACTGTATTAATGACAACGATAATCAAAGTAATGAATTATGCCCTATTGTCTTCAATATCAAAGCTTTTATCAACAATTCCAACCTAAATTTAACTCAAATGAACAAGACATAAAATTGTTGTTAATTACCAAACCATGAATACAACGATAGCTGAAAATAAAATCTGCTACAAGACCATTTTGGACAACTAAACTTTAACTATATAGATAAAATATGAAGTTCAAGTATATATTCCCAACTTCCCAACTTCAGATAAGTTGGTACAACTCTCCAATCTCTCCACATTTTTTATGATAATATTGATTGTGTAATAGAGTCCCTGATCATGCGCACACTTGTTTTGGGCTGCTTTTGAGTCCTTGGTTGAGTTGCTTTCGTCATGAGTGTCTATAATAATTATTTTCAAGACTAAAGGATCCAGTTGGTTCTCCATTACATAAGAGTATGCCGCAAACAATAACAAAACTGCAAGAAGTCTGCACTCAACAAATGAGCACAAGAAAAATACTGAGATTCACATTACATAAACCATATATCTGTAAATTGTATTTTTTATTTTTCAAAACTCATAATTTACCTATTGTTTCTACATACCTCATTGATTCCCACTAGAGTTGAAGCACTTCCATGGATAATTAGTCATGGTAGAAGATGATGCTTATCCACTTGTTCTAAAGTTACCTATTAAGGTGTCATATGTTAGTGCAATGATATTTTGTAGAGCATCAAGGTATATGTGCGCACACAATGAAATAAAGTGTCAAATTTACCTGGCATGGGAGGTAAGGTGGGATGGTCTTGCATTTCCCTTTGGTCTTGGGTTACCGCCATGGTTGTGGATTGCTGCATTTCTATAAAAATAAACATACCACATGTTAAAGAATGATGATGACTAAATACTTAAATCTAAAACCATGACTCTATTCAACACATGAAACTAACCTGGAACCATAGACATGGCATTATTTGATCGAGGACGTCCTCGCTTATTGAGGCATCGAAACTCAAATGGTTCATATTCTGATGGATTAACATTTAAATCAATTTGAAAACCATTGTTGTTTCTCCTGCTTTTTCTTTTCTTTGTAGGGCTAAGGAAACTCTTCTTCCTCTTTAAAGATGAATCAAGAGAACTTGACCCAGGTGTGAAGTCAAAATCCATAATGTGCAAATTATTGGCTTCATCCAATAATTTTTTAAGCATACCAGTCAACTGGTTTGTCTTCACCAAAGTAGTAGGAGGGTAATCTAAAATGAGATGTACATGGCTAGACATCTCCTCCCTTGCCAAACGAAGTGTTTCAGCATCTCCATCAACAATATTTGTGGCCGTAAGAGTAGCATAAACATCTACGTCATGGTTTTGGGGCTCTATATTGATCCCAGATGGGCCACTGAATATGTTATCCTCTGCATGCTGAAGAAGCAATGGATTTGAGTTATCCAAGAGGAAATACAACCAATTAATCTTTATGGCATGCTTGCAAATGTTTCCGTGAATTGACCATGGACATTCACACGTTATAAAATCCATGTGATACCAAGTGACAAGGTAATTTTTACCTTGATTTGTCTGGCTTCTCACCTAGTAAGCACAGATTATGCTCTCATGAGGACAACAATCAATATCTGGATTTTTTTTGGCTCGTTCTACTGATGATTCCAACTTCTTTTCTCTCTTCTAGTTGTTTAGAAATCCTTCTTCTCTTAATATTTCTTTGAACCAATAACAAGGTTCAACAGTTGTTAGTAGCATATGCAACAACCAATCCATCATTCGGGCACATTTTTTCCTTATATCAGAAAGAAATGTTGTTTTTAAGTAACAATGGTATGACTCAATAGCATTATTGGTCTCCTGATTTGCATGAAGAAACTCCCAAAAAACTTTCACCCACATCCTTAATTGCAAATAGAACCATGTTAGTCTCAATATATCACTTTTATAGAAAACAAAAATGCATATGATACAAAAAATTTGGTTACTTACGAATCTTATCACCAGCAATCCAATTCTTGTGGAAATAGTCTAAGAACTTCTCTTCATCTGCAAATTTGATAAAAAATTGTGTGTTTCATGATGAAACCTAACTCACTAAACATCTCATTGGCTTTTATGGAACTAGTGGCCAACCTATTGACATTTTTTAACCAAGCCCTCCGTACATGCCAAAAACATAAAATCACATCACACCCTGTGATCCTCCTACCATATTAAATGCATTTTAGTTTGCTATTTTTAGAAAAAATGCAAGTTTAGTTATATCATGACAATGTTAAAGTTACCTCAAGGCAGTGATTTTAGCCAATACATCATCAACCATGAAATCATTGACTTTCCAATTAGGACGAGTTTCGAAACACTTCTACATGAGCTGCTCCAACCATAGTGCAATATCATCTGATGTGTTTCGTGATGCCACGACTCATGAAATTGGCACCCCACTTTGTTGTTAATCAAATGCCACAAGTGTATACAACTGATACTATCATATTGAACATTACATAAAGTCAAATAAAATTTTTTAATCATATTGAATGTGTACAACTTAAATAACTATATTCAATCAATCATTGACATCTGACTGACACTATATTTATTTGTATTAAATGTTGAATCCATGGCTAGTAATCTATTATGCGATAGCTTGACCATTGTCTCCAACATCCACTTTGTTTGAATCCCTATTATAAAAGGGACCTCCAAACCATTGGGCTTTTGGTAAAAGAAAAAAATCTTCTCGATTTTTTTGATACCAAAGGTTTACACTCATTTCATCGTTTTGGTGAAGTTGGTAATTCCCCTTCGCCAACCTATTATATATATTGAAAATATTTTTCCTACATAAGAAGAAATCGCTATTTTGAGTTGCCACATCCATGTCAGCATGTCTCTTAATTTAGGTCCTATACACTATATCAACAGGAACTCCCAAAAAGAAACAACTCTCTACATATGAAACAACGTCCCTTGAAAGCTCTGGCCTATGCAAGGTCCTGGTATCACCTAAAGTGTCATGTTGGCCATGACAAGGCCAACCTTGCCCATTTTCATGTTCATAAATATTGAAAGTTAATATTTCTCTATCAGGAATTTCATGTATAACCTTGAGAATAAAATGGCTCTGGCAACCCCTTTTTTGCACAAAGGAGGTCCTTCGTTTAGTTGGAGGATTTCCTCTTTTTTCCTCTGACCCAAATGAACAATGATAACCACACCAAAAATTTCAAAGTGTTAGTACATACAAATAAAGATAAATTTGGTTTCAAAGGATCTAAATAATGCATTCTTGAAATACTCACATTTCATATTGCAATGCAGCTGTAGCTCTTTGTTTTGGTTCTTTCTTTGTTTTCCATATGAACTTACATGGAGCAATGGGATTTTCTTCCTCTCCTTTGATGAAGTCAGAAACTCGTTTTAATGGGATTACAAAAACTCGGCCAATACTATTGTTCTTTCGATTTATTTCTGTCCAAACCAAGTCTTTACTAGAAAAAATGATTTTTTCTTTGAGGTCTTGCACCTCAAGATCCATGATATGTTGCCATTTGCTTCGCTTTCCCATTTTGAACTGATCTGGTCAAACAATATGCAAGGACATCAAAAAAATAGCCTATATATAAACATGTTAGCAACAAAACTATCTGTTCTAAATAAAAATTTAAGTTACAGGTCCAAGAACTTCAATATTCGATTTCATTTATGGCACCTCTTTATAGTTTTTAGTCACTCATTTAGGTTTTTTGGTCATATTTTTTAAAATTAATATAATTTCTTTCGCATTATTTGGGAAAACCCAATTCTATGAAGGGCTGTGTAAGATTTTCATTGTATTATATGCAATTGAGTTTCTTTATTTCCATGTTCCCAAATTTTAAGCGTCAGATGTGAAGTATTTTGATGTTATGATACAATGAGTAAAACTATGTAATCTAAAAGTCCAGAAGGATTCATATTAGCACCATCAGTTATAGTACCGAAATATACCATGGTATCCACATGCATGCCAACACACAAAAAATTCTCTGTCTAAACACAAGAATTTTGTTGTAGGGAAATGACCAGATCAGAAAGCTTCTTGTCATCAGCTTCAATGGCATGGATCAACTCTGAGTCTTATAGTGCTCATCAAAAATCACCAAGCAACGAGTATTTTCTTTCAAAATTCTTGGGGTGGCAGAAAATATATAAATGAAAACAAAGGAAAATATAATTGAAAACAAACGACATATTTCAGAAAATTAATTCCTGTTTGTTTCATTTTTAGCGCTAATTTAATAATTTGAATCCTTGCTGGTTGAGATTTTCTAGACTCTTTCTATGTTATCTCACATCATAAGTAAAGTAGATGTGTGCAAATCTTGAAAAACCATGGAATAAATATCTTGTAAAAGAGTACTATAAGAATATCAACTACACACTTGACAAAGATCACTAGCATGTAATTCATACTTCTCTTTATTGTTCGTATGTAATCCTTAAATGCAGTAGTCATGGCATGTTATCAAATAGAAATTTAACTATTTCTGCATTTATTGACATTCCTTGAAAAAACATTCACTGAATTGGATAAGTCAGCAAAGGCAGGGCGAAAGATTGTTGGAGAAAAAAATAGCAATAAACAAGGACTCTGTAAGTGAGATTAAGCATAGGAGATATGGTTATAAAATTATGTATGCCACACCAAAATTGAAAGGTACAGTAACTAAGATTGAGATTAAACATAGGAGATCTGGTTATAAAATTCTGTATGCCACACCAAAATTGAAGAGGACATTACCTAAGATCATACTTTTCATACACTAGGAGAGATGTACAATTGGATTGGAGCCTCTAGACAAGATGTGAAAACCCTTGGTCAATATTCTCTCTCATAGTTGCATAAACTACTGAAAACCATACACCCAGAATCTTAAATTAGAATATCAACAACTCTAAATATAATAAGATTAATATAATATATCTACTAATATAATATATTAGGAGATAGTGCCCATTCCTCAAATTTCTCATAAATGGATTGAAAATCAAATGAGGAAAAAGGGAACGACACAAAAAGAGACTTTCTGGCTGTCAAACATGAGTAACAATGATCCTACTATCCCTAACTACTTTAATGCCAAATGGAAATATATTGTACTGATATTAATAGCTATTTATGAACAACATGGGATATAAAGTGCACCTGATAAAATATAATAGTCAATGAACATAAACTATTAGAGAGGAAGTGCAAACACAGGGTTTGAGGGTCATATAGTCACGACTTAAAATATGTTTGCCATATTTTCCAAACTTTATATCAGATATGGGAGAAATTATCTTTGTGAAAAATGATCTTGAACTAGGTGCTTCCTGCTCCTCGAATCTATTAAAAAAAAAAATAGAAATGAAAGTTATTTAGTAAGTGAATTAAATGAAAAATATAAGGTCACAAAAATTAACATCCTTCTTATTTCAGTGAAAGTCACTCCTCTATACGAATCCTCCCTGTACATATTGATCATAAAATCTCTATATTCCTTGTAATTCTTGGGAGTCGAGAAGATAAATTTCCAACAAAGAATTGTTTTAGGGATTTGTGCTCTATTTCATGAATGTTGTTCCAGAAAACTAACCTAACAACCATGTAACAAAGAAAAATATAATTAAGAATTAGTAATATTAAAGAAGACTTTTAGTGGCTAATAATTTAGAATTTGGAGTTTTGAAAAATAATTACAAAATTCTCAAATTTAGATAATTTCCCTCTACTCTAGATATTTGGGCCTTCTGTTACTGGAAAATAGTTATTAGTTGGCCACCAATTGCAATTTTTTACAAATGAACAAATATTTCCAAGAAATATCTTCTTTTATACAAATTTGATAATCACTTTATTAACCTTTATTGTCAATTGACTATTTCTTTGGAAAATCATCCAAGAAATTAAACATTCAGTCCAGCAAACTCATATCCGAACTTAGTCCATGATTTCTACCAGTTAATCTTTGGGAACTACAAAATAGGTCAAAGAAAAACTTCTTATGAGTTTTGAGCCTGGAAACCAATAAGAAAACAGGTCCACGGGACTGTGCCATGGCCAAACCTCATTAAAATTTATTTCAGAAGAGAAGTCGCACGAGAAATAGAGGATGCAAGAAGTTCAAGTATGTCATGTTTGCATATGGAATACATAAAAGGAGCAGGAATAAGGAAGCTGCTAAATGACTGTCTCCCGAAGGTGGAAAAAAACCCAAATAATAAATTTAAAGTGAAGACTATAGTTGATGATTAAGTTACATAAGCTACCATGGCTTAATTTGTGAATAGAATTCAAGGCACTTGGTCTTATGAGGGATCTTAATAAATTGGTTCTCCCTAACTAGAAACTAAAATGGAAAACCAATGTTAATTCTATGTAAAGGGAGGCCCATCATTCTTAACTTATTTGACAGAGCAGCGATGTTCATGAAATAATGGAAGTTTGGGTTTAACCCACAGGAATTTTAGGTTTAACCCATCTAAGGAAGCACCAACATCAATCCCGTTAATGGGCCATGCTTTATTCCCTGCAGTTAGAAGTTTGTGATAGGGAAGATTTTGTATCAATTAAAATTTACCAGCAGAATATATCATTTTTTTTAGTTTTAACAAGGGAAAGATTGAAAACAAATCACATCGAAGTCTCTGAGAATGTAACTCTCGAAAATCGTTACAAAAATATCATTCTACATCCTTTGGATCATGAATACGAACTCGTTTTAAATAACTGTCAGGAAATCAATCAAAAACACTTTACTGGTAAATAGGCAGCTGAACTCGTGCTAACTTCCCAGTGTCAAAATTGTATGACAATCTTGCCAATGAAAATGAACTATAGTATGACAATCTCGCCAATGAACCCACGCAAGTGTCAAAAAATATAAATTCGAATTTATATGGCAAAAACACAAATTCAAATTTATATAGCATTTTGTTGGCAGAAACAGAGATTTTCAATTTGTGTTCTTCTACTTTGGAAGATTTGAGTTGTCATATTGTATTTTGAAACATTTACAAGTCCCATGAGCATGTTTAACTTTATAAATTCTCAATTCCTCTCTGGTGTTATATATATATATATATATATATATATATATATATATATATATATATATATAACTTAGCACCCGTGTGGTGTTCTTCATGGCCAGCAACATGCTTGACAGGAGTTTGAGATGAGTAGAGAAGAGAAGAGGGGAGTTGTTTTCTTTGAGCTGAAGCATAACTTCATCCAAGTGCAACAACACTTCCCTTTTGGCTTGATAATGGTCTTTCAAATTTTTTCCTACTATGGCTTTGGAATGCCTATAAAGCTCCACAGTCCTATCTCTGAAACTTGAATTCCCAAAATCTGCTACTCAGTTGTCAATTTCCTTCATCAATCCCAATCATGCATAGAACTCCTATATGTTTAAATTTTGGCCTCAAAAATTGCAACATGCTCTTGGATGTACGGGGGAGTTTACGCCTAGTATAAACTCGCAGCTTCCTGTGCAGGCTTCTTGGATATAAAAGTTACATGGGCCTCTACCTCTAGGCCTCTTCAAATATATTGTAAGCAGGCTTCTTGGATCTAAAAACCATCTAAGGAAGCACCAACATCAATCCCGTTAATAGGTTGCAATTATAATTCTGTCATATGGAAGATTTTGTATCAATTAAAATTTACCAGCAGAATATATCAATTTTTTTAGTTTTAACGAGGGAAAGATTGAAAACAAATCACATCGAAGTATCTGAGAATGTAACTCTCGAAAATCGTTACAAAAATATCATTCTACATCCTTTGGATCATGAATAAGAATATTTAATTGATTGAGAGAATCCCTTTCAAATGTCACTTATGCAACAAATACAAACACTTCATAAAGGTGTTTGAGAATTCGTGGGTTTCCCGGATCTGCAGTGTAGTGCAGATAAGCTGTTGTTGATTTTAATGGCTTGTTGAAGAACGAAGAATTGCTTCTTCTTCATTCTGGCTTTCTGCTTCTGGGTATCTAATTGTGCAGAGTTCAATGATATCTTCGAGCCCAGCTGGGCGATTGATCATGTTATGTACGAGGGAGAGCTGTTGAAGCTGAAGCTCGACATTTGTTCTGGTATTTGTTTACAGGCATTCCCTATTCTTTCAAATATTGCAGTACTGATTTAATGGAATAAGGTTGTTTTAGTTTAGTCCTGAAGTATAATTTTATGTCAATATTTCTCCTATTGAATACGTAGACAAACAGAGAAATCAGAGAAAAAATGCATAGAATTATGTGAAGTGACCTGCATGATGCGTTACTCACCATGTTTCGAACAGGAATTGCAAGGAGGTTTCGAACAGCAATCTGGGAGCAATGGGTTTCGAACAGGAAGGCGAACAACAATCCAGGAGTAATGCGCGAAGGGAGCATTCCCAGCGTTTGAGCGGGAGGAAATGAAAATTAGAAACATACCTCCCATTAATTTTTTTCTGACAGATCGAATTTCAGCGGATGGGGATGTATGTCAGAGGCAGAGGAATTGCGGAGCGAAGCGGAAGGAGCCGGAATTTGCCCTGACCGGTAACGGAAACCGGGCAATTCTCTGCCTATTTAGACTACTTTCCATTTATGATCGTCAAACAGCATTGACCGTTTTTACATATGGATTGATAATTTCATTTCAAGTCTTAATATTGACATGTCATGTTCCATTCGATATTTGCCAGGGTATCTTAGCATTACTCGCAGAGTTTGAGACCTACCCCTTACCTGTGGATTTATAATTTGTTAGTGTCTGAATATTGCCATGCCTCTCCTATCTGGATATTTGCCAGATGCATTCAGCATTATCCTGCACAGTTTGAGATCGAATATGCTTCCCTTGTTCGTCTTTCTGCTCGTGTCTTTCATGGGGTTTCTTTCTATATCGGAGGCTCATGCTCACTTCAACAATGCTTCTGATCAGCGGCTCTCATGGCATTCAGGGCTACCCTGAGCTGATCCAACAGGGCATTAAGAAGTTGGAACACCAGCAGGTCCCTATTGGATCAGAGTCCAATGTTCTTGCCAATGTATATTGTTTCGCTCAATCTCACAGGTATGGGATTACATGGCTCCATCTCCCCTTTCTTTGCTAATCTCTCCTTTCTCAGAGTGCTCGACCTCTAACAATAGCCATAATGGATTTATTCCGCATGATTTAGGGAGTCTGTTTCGCTAAGAGTTCTTCGGTTGAGCAAAAGTCCTTACCGAAGGCCCCATTCCTCCACCATTGGTAGCTGTCGTCTTTTAGAGATAGTCTCTCTGTCTCATAATTTCCAGTTGAATGGAAGCATTCCCTCAGAATTAGGGCTTCTACGAAATTTAAAATTCCTTTGGCTAGGAATAAACAAACTGACTGCCTCCATTCCTACCTCCTTTGGAAACATGTCTTCATTGAAAACTTTATTCTAAGCCAACCAGCTTCATGGCTCTATTCCTTCTGAATTGGGGAGGCTTATTTAAGACCCTACATCTTCGTCACAACTATCTTTCAGGGCACCCACCCTCCCCCCACTGTACTTTTCTAGACCTGCAACTGCACATAACCTGCAGTTAACCGGACACATTCCATGGGAGTTTGGTGGCAGGCTATCTCAGTTGGAAGAAAACTTCTCGTTCTTATGGGGAAATAAACTTAGAGGGGAAACCTAAACCCTTGCTAATTGTACCCATCTCCGGGTCCTCGATTTAAAGATCAATCAACTCACTGGGATGGTGCTCAGCAGTTTGGTCAGCTATTCAGATTGGAACGCCTCTTTTAGGAGGAAATCATCTCATAAGTGGGATAGCACGACATTACCTATTCTTACTGCTCTAACTAATTGTTCTTTCCCCGAACAGATACACATGGGTGAAAATCATCTTACTGGTACTCTACCCTCTTCCATTCAACAGCTTTCCTGACTGTCTGTGTTTAATTTGAGCCACAATGAAATAGGTGGGAAAAATACCACCAGTGATTGGAAAACTGGCAAATCTGACATACCCTAATTTAGAGTGGAACATATTCAATGGATCCATTCCTTCAACACTTGGCAGACTTCAAAAGTTGGAAAGATTGTATCTGGGCAAAAACAAGTTGCAAGGAAGTATCCCAACGGAAATTGGCGGGATACAAACATTAGGACTCTTATCTCTGAGCCAAAAACAAGTCACGGACAAAATTCCTGACCTTTGGGTCAACTGAAACAGCTGAGATACCTCTACCTTGATCAAAACAAATTATCTGAAACATATCCCCAATATAGGAGATTGCCTGAGATTGGAGGTGTTGGACCTGTCTCACAACAGGTTTAATGGAACATACCACGAACAGTTGCAGGTCTTCCCAATTTGGCATTCTTCTTTTTTCTCTTCAACTTGTCCAGCAACTCATTAGAAGGCTCCCTGCCTCTGGAGATTAGCAAGATGACCATGGTTCAAGAAATAAATGTTGCTGCCAATCGATTAACTGGTTCTGTCTCCAGCGAACTTGAAAGTTGCACAGAACTACAATTATCTCAATCTGTCGGAACCTATTTGATGGCACAATTCAGATTCATCGGGAAACTGGTATTTTTGGAGGACGGATTTCTCCGAAAACAATTTGTCAGGCATAATACCTATGTCCTCAGAAAACCTTTAAAATGCTTCACCATTTGAACTTCTCTTTCAATAAGTTAACGGGGGAAGTTCCCAAAGGCGGGGTTTTCAGAAGATTCTAGGAGTGGAGCATTTATGGGAAAATCTCGGTCTGTGCGGACAATGGGTACAGTTGCCACCATGTCCACCTCCCATTGCCAATATTCACAACAATCATTGGCTTGTTAAATGGGTAATAATTCCTGTTGGCATTTCTGTTGTTGTAATATGCATTTTATTCATTGGATTTTTAATCTGGCAATATGGCAGGACGGGTTCGAGGAGAGCTTTTCCTCGACATTACAGATTACAGAGGCTATTCCTTGGAATACAGGCCTTCCAAGAATTTCACAAGAGGAACCTTATTTCTGCAACTGACGGATTTAGTGATGCGAACTTGTTAGGAGTTGGTGTAGTTTTGGATCAGTTCATAAAGGAGTTTTGACTGATGGCACATTGGTTGCAATCAAGGTTCTCAATTTGCAAAATGAAGATGCTCGCAGAAATTTTATCAGTGAATGTAACACATTGGGAAAGGTTAGACATCGGAATTTGATCAAAATCATTACCTGGTGTTTCAAACCTTGATATAAAAGCTTTGGCATTTCCTTATATGCAAAATGGAAGCTTGGAAAAGTGGTTATATCCTGGTGAAGATGTATGCCAATTGAGCTTCAGTCAAAGATTACAAGCAGCTATAGATATAGCTCAAGTTTGGTATATCTGCATCACCAATGTTTTGTGCAAATAGTGCATTGTGATTTAAAACCTCCTAATGTGCTTTAGGAGACGACATGACAGCATATATAGCAGATTTTGGTATTGCACGATTAATTTCGCCAACGATATAGATTCAGTGACTTCTGCACATATACTTAAAGGATCCATTGGTTATATTGCCCCAGGTATGAATTTTTAATAAGTTAAATACATTTTTGTTTTGTCTTATTTTTGTCATATTTATAAATTTTTTATTTGAAATTTTTGTTAAAATGGTTTGAATCATTTTGCAGAGTATGGATTGGGAGAAAATTTCAACAAAAGAGATGTATATAGTTATGGAATAATATTGTTGGAGATATTAAATTAAAAGAAACCAACCAACATGATGTTTGTGGAAGGATTGAATCTTCTCCAAATGGATAACTCTTTAATTTTCCAAATAAAGGAAGAAGTTGTTGACAATAGTTTATTGAGGAAAGCCCGTGATGACACAAATGGACCACCAATAAAAGCACATCTTATTACTGAACTTGTGAGTATGGGGCTTTTATGCACACAAGAGTCCCCCCCCAAAAATTGTCTCAACATGATTGACATCATGGGAGGTTTAGACAGAATTAGAGAAACTTGGCAGTCCTAGATATGTGTTTTCTTTAGTAATTTTGTGTCACAGAAATTATTGTTATTATTATTTTTCTAAAAGCTGGCAAAATTTATAATAAGAGGTTGTAAATCACCATTGAGAATAGTCTTTAACAGCTCTTATTTGTGAATGTGGATGTTGATTTATCACCATTGATTCAAAGAAACCAAGCTATACGAAATGATCAATTGAATATACAAGGAAAGCAAATTCTTAACATTTGGAAATAATGTTTACTTTTTGCAAATAGTTAGAATTGGTTTGTTGAGCGGGGCTTGTATCATAAGTGTATGCTCTCTCAACAACCAATCTCTACTTTAGAAGTTGTTAGATATGATAAACATTATATATGCTTAATGTAATTGTTTGATTATGGGTGTGTAGAAAATATTTTTGTGTGCGCATTTCCAATTTCTTTCTTGATATCGAGCTTTCCGGGTTTACCTCGCCAAGAGGGTCCAGGAAAATGTGAGGTCGGAATTGATTCTTAGTGATTCAAGGCTGTCCCCAAGTCATTTGACAAGAGTGCTCTTCGTAGTTTCACCCTCAAAGATGCTTAGCTTGGGTCATACTCTAAGTAAGCAGTGCTGATGGAATCGCCAAATAAATGGAACATTATTGGCCACGTTAAGATGTTGATTGTGTTTATTTCACCGGTTATTCGAATAGAGAATTTGTATTGCCGTGGTGAATTTTCTTGGCTCGAGTGCACAGATGAGTGACAAAACACAATTTTTTTTTCTACTTAGGAATGCTTAGCAATTTGAAGCTCAAAGGTATTGAAAATCTCTTACATGGTCAAGATTATTTCAAGTTTACCGCAATAGCGAGGGTGTTTGCTTTTATTACGATATACCACTACAAATTATAAACGTTAGATTGTCGTTCAAATTTCTCTTCAAGTGGAATATAGATACAACCGTAACAACCTTAGTGAAAACTCCATATAATAAAAGTTAATAAAGGAAAAATAATAACCACAACATGGGACACTTATTCCAAGTCGAATGTTCCCAAACAACATCCCGGTTGTGGGTGTTCATTTGGTTTATTATGGCTAAGGAAATCGTGCAAATGCAATGACAAAGGCTTTGGAAAGACAAAGCCAATGGCAATTTATTTATGAAAATATCGGAAATTAGGAGAAAATGAAGGTGAAGGGTCAAAAGTTGCATGCGAGGAGGAAAATAATGAAAAATGAAGAAATAAAGGTCTAATTGATAAAAAAACTTCTCGAGGATTCGCTTGGTACCTTTTTTTCAGCAAGCTCCGCCTTTGGAGCTCTCTCTGTCTTCTCTCTCTACGTAATTGGACACTTAGATTTTCTTGGAGCTCTTCAACATTGGATCAGAAAGACAAAGAAGACTAAGAGTAGCAAAGATCACAAGGAAGAGCAAGATCAAGTATCTACAACAAAGCCTATATATGTATCGATTTGCATGCGATTTCCTTTTTGTTGGATTGGGCATGCATGGTTATGTATGTGTGATCTTGGTTCTCTTTGTTGTCGTTGGCATGAGTTTTGACAAGTGTGACAATTTTTTCAACCTAGCTTTGCCATTTCCGCATAGCCATGGTGTGATGGGGTTCTCATGTTTTGGTTGAGCCGGGATTGTAGGATGGATTCGTAAACTAAGTGAGGTGGATCTCCTAATGAAAGAACACATGACCTAGTGATCCCCCGAACCGGAATGTTGATTGCGATAGAAGCCATCGGCCTAGTAAACCCCTAAACCAGATCGTGGTTGTGGTAAAGCTAGGGTATTGTGTCCCTCAAAGGTCACAGGAATCCTCGACCATTGAATAACGAGACATATGGCAAAGTCTAAAAGTGGGTTGCCTCTTTTGATCGGCTCGGGAATCCTTGCCGTTGAATGGCAAAAGATGAGCTGTGAAAGCTCGAGGGTGGTGTCCGGGCGAGGCCTAGTGATCCCCGGATCGAACTATGGATTATGGTAAAGCCTAGAGATTAGGAGGATACAGTATTCTCACGTGTGTGGAGAAATCCAAGTGGCATCCATGCTTGTTTATGGCCTAGTGATCTAGTGAGGATTGTGGTAGAGTTTGTTTATCGATGAGGGTGAAGTGGTTTAGCCTTAGGAAGCTCCGGTTGGTTCTTTTGGTTTGAGTCTCACATTCATGCTTGGAATATGGCATGGGGTGATTTGCCAGTGAGATTTGGCTCAACCAATCTATGGCCTGGTGGAACGTGGTAGTCCCATACTAAGTTGGTTTTTCTAGTCATTAATAAGAGTTCATTTCCTTGGTATTTTATGTCTAAATGTACTAGATTCTATAACATTTATGGCTGTTGGTATCCTTAGTATTTTTGTTGTTTATAGTGTTGCTTATGAATGTGTTTTATGACAATGAAAATGTATGGTTCTCATCGTGTTTTGATTTTGTATATGAATGGACAATGAATATGCTGACCTAATAGATGATAATGAAGCTAACGACATAAGTGCATCAATGCTTCTCAGCGATTCTCTACATAAGTATGTGTCTACATCCTGTTGCTTTAAACCTCCTGTGAAAATCTCATGGTTTGTGACATGCCTCGACGCAAATGCCTCGTCATGGCTAGTAGGGATCCAACATGGGTTTTTATTCAATAATCCGCATTAATGTCGCTGTATCTATGTTTCATTCCCATTTTTTGTCGTAATTCCACGAAGTTCTGGACAATGACTAGGTCCTAGGCAAATCTCGTCATTTAATTTTGCACCGTTGGTGCATAACACCGGAAGAAAAGGTTAGCAATCGCACCTGCGCGTGCCTGCGCGAGCGATCGGGACCCACAACACTCGAAGGACTTGGCAAGGTAGCGACCGCTCTGTGTGCTTGATTTGCTAATTTTTCTCAAGGGTTGGTCACCGAAAAGGTGGTAGCTTCCTGGAGGCTCCCATTGCTGCGTGGATGGCTCAGCATTGGTTGTGTTTCTTTCTCGCTCCACTCTCCTTAAGCCGACCTCAGGAGGTTGAATTGGATCATAAGTATCCTCTTGGTCACATGCTTCTTACCTCAACGGACTAGTTAACTTGGGTAAATGTGGGAGGAGGGTGTTACACAAACAATATTCTTTTCGCACAAATGAATCTAACACCGATGAATAAGCTTCTTTTCAAAGTTCGCATCACTAGTGAAAACAAATCCAGTAGTTGTAGGTGATCCTCGGCTCCACAACAAGCAAAGACGTAGAGAGTGCGTAGTTAGGAGCAAGAGGGACATCACACAATCATCTCCATCAAAAATGTGTTTTTGGTTCGAGGGAGAAAGCGAGTCTACTGCATGTAATAATACAATTAAATAGTGGTTGTTTATTTTTAAACATGGAGCAATCGTTGTTGGAAAATTCAATGAGTCAAACTTCTACACGAAGCAGAAAGTCTCAAATGAATTTGATGCATAAATACCTATGAGCTTTAAAGGCAAAAGGATTAGAACCAACACTCCAAGATCCAAAAATTAGTTGAATGGCGTAAAAGTGGAAGAGAGAGCTAAGTCTATTATAGGACTATCTCTCGTCGTATTCACAATTTCATCTTTATAGACTTAGGAAAGCTCTTCAGCAACATGGGAACACTTTAAGCAAGATATTTTGGGGAAAAGGTCATGGTTTACGCAAACTTCTCTTTGAAATTGCAGCCATTCAAACTCAAAAATGCATAATGGGGTATCATTGTCTCACACACATAAATGATCTAAAAATCACTCATAAGGCAAATGGAGTGAGAAATTGAGATAAAAATAGAAGAAGAAGATGTCACAAATATTTTTTTAAATAACAATTTACCTTCTGTAAATTATGATAACGCTATTTTCAAATTAAGTCACCTCTCCTCGATCATTAGATGAAATGATTGTAGCACTCTTAAGAGAATAGAAGAGGAGATGAAATCAAGCACACACAGCAGGGACAACTCACATTATGAGATGACACTATTCTCAAAAATGATAGAGCTCACAAAACAAATGTGAACTCAAAGTGAATGTTTTTTACTGCCGAAAAACATGGACACACAACCTTCAATTGTAAACCCTCGTACAAATATCTCTTAAATGGAAGACTAAATGAATCAACGAACATAGGTACTATACATAGCACTTCCAAGCTAAAGGCCAACCTTTGAGGACTTCTCAAATTGTGACAACGATAATGAATTTAATGCAGTAGCCTCCCATGCTTTTGTAAAACAACCATCGCTTATACTATTAGTTAGATGTTATCAATGTGTGTATGTGTGTGTGAAGAAAATTCAAAGCATAATCGACCGTTGGATAAGCTCTACACTTTGGTAATGTGTTACCTATATAACCAGAAGTGTGTATTTTGGTAAAGTATACTACTATGATGGAAAACTTTTTCCACAGAGATATTCAAATATCCGTGGGCTATTCTTCGGCTATTCAAGAAATGTCAATTCTCGCAAATTTCCATCAACGATCGCGCCAAAGCTGCGGTGTATAAGCCTCAAAATGGAGACTCGTGTGGTAGCTCGGGTGGTGGTGAAAAAAGAGCAATGTATGCAAGATCCCAGAGTGAATGTAATTGTCGATGAAGACCACATGGACTAATGTGATTTATATGCACTCAGTGACTTTGTGTAATAATGTAAGCGTGAAGTGAGGAACTTGGAAATAACGCTTACTTTAGAAAATAGTTAGAATTGGTTTGTTGGAGTGAGCTTGGGTTGTTGAGATATTCTCTCAACAAACAATCTCTCAGCTTAGGTGCTTATTTAGGATATGATAAACACTTATATATACTTAATGTAATCGTGTGATTATGGTGAAATAGAAAAAACATTTTTGTGTGTGCATTTTCTAATTTCTTTTTCTTTAACTAGTCAAAATATCTCGGTCCTACCCTAAAGCCTATAAATATTATGAATTTAAATATTCAATTCATTATACATATATATTCAATTGAATTAAGCTTCGTGAACTCAAATTCAAATTCAAGCTAAATTTTCCATTTTAATAAAACACAATACAAAACATGTTATAAGACAACAAATTAACAAGTGCCACCATGTCTCATGGCCCTATTTAAAATTCTTTGCATGCTGTATACGTGTGGGAAAAGAATGATGTTTGAATTTGGATCACAAGAACAATATTAATGTGCTTCGATAGCTAGTGTGCATTTTGTGTCTTTTTTCTAAAATTTCTCATCGAATATATGTAATATAACATCATTTTTCCTATCAAAATGATGAAAATATATGATGTTTTTCCTTTACAAAGAAAATGAAGTTATATTAAAACTCTAAATTTTATGATAATTAAATTATTAAAATTTTGTATCCGGTAAATTACAGTTTATTATCTATTATTGTAACACCTTCTTAATTATAAAAAAGGTTTATTTATTATGTCATCGTATGCACCTTCTTGCTATGTGTAAATATTTGTCATTTACTTTATTATGCAAGGACTCGATAAATTCTAAATTAAGTAAAAGTTAAAAAAATAACTCTAAAAGTTAAAGCTCATTGTTTTATTTCTTTAAAAAAATGTTATAAAAAAATCATGGATTATGAGAAAAGACCTAAAGGAAAAAAATTTATTTTCCAAATATTTGGGGGACAGCCTACATCCCTTCTTCCTTTAGAGATGAGCACATCTAAGTTTTGGCAAAATCCAAGGAAGATGGAAAGCAGAGAAAGGCCGAAGGAAACAAGGGGGAGAGAGGAAAGACCTCGAGCAAGACACCTGCCAAGTGTGAAGACGCTGTTGGGGGTGCTCTCGAGCTGCCGTGATCAGCGAAAACCCCGAAGCTAGAGATTTATCGTTGGACCGAGAGTCTCTAGGCCAAGAAACAAGTATTATTTGCCAAACAACTCCTGAAAATTACAAGAGGCTTGGGGGAAATTGCAGTAATTTTCCACCTTGTCGCTATGGAGTCTTCTCTGTCCTTGCTATTAAATTTGCGTATATAGTACACAAAACTTTTAGATTGAATTATAATTATGCTTTAAGTAACAATGTTTTTATATGTTTCTTTTGCAATTGAAGAATTGGACACCTGGTCTTGAATTAACTATTTCGCAAAATGTTTTGAGTATTATTTTAATATAATCCTACTTCTTTTGAACATATCTCTGTTTCCATGTAATAATTTTGAGATAACAAATTTAGACCCACAGAGTACTCTCTAGGAAGGGCTCCGGAGTGAATCCTTTCTCGTCTTAAAAGAAAAAGGTAAATTTTTTGGTGGTGTTTAAAGGACTTTAAGAAACTATAGGATTTTCGATGGTAACAATGAACTTGGTCACGTTGGAAACCAAGTAATAGGAACGAGGTACTTTTGATCACAATTCCACAACCGGTGGGTATGAACAAAGAGAAGGAACTTGAATGGGACTAAAAAAACATAGGGATAAAAGGAACAAATTTCTTTTATTTTATGGAATTTTGAATATACAAATTGATTTACAATAAGTATCGTTCCTTTAATTCCATTTGGATATTTTCTAGTAATAAATTATCAGATGCAAACCAAGACAGTCCGGAAGTAGGTTGGCCCCATACTTGGAGCCAAAGGTCCATTCTCAGAAGAATAATCCCACTTCCAAATACATACACAAGAATGACAAAAGCGGAATGGATAAAGTCGACCAGGGCGAAAGGCTCATGCACTCTCATTGGGAAGCGGTAGTAATTGACTAGCGTATATATATATATATATATATATATATATATATATATATATATATATATATATATATATATATATATATCATGCGTCCGGACCTGAAATAAGTCTCGAAAATGAACTATCCAAAGAAAGTCGCTGAATCGTACCACCGCTGAAAACCACACTTAAAAAACGATATTATTCCTAGCTCAAAGTTTTTGAGCAAGGAAAACAAATAAGAACACCGAATATGAGATTCGAGCAAAGAATTCACACTGTATTTACTAAATTAAGATTTAACAGATAGGTCAATAATAAAAAAAGTACAACCAACCGTTAATATATGAACCAACAAGAATTAAACATTTTAATAGCCTGAGAAGATTATGGCATCATTAACAAAATAGTAGGATGAATAGAAGTTGAGCCGGGTCCCCGTCACACTTTCTTTGGGTATATTTGTGTACACAAGTTTGTGTGATATGCGCACCCGCGTAAATGAGTCAAAGGGCTTTGGGTAGGGTCAAAGTCCATATTTTGATGTAGTGGTTTAAGGGTAAATTGTAGGCCCCACGATGGCTAAGACCATAGTATTTCAAGCACTAGTTACTGGGGTATATAGCCAGACAGATCGATTCCAAGGAAGTAGCGAACAGGTCATCGATGTTTTGGATCCAAGTGTTATGCGTTTGTGGAGCATTTTTCAGGCGAGTGTCATTGGGCTGAAGAAAGGCTCCGTCGGGTCAGTGTACGCGAAGACTTAGCTCCGCCCGTGTGCGTACCTCCGTTCGCTCGTGTGCATGGACGGTAAAAGTGCAAAGGGTAAACATGCGCTGAATTGATCCGAAGCCAATATAAGGACACATTTTGGCGAAAGCATTGTGTTATTGATCTCGAGTTTACTCCATCCATTGTTTTTCGTATTAAGATCGCATCGCTTTTGTGTCAATATTTGTACTTTGTGCACCGCTCAAGTTATTTATGGCATAAAGTTACATCGATGATAGTAATACATGGATGAACATCCTTTAAGTGATTGCGGCATCGTTTAGATCCGGATCCGGCTCGTCATGTTATATCTACGCCAAATGCAGTTGTGACTTTTGTTTGGTAATCCGACAAGTATTATTCTATATTGCGTACATTTGTTTATGATTTGATATAATTATGTAACAAATTTTCTTAGTGCCACTTCACTATTTTCTTTCCTCAAGGTGCGGAAACCCGGTTCCATCATCATATCGCTTTTGGGTGAGACTCTCGATCTCGCACGTAGGTGTCGACCGTCGAAAGGGCCAAGACTCGAGGGTTTCGCTCGTTGCACGACAAACTCGAACTTGGGTCAGACTCCTCAAGCCAACAAATCGTTCTACTGCTAGGACCGGGATCATTTTGAGGTGAGACACTTGATGTCAGGGCACTCCTTCCACGAACGACTACAGGATTGTCGGATAGAAATATCCTTGAATTCACACTGAGAGAGAAATTGAAGCACCAAGATATTTCGTACGGAGCGGGTACATAAAAATACATCTCACACGTGAGTTCACAATATGTTTCGTCTCGCAAATGAGTCAGTATGGAGTGGCTGTCACGATTGATCGAATTCAATACCCGCGCTGAAAGCGAGGTGGCATTTCACTACCAGTGGACTCCTAAGTTGGTCCGCAGCTCAAAGAAAAAGTTAGACAACAAGATCACCCACATAGTAGACTGTTGATTGGTCGCTCAGTATGGTCTTGATAGAATTCTCCATCGACCAATTTGTGTCATAATTTTAAGTAAAAAGAAGGTTTTTTCAGAGTCCGCAGGTAAGTTCCTCCGCTCTTTGAGTTGTTGAAAATTCTATTATGTGAATAGGGCTCTCCTTCGTGTGAACATATTGCCTTGAATGCCTCAAAGAGGCCTCGACTAAATGGCAATGGAAAATTTTACCGCAAAGATCCGTAAAATTTATCTATAGCCCTCCGAAGCCTAGATAAGGATAAAGTGAAGGTGAACTAGAAATTAATAGCACTAGCGACTCTCAGAAGAAGAAGGTTCATCAAACCATAACTCTTGGAGTCTTTTTCCCCAACCCCATCCACTCCACTTCTACACTCATATCACAAAACACCCACTTCATCGCGCGTACCATCTCCACCACCACCACCACCCTCCACCTCCCTTAAGCGCAAATATGGTCGTGGTCGTAAGGAATTTACCTAATTTCGCAGGGCATTGGAAACAAATGACACCAAGCACTTTTTGGTTCATGACCGAGGCCGTATGGAAGGCCTGCGCAGGGTTAATGGCTAATATTATTAAAAAACGCAACTAGCTACTTCTTTCCAAGACCGCGCATTAGATTGGTATATTAGATATGTTCACAAAACCCTAATGCCACCTTGAAACAAATCAAAGATGCCATAAAATGAGCAAACAGAAGCCTAAGAAGCCTAAGACACAATGCCAGCTAGTTGGCGAAAATGAAAGAGATTCACTGTGAGTGTTACCTACCTATATGGGAGTGCAGACATCAAAGGTCGAAGCGCACTATTAGAGATGGTGGATTTTTCATCGATGATACTCAACATAAGGAATGGTTTATTTCCATGTTTCTCCCACATTTGTGCCAACCTCATAGGTCAGGCAAATGTGCCACACACGACGAGTCGTGGAGGTTGCAATGAAACTAGAAGTTATCCCAACACTTGTTGCACTTTGTGAACTCAACGGATTCGTAATTAGTTGGAAGCCATGCATTTATACATTCAAATATTGTGCAAAGACAAGGGCAAGGAAGTTTGCGTAGAGGTCTCGGTGCATAAAATGTAAAGCTTTCCGGGAACCATATGATCAATGTCCCGTCTTTCAATAATTATTTAACACCGGAGCCGTAGTCCATTCAAGAGTCCCACATGGAGCACAACCGTCAAATCACCGCACTACATGATCACAGACTCCCGACCAAGTATTGGAAAGTATCAACTTGAGTTGAAGAAGTTATTTTGGCAAAGTATTATGTTCGTGACTAGACACTATGAGCAACATTGTTGCACCTCAGAGGCGATGTCGGATAAAAGATAGATACAGGATGCAGAGCCGAGCCTACCTTCTCCAAAGATCTCTCTGCCGTGGTGGATTTCAAGGAAAAGGAAGAGGACAAGGAGGTAGATCAGGCCGGTCGAGGAAGAGGACACGTTATCATAACCGTGAAGACGTTGGTCACTATGCACACGATTTTCTTCCTAATCCAACGCGAAAATCATGCAAGTAGCGTAGACAATTTAACTGTCCACGTGATAGAAGATTTTCCCGTCTTGATTGCTAAAATGGTGGGAGAAGAAGACGTAGATTTCGAACAAAGAATCTTCGTATGGTTAGAGAAGAAACCCGCGAAACATCCCAAAGGTGAATGTCGTCACTAGGAGCAGTCGTAGCCACTAATGAAGATAAGGGAAAGCAGACGCCTACTAGTGTAGTGGATCCGCAAGGGCACTCCGAGAACAAAGAAAGATTTGATCTCACAATCGCGCAAAGGAGACTTTTCGTTGAAGCACAGTAAATAACTTTGCAAAGGGAAGTGTGCATCAACACCATGTAGACCAATGAAAGAAGCAAGAGGAGATGGAAGAGATCGAAACCATTTCTACAAGCATGCATTGGTTGCACGCACAACAAAAAGTGCAAGCGTAGTAAAAACTGCCTATGCTCGACATATATATCAGTGTAGAGGAAGCGTGAATAACCATGTATGGTAGTAAAACAAGCGGTGCTAACAAACATAAACAAGAATACAGAGAAGTAGCCCGGGTAGGGAGATGCATATGACCGTGTAGACCGGTGCTTACGTGGCTGGACCAAAGGTTATTCTCAGATAGAACAGATCAGACTGCGTAATGTTCTACATAAGAAAACTCGCGACACATGGGGGAACCCAAGCCGTGAATTGTCTAACATCGAACTACTCATGCTGATTCCAACGCAGAAGATCGTCCCCTAGGGAGGATGTAAGTTGCCAAGGCCAGACGAGGTGTTAAGGTAATGGTAGACTTTGACTCATACAACATTGTAGATGATACTCGCATCCTTATCCTACACTCACTAGGATTGGACTCCGCTACTCGACATGGATGGTGTTATAAATACGAAGAAAAAAGCATGGAATTTTGAAAGCAACTGGAGTCGTATGGCCATCATCCCTATGGATCTTATGCAGTTAGAGGACAACAAGATACACAGAACTCCGTGTGCACTGATGATGATATTGACTGCACCTATACACTAAATTTCCGTCGAGGAATGATTGGATTAAACTCAATGGAAAATGGAAATCTTAATTGGGAAAATGACAGCTCTTGCCTCGTAGTCCGATGAGGAATTAGGAAAATTGGAAAAACCTGCTGTGATGAAGTTTCTCGTGACCAAGCACTATAATCGTGTGACCATGTCTCTTTCAATGTATAACATCTCGAGGTACGTGAATTCGTCGCACTATGATGGCTTAACTGATATAAACATGCTTTATAGGGGAGCTTGAAAGGACTGTTGTGCTCGAAGGACAATGATTCCATGCTTAGGATCTCTGACATGCGGCTACTTCCCTCAAAGGTGAAGATGGTGAAACGATCATAAGGAAAACATGGGCAAATGGGAGTGAATGTGCGTGCATGATAAGGTTACTATTTGAAATGCGTACAAACTATCGAATGGAATATGTCTACTTTGGCAAGGATGATCTCGTGTAGACATTTCGTTGCAGATGGAATCAAGTATGAGACGTAGAACCAAGACCTCGAATGGGTCCACATCTTTATCTCACACATCGTGAAGGTACCAACGAAAATGGTATGTGGACAAGCGCAGCCACGACGATGTACTAGCAAATGGTCCGCGTCATAGGCAGAGATTTATCTTAACATTACACTTTAACAAAGGATTTGATAAGATTGGAAAATATTTCGCACAATATTCAAGAAGTCATCGCTGACACAAAAAGTCGACGATCGAGTGCACTCCAACATGAAGATGTGGACATGTAGAGAAATGTGGCAAAGAGGGAATCCAAGGGACAACGCACTGTCACCGGACCTCGGATCACTCACGAGACGTTAGACAGGTGTGCTCACTATTGGGCCTCGATCGGTTCTATAGGAAGCAAATTTATAGCTATGAGCCGATAATCGCGCCCATGACTAAATTACTCACAGGCGGGTGCCGACATTCCGCCGGGATGAAGAATGTCAAAAGAGTTTGCAGTTAGCCGAGGGAAGAGATCGACACTCACCCCCTATGCTTTGAATTAACTAATCAATAAGCCCGTGGTGACTCGAGATCCGTAGATGGTTGGCTGTTAAGGCTTTAGGAGTATAAGCACAAAGAGATGCGACACACACGTGGTCGTTGTGCAAGGAGGTTGACCGGGTCACATAGGTGTCAAAAACTAGGCCGTTGGAATAGAAAATCTAGAAAAGACAAATTTCCTTTATTACCATTTAGGGGAGTGTTCAAAGTCACATTTAATGAAGAGATTTTTCCGCATTTTGGGACCATATTTATGGAAACAAACACAATGTCAGTGTGAACCATCGAGGACGCGCTCACAAGTATGCAAATATGACCTATGGGGTCGCAATAGTTCCCTTTGCTTCTCAAGTGATTTATTTTCTTCGAGCTCTCTCGATTTCCGCCGCATACTCTTTGTGTCTCATGTCTCAGTCTCGATCCTGGATTCGATGGAAGAGCGTTGCAATGTGCAATCTTGGGTTACATACTATGCCCAGTATGACGGCCTAACACGAATCGGGAGATGACCTTATTGCCCCCGAGGTCCCTATTGTTGAAACAATTCTCGCGCCCACGAAGTCTCAAGAAGGGGCAGACTTGCGTGGAACAAGAAAACTCCCGAGGAGAAGACTCCAAAGCTGCGTCCATCGCGACCGAGCGTTTAAAAAGACCAATGACATAGCTCCCAAAAATTATGGAGGATTAGGGAGGATGTGGTCGAAGCGGGCCCTGGCCTCAGTGCTCGACCTATGTCGCACCGCACAAACCACCCGTTATAGTGCTCCAAATACCTCGACAAAGTGCGAGCAAGCATCCAAACGTGTCGTTGATCCCCAAAAATGTCCCAATGGAAGGGGACACAAGCTTTGTCAAAGCGTCGCAACTCAAAATGGAGTGATCGGACTAGTCAGTAGATGTGGAAAAATTTCCTAAACTTGCGCCTACAACTTTACCTTTCGACCAAGTCCAAGATGAAGGGGGAACAAGGCACTCAGAGACGAAGAGATGGGTGTTGGGTCCGCACAAGGTAGGCTCCGCTGAATCCACTACGCATCCTCACTTGGGCATAGCCTCACAAATGACATCTATGTTCAAAAATCGTTGCGCTAGTGCATGGTCATGCACTATGGTTGGGAGAGCACATTCCACCGTATGCTACGTTGATCCACAGGATCACTCGGTTTACCCTCGCTAAAGTCAAAGATCCAAATGCGCATTTTTGGAGGAAAAAACGCAAGAAAAATCCATCGAAGAGATAGAAAAAGAAGTATTAAGTCTCACTGAAACGCAGAGATTTATGTGGTGGAAGCTGGATAAAATGAACCGACCGTTCAATTCGACAAAGACGCCTCATCTTGGCCAGAAAGGTGATGCACAACAAGCTCGTACCAAAGGAGGCAAAGCCTGACAAGACGTGATTTCTTCTCACAGATAAGTTGCGAGAAAGGTGTAATTTCTCTACAATTGGTCCCAATATTTGTGCAGCCAAAATTTTCAGGTGTCGTGTGAAGCATACGGAATAAGGAAATCAATTTCATTATGCTTCGGACGTTGTTGTCGATTGCATTGATCGGTGGAAGGCCCTCGAGGAAACCTAGTTTCCCAAGATCGAGCCACACAATTTGCGAGGCTATGCGATATGCTGAGCGACTTTGGAATTTCTCGTATCCTCGCACGTGCTAAGGAGTACACAAAATTTCTCCGGGCACTGATGCCTCGTTTTATCATGCCGTGCACTCCAAGCCAAGGCTCTCTCTCGAAATTATAATATGATTAATACAAGGTGATATCTCGATTTCAATGCCACGTTCTACTAATATGCACACCCACACGAAAGTCGGTGTGTGAGTGAGTTTATAAAAGTGAGCTACCTTATTTAGTCACAGAAGATAATCTTATCTCGACTATCAGCAGTAATGCGTTACCAGCGTGGTTAGAGCCTCGGTGTGTCCACATCTATCACCAAACACCAACGAAGTCACGCATCGGCATCATGCTTTCGTAGGAAAACAACCGAGAAGGTGATCGAGAAAACCTCACGAGAAATAAGCTACGCCAACCACCACCAAAGTGAGACGATCGACTGAGAAAAATACAATGAACCCGAAAAAACAAATGCAACGGGTGCCAAAAGATATAGTGGAGGAGTGCAGAGGCGCAGAACTGATGGCAAGGGAAGTGTGACCTCTAGCCTTCCGGGTGGATCAAGGAAGAAGAGGAAGGGATCGAAAGATACTAGAGAGAAGGTCTCTGAGCCGATCGAGGATGATTTGTGAATGAGATTGATAAACACACCACGAGCGACCGAGATCGCCGGTCGATATGGAAGTGCGCATAAGACTACGCTCGAAGTTGTGTAGGTCGACATCCAAGAACTTAAAATGCAAGCGAGACCGATACAGGCGGAGCATTTCTCAGGCGTAGTTGGACCCGTACGCAGCCGCACGAAAGTCACCAGCTGCAGCTCGTTGGATACAGCATTGACTAGCGACCGAGGATGATCATCTTCGTGAAAATCCCTACACCATCCATCCACGTGGATGCCAACCAAAGCAGCGCTCAGCTTTAGAGGCGAAGTGGTTATTAATATCACGGTGTCTATTTTACCTCATAGGAAAGCCGCACCCAATGCGCACCAAGTATCACTAGTCGAACTCAATCTCAAGGAGGATAGTCTCCAAGCACATCTCTGTTGTCGAGTCAAAGAAGTAGGTTGTAGATGCAAAACAGATGCAACAAGCCGCAAAATTCAGCTATGCTGCATGAGCCGAGGTCCAGCCCGCCGCGCTCAAAGCCAAAATTCACCAAGTTTCAGAAAGAGGTGTCTCCGAAACAGCTTCTAGCCACAAATCGCTGAAGAAAATTGAAAGCACCGGGCGGCTACCTTTTGAAATCATCGCACACCGAAGTGTAGATCGTTCCCCGCAGTTCGAGCATCAAATCATTGGATCTCACAACAAAGTTGCGCACGAGACGCTCGCCCGAGGTCCACGCAAAAAGTGGTTGTCGAAGTAAAACAAGCCACTCACGACATTATGAGCTACAAATCACACAATGTGACAATATTTTTAGACAAGGCTATGGGTGTGCGGACGTCCATTCAGCACGCATCCCGCAGCACAACAGCTTGCGCAATGAGCCGCGACTCGAAAGAGAACAGCAAGTTTCGAAATCCGTCGAGGCGCCCACTCCGTGTCCTTCCGTCAACGCTCACCGCGTGTAGAGGAGGGCCAAATCATTCAAACAGAGATCGAGGTCCGCGTCGTAAAAGAGCAACAAGCCAGAAGCATGCATGAAAACATGGGCCGAGTGAGTCTCTCCAACTTTCGCAGCACACCGCATCACTACACGCGAAGGCGATTCAACGTACGCAACGAAGTATTAAGCCAGCCACCAAAGGGCCCATCGCGAAGAGGTCGAGTTCTCGCAAGCGCGAGGAGCCACCGCGTAGAACGGAAATGGTGCTCCTCCGAAATCTTCTCGCCGGCGAGATCCGAGCCAAGCCAGTGAGCAGACGGTTCTCAGCTGATCTCGTGGACCCAGTCACATGCTTCCGTGCCGCACGCGAGCGGTGGCTCGCGTACACTTTTGCATATTTTCGTACAAGTTTTGCATATGCACGCCACGCCCGGCACGAGTCAAGGTTCTTTGGGAGCAAAGTGCAGAGTCCCTATTTTCGATGTGTAAAAGCTCGAGGGTAAATTGTGGGCTCCTCGAAACCATGGTTTGAGACCAGCATGTACATTTGCGTGCTAGATCGATATAAAATAGACAGATGACCGAGTCCAAGGAAGCAGTTAATTATTGACTCCGTATGCTCAATCCAAGTGTTTGGTGAGTTTGTGTGATACTTCCGTAAGGGTTTCGCGTGGGTTGGGTAGAAATACCCCACCGGATGTGTGCGTAGAGACTCAGTCCCCGCCTATGAAAGCTAGACCTCCACTAGCCGTGTGCACGAAAGGACAAAGCAAGGGTAAAGTCCGATGTATTGAATTTACTCTAAGCCAATATAAGGACAAAGCATTTTTAGCGAAAGCATTTTGTTATTGATCCGATTTATCTATCTATTGTTTTTGCATTATCCCACTTTCTTATGTGTTGAATATTTGTGTCCGCACAATTATCTCCCGTTATTTATGCCAAAGTGACAGTTTCATTGATACAGTCACATGCAGATGAATACGTCTAAGTGAGCTACGCACAATTTAGATATGAATGTGGTTCTCGCCATGTTATATCTCGCGCTAAAGTGACCGGCGCATTCCTCGTCCGTAATCCGACAGTATTATTCCTATATCGTTGTACACGCACATATTTATGATCGATATAAGTCCGCAATCAATTTTCTTAGGTCCACTTTCCTTTATTATTTTTCTTTCCTCGTATGGAGGAACATGATTCCAACACAGCATCGCTTTCGTGAGACTTTGATCTCACGGCAAGCAGTAACTACCAAAAAGGGCCGTAGTTGGAGGGTTTGTTGGTCGCAGTGATAAACCATGCAACTCCGGGTCAGCACTTTAACCAAAAAGTAGCATGGTTAGTATTATAATTTCTCAACAAACAAATATACATAGGAATTTTTACAAATGCAGTGTTTTTAACCCATAAGGCATATCAGTGGCCCTTTTATCATCTAGATTAAATAAAAACCTTTCAATACATTATTATAACTACATATCCGTATATTGATCTCTAAATTTTCTTCTATAAAAGAAAAAAACCCTTAAAGGTGTACATAAGTTCCATAATTAAAAAAACATAGGCTACCCCATAGCTTTGAACATTCAACACCGACAAGATCCTCTGAAGCAAGGAACAAAACACTCCGAGGCTGGAAAGTATGAGCCTGGCAGCCTCCCTTAAAACTCAAAAGTTGAACCTTTCAGTATAAGGAAACAAAATCCGGAGGATAGAAAGGGATTTGGTGTAAGAGTTGGTTATTGCTTTGCGCTCACATGCAAACAAACTCCGTAGTCGATAGTAAAGTTGTAGGGAGAAACGACAACCTTTTTACCTACATGCAACATGACACAACATCCTTTTGTCGTTAGTAAATCGATATATATACAAAGGAAACAAAATAAGAGGTAGAGAAACATTCGCGAAGGGAACTAAGCTCCTCATTCTTAGAAGCATCCCCACCTCGACATGGAGCGATGGGTTATGCGACCTCTTAGTCAAACTCGTGTTACAAGAAGAAAGCATCGAGACTGCTGATGTAGGAATTATGGAAAACCGAAAAGAGTAAAGAAATTAAAATAAAACTCTAACCTTCGTTGCTTTCGGAAGGCCGCTAGCAATATCCGGCTTGGACAGGGATGCACGGAGATCTTCAAGCAAACAAACCTTTCCATGCAAGCTCGACTACTTGTAACAATAATATAGAAATATTGTGATAAATAAAAGTTAAAAATTCCATAAAAATTACGCAGTAGGCTAAAGAACACTTTACGAGCACCGACCATGGGTCACAACAGCATTTATGAACCCAAAAATTTTGTCACCGTATGGTTTGGTCGCAGTAGCTACGTACGACAAAGAGGTATACAATGAAAATGTAGACTTAAGAGACTAGAGGCACAGGTGAGTTACCCTCAACCTTCTCTCGCAACGACCGCTCAGACGCGCACGGAGAGATCAAGGGAAACCAAAAGACCAATTTCTCCCATATGGAGTGAACTCGATTTAATGCAAAAGCTACCCAAGGAGGAGGGTCGAAAGACTCTCAGAGATGTGATAACCGTAAAACCGATGCTGTAGAAAACTATGCGAGCAATGTGCATGCACATTAATACAAAGCTTTACACGTTGGTAGCTCCTAGTACCTCCAACGAATTCTCATGCAATTTTATAAATATATATATGTGAGTCGGTATGTACAATGTGGATATATTGGACATGTATGCTCCAAAGCTTACGCGGTTGAAAGATGAATCCGGCAACAAGTGTTAGAAATTTATTTAGTCAGCTATATGGTACGACAAAAATATCACCTCACTCAATTAGCCACGCGCCCACGTACTTAAAGTGCAAACTCAAGGAAAAGTCAATTTTTCTTTATTTATTATCAGGTAAAGATTTGCAGACACATATATGTATGTGTATATAAATCCAAACTTTGAAAAAATGCAGGGCATGTTTTGAAAATTGACACAATTATGTATGTGTTGTGTTCAGCAGTGAAGGAAAAATGAGGAGAGTGGGAGCCGGAGGCCTCGCCCGATAAGACCAACAATAGAAATCGTCCTATACCAACACGTGAGCCAACCTGCAAATGTGCACAATTAGGCTGACACCTACAAACTACTCACCATGCTTTTGGAAACATTTCAATAGTTGAGGACGGAAATGGCTTCATTCCTCGTGAAGGACAATGAGAGATTGATGCAACACAATGCAGCAGGATTTTTCGAAGAGCCTCTCTCACTGACAATCTTAGAGCTCCGCCACCCAACCCTGCAATGAACGAAACACGAGAACAAAGCGTGTGGAGTGTGAAAATATACCAATGGAGAGCCACATTCAGCGACTAGAAGGAGATAAAATATGAAAATGATCAATGAAGAAGAATCAGTAGTTCCCACCAAGAAAAACAAAAAGAAGAAGGTAGAATTAGAAGTGGGAATTTTGCAAAAGAATAAAAACCTGCATTCTTCGATGGAGAAGTAGAGGAAGTCGTGGAATCAGATGATGACTATAAACAAGTATTTTTAGATATATGAGTATGGTGATAACTTGAAGGCGAGATTAAGTGCTTACCTTTTCGTTGGGACAACAATTCTACGATGATATGGAAAAATGAATTTCGTGATCCTTCAGCTTGGGACAATCTTTCCACAGATGATTTTTCGTGGCATCGGTTTACATCACCGAGATATACGTGCCTCATATACGTGAGGAAAAGGACAAGGTACAATGCAGAGCAACTTTACAAGCCATTTATGAAAGAGCGCCTAGAATTCGATAATCCTAAAACCATGGATGAGGCCATTCAGAAGGTACCTAAATTTTTTATCAACAGATGAAACATAAAAGAGAGAGTGTGGTAAGAGTTGGGCTTGGAGAAGAACAAAGTTAAAAACTCTCCCAACATGAAAAAATACAAAAGTGGGAAATACTAGGAATGAATTTAAAATCTCAGCATGACAAATCTGTTGGGAGGAAATCACCGTACAACAAGACACAAAATGAAAAATAAACAAGCATGATATCCGTAAACAAAAGGTCAACCAATCACAACGACCTCCATTACAGCTTCTAGGGCTGGGAGCCTCTATTACTACAAAATTTTCTCCCATCATACTATAGAATAACATACTACTAATATCTAGGAGGTTTCTACCATGGGCGAAGTGGCTAGGAAGTATAACTAAAATTAACGCTACCCTTGATGACCACAAAGATGAATATCAAACGACTATGACTGAATCTCGAAGATAAGATGTCTAATTATGTTATGTCTAATTTCCGATAGATCTAGGGAGTGAGTTTTGAGTTATATCAGTCCTCCATCCTAGAACATGTCATTTATAGTACTCATAAATTCAAAAATCCTTGGTTGGTGACCGGCCACTCAAGAAACAAGGAAAAGTGTTGGAAAAATCGTATAACTCCCTCATTGAGACAACATGCCAAAAAATTAATGTACATGAATGTAATACTCTTTACGGCCTCATGATACATCTTTGAAAACTGCGTGCACCGTTAGAAGGACATTGGTCCCTAGTAACCACAATGATAAAACGACCAGCTATATCTGTCGAGGATGATGTCGACAAGAGATCCAAGAGGCACAGGACCCATTAATGCATATACCACCATCGCTCCCAAAGGTTTGTAGGTGCTGTGTATTAGGAGGATGACAAATCTATGATGTGCAGATAGCGGTATTCCACGTACTTTAAGGCTTTCTGGGCGCACCAACATCTCAGCTGGTTTGCTACCCATTAACCATTCTAGAGTGGAAATGGAAGTTATTACATTAGAATTTACAACTTGTTTTTCCAAACCAAGAAAAAATACCCAACCATGGTAGTATTTTACAACCGATTAAGGCATCTCTACTTTCGCATCCTCGCTTAATCGTTGAAAAAGTCAAGAAATGTGCGTCTCAATTTAATTTTCTCAATTAAATTGGACAGCCAAATTGTAAAATTATCTTACAATCACTTGCACTGTTAACCGAGTGAGATGGACTTAGTTAGTCACATGGAAATTCGGACTTAGCAGGTGGTCGTGAGGCATGTAGAGTGATTATATGTGTTTCGGTAATCTGAGTTACAATTAGTAGTATTAGTGATGCACCAGGAATCAGCTGATTCACTGAGTGAAAGTCAATCTAACAAGTTGTAACTCCGATTGTTGTACTAGTGAGAGACCAAGTGAATTCAAACCACATTTAATTCACATGCAAGTGATCTGGCCATAGTATGACCGATGATTTACTACGTAATCGCCGGCATGTCAATTTTCGATGAAGACCACGCGAGAGAGAGTCGTATGGATGAGTGTTATATATTAGTTGTATTTGGTAAATTTTTCAGCGCGTAATTAGACAAATCCATAGGATTTCCCACGATGTATCAGTACGCTTTGGAAGGCGTTGAATTTCCAAATTAACAAGGACTCATCGGTTTCGACTGTGGCATAAGGCAGTGCAGAGCAGTAGACAAGCAGGAAATTGGCTAAGTGTTGGTCGATTTTGTTCAGTACTCGCAGAGACAGACTTGGTAGAGTGCAACAGTACTCGAGAAGAGTGCACGTAATAGCCCCACGATTCCTCGGCTTGGTACAAGCAACACAGAGAGAGTTTCTTTTGAGCAGCATTTGCTTTTCGTAAAAATTTTCGTGTTGTGTGATTTGATTTCTTTTCTCTTTACTTGGTGTGATTGTGTTTAACTTTTTCGCAGTTTGATTTAGAGAAGGATTCAACATTCTCTCTCAGAGAATACCTCATGATCGTATTGAATCCACGGTATACGTTACTGCTTTTTATAATTTTCTACATGGTATCGAGCGCTATAATCACTATAGTGGGAGAATAAATTGATTTTGTGTCGAACAACATTCGAATTTGCAAAAATATTCTTTGAAAGCGACAAGAAAAATCAAGACGTGTTTCATTTCACTATTGCGGTTGAACATGCACCTCGAGGGTAGTTCTCTAACCTATATTGCAAGGAAAGGACAAAATGAGTGCAGCCCGGAGGAAAATGGGTCGAAAGAATTTACCCAAGACATCGACATTCCAAGAGCTCTGGCAGGAGCACACCTGCTCTTCGTAATGCTTGGAAAAGAAGGACAAAGCAAAGGCAAGGAGGATCTTATTAGCAGTGGGAGTCTCAGGATTCACATTGTCTCAGTATCCAATTTGGGACGCCTCGACAGGCATCTATTTCGTGCATCAACAATGACCACATAAAATCGGGCAAAAGAAGGACAAAGCTTTCGGTGGAAAACAAAAATGGAGAAAGGCGACACTATTCCGAAATACTCGACCGAGTTCATCCAATGTCAAGATGAGCTTTGAAAGTGTTGGGACTACTATAGAGGATGATAGACTTGCAGTGAGCTCAGAAAACCTGCTAGGTTTCCAAGAGCTAGCATAGTTACTTCGGGGACTTTGTCAATGGGATGGAGAAGCCACCAGTATTGGGAGCAAATTTGGTCGGATTTTGGTACAAGAAAAATTCGTGTAGAATACTAGGGATGGATCGTTCATCCAAGACAAGACAGGATGATGAGCATCAGAAGATCGACCAGAATGGCTAGCAATCCAGCAGTAGCTAGAAAAATTCATTTTTCTCTGTGTAAAATGGAGGCAGTGCAGGATTTGATACCAAGACCTCGCATCCCTTAGTACCAATGCCTTGCTCCAAGGACCAAAATCCAAGATTTGGGACCAAATAAATCCTTCTAGGTGTGGTGAGACAAGCCTCCCACACCTAGTTCCCTTCAAAAATCTCCCCAAGGAATGGGACCGCAACCACGTATGAACAGTGTACAATGGATTCTCTGCTGTTATTTTTCTAAGCTTGCTTATGATAATATGTAAATAGCCAACATATGTGACGATACAGTAGTAAAGGGGATGAACAACTTGAGTGACTCAACATATCCAACCAATACAATACAAGCCTCTCATTACATGCATGATAAATATGAAGCAGCACCGCGTATATGAAATAAGCTCCTAGACAATGACCTCGCATTGCATGCGTACAGGTACTCAGCCACATAAAATGATAAATGATGCCAAAGATGTGCCACATGAAGCTCAAATAAAGTGGGGGATCATGGTCTCAACCCCGAAAATACAAAGACATCAATCCTCTTGAAGGATCGACGAACACAAGAAAATGGCATTCCCGCTAGGAATGCCAAGCAGTTGTCATAGTAGCAAAGAATCTCCAAGAATCGGAAATAGATGGAGGAAGGGATGAAATGGATGCAACGAACGAAAGAACCCTCCTCCACTGGAAACCTCCAACTGAAATGCCGTCGATCTCACTAAAGATCTCGCACTCCTCCAAGGTGTCTCGCAAGTGAATCCCCACGAAAAGGACTTTAGCTCTCCAAGAAGGGCGCCTGCCTGGTGAGTGGACTCCGACCGCATACGATGGAAAGTGGTTGGATCTAAGCTGCACGATGGTGCAATGGTCGCAGGAACTCTCCTGCTCGCATCTCCTCAAAAGGATGGAAGCCCCTCCTCCGAAAACCATGCCACGATGTTGTCAGAGAAAACTCTCCTCAAAGCAACACCTGCAAAGACGACCGCACAATTCTATCGAAACCATGTCGAGGAAGAAGGATGAGGCTTGAACTCACGCTCGAAACATGAATGGAGTGAAATCCTCCAAGAGCTTTCACTCAAGAAGAGAGTAAATCCCGCAGAATTTCCCCGATGCTCGCCAGCAACAAGAGATTGCAAGAAGTCTAAAAGACTCCGTACAGATGAATACCTACCCAACGTGAAACAATGGCTCGCCTTGTTCCTCCTTTTAAACAATGTGATCTCCCTCTCCATGGACCCCACCTCGTCATGGCTTTCCCTGCGTAAGCTCTCCCTCTCATCACCATGTCCCACAAGATGCCTTCCTCCACCTCCCCACCACCGCGTAGCTTTGACTCGTCAAACTCACCTAGTCCTCCACAGTGCCCTTTCGCTACAAGGATAGGTCGAGCGACGTCTATGCGATCCTCTCGTCACACTAAGACGAGCTATCCTTTAATTGCAGGGAAATGAATGGGTCTCCTACCCATTTTATTTTCAGCTCCAGGAAGGGCTTCATAAAAATTAGTCTCCACAAAATCGGGAACATTACACACTCTCTCTGCAAAGATCGCTGTCGGCGAGTGAGGGGACAGAATGATCTCACTTTTAACACATGCTCTCAGCATCCATGTGCATGATGAACTCCTCCGAGAAAAGGATGCCATATCATCAATCAAGTGTCCAAGTTGTCCTCTCCACCACATGCAATTCAGACTTTTTGGTGAACATCCCCAAATAACTCGTCATGTAGAAACAAATATCCATGGGAGTGATTGGCTACGTCACAAGGGCTTCTCGAGTATGGTAACTTTCGAGATAAAATGGGACCAATCATCCCCAATTGGCTCTCTCCCATCCCCAAGCAATCATCCATACAACATAAGTTGCCTCAACATGGCAACTCACGTGAAATATCCCTCCACCCTCGAGCTTCTCGAAATGAAGGTGTACGTACATGAATATGGCAAGCCTCATAGCTCGCCCCACGTCGTCTCTATTCCCAATTTTGAGGCGAGTGTAGAGCAGTGATCATGGCCGTGCGGCACAGTCTTGCAAGTGGTAAAATGAAGAGAAATCATCCAAGGATCTCTCCTCCATCAACGACACTCCATGGCCCAAGACATTTCATGCATGATCGTAGAGACTAAGATCATCATAGAATACCAAAATGACATGTTTGTAGTAGACATACCATGTGTATCAAGGCACAAACAATGTCTCGGTAGGGCTACAACGCTAAACTCTCATCCACTATAGCCGCAGAAAAATAACATGGCAAGCACTTCGTATAAGAAATATCACTCCTCTACTATCGAATAGTAAATAAAGATGAGTGAACTCAGCAATGGCAAGATCAAATATATGCCCACATATACAAATCGACGATATCAATCATCAAACTCATGGCCCACCTCAAAAGAAGGAAAATAAGTGGTCACGTGGCCATGTCTCTTCCTCATGTTCCCCTTTAGAACATGCCATGCATAAAATGTGGGAATCATCTTCCCTCAAGGACACACCAAATTCATGTGTCAATCTTTCTGATCATGATTCCAGTCAGAATATGAGACATAACGTAAATAGAATCATTATCAACAATAAAATAGGATTATTGATTGTTTCATAGTAGCCGGAAAGTACCAACACTCTCCCAGGGGTAGCATACCCAGCTTTTGCAAACTCGTCGCTTTTCAGAAAATGTACATGGAAAAATGTTTTTGAATTACAATGCTAATCATATGAATTAGCTGAACATGTAGAATGGAGCACATTTCACTGTGTACAAAATATGGCCGACTCCATCATATGGTTTGGCCCAACTTTGCTTGTGGAGCAACATGAAAAATCGGCCTTTGGGGAGCCATGCACTGCGAACATAATGATAAGAGTATGTAAATCCGAAAATGTAAACATAAGACTCTTACCTTAAGTCGCAGGTAAGATGATAGATGGATCCATGTATGTGATCCCTCGCTCCCAAGTGTCGATACTGTGAGCTCATGCAAAAAGGCTCTTGTCCATGCCAATATTTGTCTCTTGACATGCTCCTTGTCAATAACACCTCGGGTGATGTCGCACAAATTATGAAGCTTTCCCTAAGATGGAAATGCTCGATCATTCCAAGCCAAGGAGTAATCCCTTTTCATTATGAGAGTGCCCCTCCTTTTACTCTCGCAACACCATACATCATATGAAATCAAATCTTCTGTGTCTCTCTCCCAAGATAGTCAAAGCAATCCAAGTGCTTGCTCGCTCCTCATGATCACATCTGTCACTCATGTGATGAAGGTATCACGATCGATATAGTACCATATCAGCTCCATGTATCCCTAATCTCGTGCTCAATGATGTAAACATCTTGCCACCTCTTTCTCCATTCCCATCCTCCCGAAAGAGGATACACCAAGTGATGGCCAAAACTCCTTCAAGAGGAGCCAACGCGCACAAGCCTCCTGCGCGCTCGGTATCATATATTTTCAAGTGGTTAATCAGCCTCTTGCTCCTCATCCACGCCCACTCAACTCCTTGGGATGTCTCCTCCTCTTTTCCTCCATTAGTTTTCCTCTCATGAGGATCACCATTCTCTCAAGCTCATACTCTTCCCTTTGCATTTCATGGAAGTTTGAAATGCAGCCTTTCCCTTGGAGACCTCTTGGAAAAGATCTCTCACCCATGACTATGTTGGATCCATGAGGACCCAAATGTGATGGAGGCAATATCTCGTTCTCCACCCATGTTTAACAAAGTGTTTCTAATTCCTCCAATGGTGTAGTAGTTGTTTAATGCTCTGGTTCAAATTATGTTTCCTTTGTTTATCATGAAGGTGCCATGGTTTGTTTCATCCTCCAATGGTCCACATCCCAACCTCAAGGGCTGAATGAGACTCATCAATAGTGCATGTGATGAGGGTCCATCTCCTCGAACTCATTGCATGCACGGTGCAATCATAGTGCTCTAAAATAGCAAAGTGTATAGATCTTGACCTCTACATGTGAGTTTCCATATTTTTCTTAAATTGTTTGCCGAAATGAAAAGTGGAACTTCACTCCATACCTTGGTGGATATTTGGATCTTCTTGTATGGTTGCGTATTTGTCTCTCCAATGCAATGGCTGCCTCATCCATAGATGTAGAAAGGATGCTCTTCCACAACTATAGCAAGCGTTGGTGCAATCCTCCTCCCACTGTGGTGTGAGCCCTTCCTCCCTTGTTCTTTCTCCATCAAAGGTCTCGATTAACCCTTGAGTAAATTCTACAAAAGAGCTCATCCTCGAATGGACCAAGGGTTTGAACCACCAAAAAGAGGCTTCATCCTCCATATGTGGCGCCACAATCTCCATTGCTTCTTTCTCTCGCTATTGGATGTAGCAAGAAAAAATGCTCGCTTTTTCACCCAAGCTCTAGTCGAAGTGTTCCCATCAAATGCTAGACAATGAAACCTATTGCCTTTGATTTTCATTTTTTCCATAGGGTCTTCTCCTCCTTCTACCGAATAAAATGTGGGAATGTTATGGCCTCGACATGTTGTAGATGTGATTTATACTCACTCGTGTAGTTGATTCAGAACTCGATGATCCAAGCGATCTCTCATGCTTGCTTTCTTTTTGAGAATAGGAAGTGCGTGGACCTTCCTCTTCTTCTCTTCTTCTCCTCCTTGGGAGGCTCTTTCTGGAAACAGATGAGATCGAGCTCATCTTCTTCATCTATCTTCTTCTTCTTCTTGGGATTGAAGGCCACACGTTGAGCCAAGAAAGGTGTTCGATACCACCGTAATATCCCGAGTCGGAATGGCTAGTAATCCATGGTTGGAAAATGCCTCATGGAGGTAGCAAGATTTTGGATACGAGACTCAGATCCCTTAGAAAAATGTGTCTAAGACAAAAATCAAGAGTTGAGACCAAATAACTTTTCCTAGGGTGGTGAGACAAAGCCTCCTCACACCTAGTTCCTCGTAAATTTCCCAAGGAATGGGACTCGCAATAATGTATGAACATGCAATGGATTCTCCGTTATTTTTTCAAGGCTTTCTTATGAGAAGATGTAAAATAGCCAACATATGTGATTACAAGAGTAAATGGGATGCAATAACTTGAGGACCCGATCATTCAACCAATACAATATAAGCCTCTCATTACATGTGCATGATAAATATGAAGAACACCGCTATATGAAATAAGCCCCAGGGCTATGACCGACACTGTTTATAAAGGCACCGCTGCATAAATGATAATGATACAAAGATATTACAATATGAAGCTCAAATAAAGCGCGAAGCATGATCTCAACCCTCGAAAATACAAGACATCAACTTTCCAGAAAGATCTTTGATCAAATACAAGCAAAATGGCATTCTCACGAAATGCCGAGTTTTGCCGGTAGTAGCAACAACTCAAGAACGGAAATAGGATGGAGAAGGATAAAATGGATGCATCAAATGAATAACTCTCCTCCAATGTAAATCTAAAGTGAAAGGCGATCCCTTCACCCAAAGATCTCACCCTCCAAGGTATCCGCTAATCCTCATAGCAACTACTCTCAAGAATAACGCCGTCTACGAGAGGGACCGCACCGCATATGATGGAAAGTGGTTGGCATGGTGCCAAGGATGGTGGAATAAGCTCATGAACCTCCATTTGATGATCTCAAAGGGATGAGCTCTCTCCTCCGAAAAAACTAGCTAAGGATGGTGTTGTAGAAAACCTCCCAAAGAACACTCAAAAGAACACTCACACAATCTTCCAAATCAAACTATGCTCGATGAAGAAGGATGAGGCTTGAACTCAATGTATGAATATGAGAATGGAGTGAAATCCTCCAAGAGCTACTCAAGAAGGAGAGGAAATCTAAACATGAATTCTACACAATTTCGCTAAACTAAAGAAGAGATGGTGCAACAAGTCTAAAAAGACCAAAGATGAATAATACTCAACATGTGAAATAATGGCTCGCCTTGTCCTCCTTTTAAACAATGTGATCTACCTCCATGGATCCCACTCATTAGGGTTTCTTCCTCAGAATCTTCCCTCCTCTTTCACTCGTTTGTCCCATAAGATGCCTTCCACCTTCCTACCACGCGCGCGTTGCCTTGACTTGGTCAAACTTGACCTAATCTCTACAAAAGTCTCTTTTCGACACATTGGAGGTGTGAAATAGCTCTATAGGTGATCTCTTTCACACTAAGAGGATATTTATCCTTTATTCATGAAATGAATGGGTCTCCTACCCATTTTATTTTAGCTCCTATGTGAAAAATGGCAAAAATTAATGTTCCATAAAATTAGTGAGCATTACAAAAATTGTGCCTTGGTTGGTAAGACAAAGAAGGGGGAAGGGAAAGAAATCCTATTCCAAATCTAAGACCGACAAAGAAGTCAAGAAGCGTGATCATGTCTCAGAGTGAAATGTTTTCAATTTCACGAGCATGGACATTATGCCACTAATTATCCACAAGGTAAGAATCAAAGAACAACAAGAAGGCTTCAAGATCTGCTGACGGGTGATGCTTTGGCTTCACAATTTGAGTTAGACTTCTCACTCATTGCATGCATGGTGTCTATTCGCGATGGGACGTCAGTGGCGTACTTGGATAAGTGATGCATATTTCACATGATGGGAGATAAATAACTCTTTAGTAGCTTGGAGGAGAAGGATATTCGGATGCACATCGAGATGGGTGATGATGGGAGGTATAACGCTATGCGGATTGGTACAAGTATTTCCAAAGACGACAATTAAACCCCTTCATTAAAAAATATGTCGTGCATGTACTAGGCTTGAAAAAGAATTTAGTTTCAATTTCTATGTTGGAGGATAGAGGATATGATGCGGTTCTCAGTGAAGGAAAGCATTCCGTCATCACAAAGCCACAAGATAGGTTAAGAAGATTTGGTTTCGTGTGAAGAACCTCTACAAACTTGATGTAGATGGTCGCGCAACATTTATGAGTAGCGTATAGAGTGGGTGAGCCGGGATGAGGGTGAGTTATGGCAAGGTGTGATTGGGCCATCTACACCGCAGTGCTTTGAAGATCATGATCGGATTTCTACGGGGCTTCTAAAGGGTATTTCATAGATAGACACATGCAAGGATGTACCATGGGGAAGTATAAAAAGGCCACTTTTCATGAGAAGGAGAACCAAGCAACGAAAATCCTTGAGAGAGTTCACTTCGAGATGTGGGTGGACCATTATCTACAAGCTTTTCTACAACAAAGCACATGTATTATGTGATTTATTTTGGCATATTTTCTAGAAAGTGTTGGATATATTTCATGCGAGAAGAAAGATCGTAGTTCTCAAAATTTTGTCGCTCTAAAGAATTGGTTGAGAAAGATACGGAAGCAGAGTTAAGGCTCGAGGAGCGAGAATGGTGGTGAGTACATCTCCAATGAATTGAATAAATTCCGTAGCAAAGAAGGAATTCGGAGAGAGTTGATTGAACCTCATAACCCGCAACATAATGGGGGTTGCGAGAAAGAAAGAACAAAACAATTGCGGTACGACACAAGCTATGTTACATAATCAAGGCCTACCGTTGCATCCGTGGGAAGAGGCATGCAACACAATGGTATTTGTGCTGGAACCGTAGTCCTCATCTGGATACTCTGCGAGGCACACCAGAGGAGGCTCTTTTTCCGGTAAGAAACCGATGTTTTATATTTTAAAATTTTTGGCTCATCTTTCTATTTCCATGTGACCAAAGATTCCGTAAAGAAGCTAGAACCAACAATAGAGATTGGGATATTTATGGGCACACCGATACTTCACAACTATCGGTGTGTCGAGACAATAGGATGAAAAAATTGTCGGATGGGATGTAAAATTTGATCAAGAGAAAGCCATGCGATTGTCCCTTGAGAGGGAGCGCTGATATGCATGTAGATGAGGAACTATTAGTTCCAAAATATGAACCTCAAGATGTGGAGCAGGCCTACATGAGGAGGATCATGGAGTGGAGAAAAACCACTATGCCGCAGCCATCCACCGCACATGGTAGGAGGCGCACACCACAGGAGGGTGAAAGATTGAGACTTGATGTGGCGAACATGTAGGAGCACCTACATCATAGCGCAGGACAGAGAAAGTCACCGGACGGTATAATAGATACATGGCTCTTATGAGCAAGTGTATTGTGGCATGTAACCATCCCTATTTTGAGGAAGCTGATGCAGCAACAACCAACTTCAGGGTTGATGCCATGGGTTGAGGAGTATGACTCCATCGTTAGTAACGAGGCATGGGATGTTGTCCCAAGACCCGATCGAGAAGTCACTCGGTTGGATCCAGATGGATCTATAGCGAAGCGGTGCAAAATATGGGAGGTGGAGAAGAACAAGGCTAGACTTGTAGCCCGGGATTCTCACAGGTTGAGGGATTGACTATGAGCAGAATTTTTGCACCGCCTGCACCGTACTCAATCAATTAGATCTATCCTTGCACTCTCGCGGATGGGTTGGCACATACATCATATCGATGTGAAGAGCTACATTTCTCAATGGATTTATTGAGGAAGAAGTGTACATTGAGCAAGAGCGAGGAGGTTTTGAAACCTTTCACAGGAGTCACATGTGTGTTGAATCAAGAGACATCGTATGGGATGAAGCAAGCACCTCGTGCTCGGTACACTCGGGATTGATGACTATTTCATCGAGTTGGTCTTCAAAAAGAGCAAGTGGATGCAACCGTACCGCATTGTGGTTGATGGTAGGATTTTTAATTATCGTATTTTATGTCGATGATCTTATTCGAAAAGATGATGAGAAACTCTACATCTTCGCAAAGAAGATCTTGCAAAGAGAGTTTGAGATGAAGGACATGAGACTCCTTCAATATTTCCTTGGTTTGGAGATATGGCAATGGGATGGGGAGTTATTTGTTTCTCAAGGAAAGTATGCCAAAGAGATTTTGAGCGAAGTTCCACATGGAAAGATGTGAAACCATGCTAGCGACTCTCTGGTGAAATCGGAGGAAGGAGGATGATACTTCAAGTGAGGTAGTGGACGCTATCGTTTATGCGGCATTGTGGGTTCACTCATGTACTGGGTGAACACACGACGAGTCATATGCTACGCGAGCTAATCGCGCTTATTCAAGCTATGGTTAAGCCAGACGCAAGCTCTTTGGAAGGCGAAGCATGCCTTGAGATATCTCGGGGCATCTACAGTAGTGGATTATGGTACAAATGGATGAGGGAGTGAAGCTTCAAGCGCTTCATCGATGCATTGGGTAGAAATCCATCACCAGAAGAGCACATCGGGAGGGATCTTCGGCATAGGATCGACAATGTTGTCTTGGTAACAAAAGAAGCAAAGATCACTTTGCATTCGTTAAGTCGAAGTAAAGTACATGGTAGCTAGTCGGCAACATGTGAGGCCATATGATGAGGAAGATACTTGTTGGTGGTCATCGATGGATTCGACGGTGATACATTGTGATAACCAAAGTTGCATAAAAATATTGGTAATCTAGTATTCCATGATAGGTCCAAGCATATTGACATCTAGTACCACCATCTCGTAGATTGTGTTCAGATCGCATTATGTTACTTCGAGACATTGCCACTGAGGATCGTATGAAGATATTCTAACATAGCGCTACAAGAGAAAAATTTAATACCACAAGAGTCGGGATCGGGGTAGCTGATAATCCTTTCGTTGAGAGGGAGTGTTGAAAAGTAAACAAGAAATGTGTGTCTAATTTAATTTTCCCTTAATCAAACTGGACAATAAATTGTAATCTTATCTCATAATCACTTGTAATAGCTAAATGAGTGTGACACACCCGCTTAGCTCATGAAATTCGAGTCGAGGGTGGCTGTGAGGCATGTAGAGTGATTCTATTTGTTTTAGAGTCCAAGTTGTAGTTAGTGTATTAGTTTAATGCAATATGAGAAATCAGCTAACTCAATTAAGTGAGTTAAAGTTGGCTCAACTAGTTGTAACTAGTTGTTGTACTAGTGAGATCAAGTGAATTAAATCGATTTAATTCACATGTAGTGTTTTTTCAAGTGACTGATGGTTTACTATTAATAGTTGCATGCATGTCGGAGCTTTGATGAAGACCGCTTGAGATAGAGGTTAAAGGGATGTTATCTATTAGTTGTATTATTAGTAAATTTTTGGCGCACAATTAGACAACTATAGGATTTCCCATGATGTATTGTGCGCTTTTCGAAGGTTGGATTTACTAATTAATAGGGATCAATTGTTATTAGAATTGCACAAACAGCGAGTCGAGCAAAGGCAGAAATTGGCTCAAGTGTTGGTCGATTTTGTTCGGGATCGATGTGAGACGAGTTAGTAGAGTGAAATAGACTCTTGTGAGAAGAGTGCATTGAAATTGTTTCATGATTCCTTGGTTTTATACAATACAAATAGAGGGAGTTTTGAGCATATTGCTTTCCCCAAAAAATTTTCATGTGTTGTGGATTTGATTCTTTCTCTTACTTGGTGTGATTGTGCGATTGTGTTTAATTTTCGCAAATTAATTGTAAAAGGATTCAATATATTGCTCTAGAATATTGCATGATCGGATTGAATCCATTGGTATACATATTTTTTGTATAATTTCTACACAATCTACATACAAAACTTTGCAAATTGTAGACACATTTATGTGGGAAATCTTCAGAAATATTTAGATTGCATGGGATGTCGAAGGTAATGATTTCGTATAGTGAAGTGAAGCTTTCAGATCGGCATTTTGGAAAAATAATTTCACCGGTTTAGGCACACGAGTCCAATTTAGCACCACATACAACCCATAGACATATATGGTTAAACTTAATAGTGTGAATCGAGGTGCTAGAGGATGTATTAAGAATGTATGTGATGAAACAACCGAGTAAGTGGGAGGAATGCATTCATTTTGTGGAGTTCGTTTATAATAAAAACTATCATGAATCATGTAAGATCAATCCTTTTGAAGTCCTATATGGGAGGTGTAAAACACAAAGTTAACTGAACATCCCGCAGGATAAGCTATTTTTAGGACCATACATGCTAGCGAAAAATGGAGCAAACCATGAGAAAAGTCTCGACGAACTTGAAAATTGCCCAAGATAGGAAAAAAACATATGAAAATAGGAAAATGACCTATAAAGAATACCAAGTAGGGGGACCATGTATATGTTTGAGTGAAACCCAAAAAAATAACACTCTACAATGGGTCGGGTGTGCAAAATTAGCCCCTCGCATTGTGCGACCCTTTTCAAATATTGGAATGAATTGGACTTGTTGCATATCGAGTTGCATTACCCAATCATATGTGAGTCCATAATGTGTATGAATCTAGACATATTATTAATTGGAAATATGTACAGTGAGAAGGAATAATTGATTTTTGTTTTGTTAATTAATGGTACTTGTTGAGAATTTTTATGAATTAATAACATTTGTATAATGTCAACCAGATCGAATTGAACGGAGAATTTCTAGTAGAACCCTTGCACATTCTTGATTGAAGAGAAACAACATTACACAAAGACGAGTTATCACCTGTGTTAAAGTGCAGAGGAGACACTTTAGCCCGAAGAGACCACCTAGGAGGATGAAAGCTTCATGCGGGAAACATACCTTGGCTTGTTCCAAGGGTGGATGAACACCGAGGGAGTGGTGTATCTCTCAAGGGGGGGGAAGATGTAACACCCTCCCTAGCTATGTAAATATTTTTTATCTACTTTACTATGAAAAGACTTGATAAATTCTAGATCTGGTAAAAGTTAGAATTCTAGAAGTTAAAGCTTATTGTTGCCTTCTTTAAAAAAATGTTATGCAGAAAATCATCGAATTACGGGAGAAGATCTAAATGAAAGTATTTAATTTTCTAAGTATTTGGGACAATACATCCCTCCCTCCCTTAGAGATGAAAACATCTCGCTTTAGTAAAAATCCAAGGAAGGCGGAAAGGAGAGAAAAAGCCGGAGGAAACAAGGGGGAGAGAGGAAAGACCTTGAGCCGGGACATCGCCAAAGTGAAGATGCAACCGGGGTGTTCTTGAGCTAGTCGGGAGGCGAGTGGAAAACCCGAAGCTAGAGAGTTATTGGGTTGACCGAGAGTCTTGAGGTCCAAGAACCCGCATCGTACGCGGTAAAAAACTCTAGAAAATTACAAGAGGCTCGGGGAGAGAATTGGACGTAATTTACAACATCATCGGTTGGGTGGAGGAGTCTTCTATCCCGGTTCATTCCATGATAGATTTAAGTTTTCGAGATAAGTACTTGGAACTTTCGCATTGAATTATAATTCTATTCAAGTAACAATTTTTTTATATGTTTCTTTTGTAATTGAAGAATTGGAATATTGGATCTTGAAATAACTATTTTGCGTATTAATGTTTTGAGTATTATTTTATTATAATCCTACTTCTTTTGAAATATTTCTTCTATGTAAGAAATGAGATAACAAATTTAGACCTAATAGAATACGCTCTAGGGAGGGATTTGCAATTAATCCTTTTTTGTCTTAAAAGAAAAGGTAATTTTTTATGTGTTTAAAGGAAAAGACATAATAGGAACTGATGGTAACATTGAACTTGGTTACGCTAGAAACTAGAACAGAAACATGTACTTTGATTACTAACTCGCACAACTTATGTTGGGATGAACAAAGATAAAGAACCTAAACGGGACTAGAAAATCTGAAATTTTGAACATGAAAACTAACTTACAATAAGTATTATTCCTTAGTGCCATATGTGTATTTTTAGTAATAAATTCTCGATGTAGTTAAGGTACTATCGGAAGTAGGTTAGTCCCATACTTGGAGCCAAGGGTTTGTTCCGAGAATAGTCCCGACTTCCAAATGCATACAAAAAAATCCTAGAAGCGTATGGACAAATCCCGAAGGGGATCAAGCTCCATCTACCTTGTTGGGACCAATAGTAATTACTATGAAAAAAAAGAAAAAAAGAAAAAAATATACATATGATTTACATATCGGTTCTAGAATCGAAATAAGTCATGAATGAATTATCCAAAGAAAGATATCAATAAGACAATTGTAACAACCCTCGCTAAAATCCATGTAATAAAGATAATAAAGGAAAAATAATACCAAGGTCACGGAGACACGTATTCCAAGCTGAATGTTGGGCAAAAAAATCCTAGTTTGGATGTTAATTTGGTTTATTATGGCTAAAGGAAATTTACAAAGGAAATGACAAAGACTTTGGAAAGACAAAATGAGGATGAACCTCAAGATGTGGAGCAGCCACATGAGGGGAGGATCATGGAGTGGAAAAAACCACTCATGCGAGAGCCATCCACCAAACATGGTAGGAGGCGCACCACGGAGGGATTAAAATTTGATGTTTTAAAAATGAGTGAAAATATATATAGAACTTCATGTAAAAAACAAATTATAAAAAAAAATCATGCAATACCTCATGAGGTTCCCTCTCCATTTGTTCGCTTGCTACAAAGTTCCCCCATGGGAACATCTCCAACAATAAATCTGTACAATATAAGTGTACAATTATATATATATATATATATATATATTAAAAAAATTTCGTATGAAAATGCAAGTGTACATATATAAACTTATTTTCAATAATATTAAAAAAAATTTAGACAACTTGTTCAAATGGTTGAAATGGTGTGAATGTTCCTATCTCCGTCGCTAGAGTCCGTGGATTAAAGAAATCTTATATAGAAACCTAAAATTCAAAATTTTAAAAGTATAAAATAACTCAAGATCAAGATCTCAATTTAAATAAAACTTAAATAAACTTCAATTTATAAATTATGACTTATATATATATATATATATATATATATATATATATAATTGAAAATTTGAATACTTCTGCAAGTGAATTTGGGACATCTCCTAAGAGAAGCTCCAAAAGAAAATCTCTAAAAACCTAAAATTTAAAAAATTTAAAATAACTCAAGATATAGATCTATATATATCTTAGTATTTAATGGAACTTTTTGAGGTGGAATATATATATATATATATATATATATATATATAACTTAAACATAAATTTTAAAAGTGAAAAATTGTCCATACTTGTTGTGGATGTGGCACATCTCCTAAGGAAGTAGAAGGTACATCTCCCAAGGAAGAAGAAGGTACCGCCATCCCAAAAACATCGAACATAATTAGAATTTGTTAAAACAGTTTATTATTATATATGTACATGTACATGTGTGCACAATTATTTATTTTAAAAAATATCACTTAAAAAACACTAAGATTTGTCAACATATCTTGATGGTGAGACCCATCTGCATTGTTTGAACTAGAGGTCTCGAACGCTGATATTAACATTTTCGTCATTCATCATGCATGACAACTACAAATGGTGTTTTAACATATAATGATACATTTTTTGTTAGATTAATTTACATACAAATAAATGTATACATGTACATACACATGTATTTATTGCAAATTGTACACATGTATGTGTTAAAATAATTGAACCCTAAGGTCATTAACACATGTCAGTTCCCATGCCCTCTTCCTCATGAAGAATTAGGTCTCGCCAACCATTGCGACAATTCTTTTGCATATATTTGGAGATCTTCAACATTCATGTTGTCAATCTCTTCATCATACAATACACAAAATTGGCATGTGCATTCTCACGTGCTCTTTTTCGATTTAGACAAACATCAACTCCACCTCAATCTGCGTTATAAACATTGTCGATCATGACATCCCTTGCTTCTCGACTTATTTGAGAAGTCGCATCCATCTTTGACCGCATAGTTTCTACCCGAAAAGGTCGACTCACCAATGGCGGCTCGTGGTGAGGCAACTCCACATCTTGCTTAGTGCCCTTACGGTCACACAATCGAACTTTCACCGGACCAAAAAATTTCGACGCAAGGTCATCGTAATTGGGTTTCATTTTCAAAACAAATTTTGCGTAAAAAAATTGTGCAAAATAAACGAGTGAACCTCGTCGTTCCATGAGAGCCTTCCATAGGCCGCAAGGTGCCTATCATACAAATAGTGAGCTATATTGGAGTGCTTGAAATATTGCACCTTTAGCATTTTTCTTTTTGGCCCTTCCTTGAAATTAAACATTGACTTCGCCATATCTTTTCAGTAACTCTTTGTTTTACATCCTCCCATTTATCGAGACCCATTATCGTTTCCTTTCTCTTTCTCATGACTTCTACAAATGTATTAGTCGTTGGCCCAAGATTTTTAGTACACATTTACTATTTCGCCCAATGAATGTGTAACTATTTCGAGGCTTTGTTGACTCTCGCAGGTAGAGTCAAAGCCACGAAATTTCTCCGCAATTTTGCATGAAGTTGTTGACACCTTTCTAAGGTGCATTGCGCCATTTTTTTTCCCATGGTATATCGTAAATGCTTCGGTCGGATAAGTTGTGGTGGGTAGACAACCTTCTTCTTGAATGTAGCATTTTTCCTCGCGTCTATTTTGACCAATATTTGGAACATTTTCAGCCTCTGCATCAATATATATATATATATATATATATATATATATATATATATATATATATATATATATATATAATTTTTTATATTAGAAAAAACACATGTAAACAAATTTGTACAAATTCAATGAAAAAAATATTGAAATTGATGGCAACCTCGACATGGTTGGTTAGCATCTTCTCCAATCTCGAAACCGTTGAGAACCAAAAAGCGACCTTACTAAAACTAGCACCACCGACTCTTTGATTGGCTCTCTCGGGAGAATAAATATCACCACCTTCACGCAACTCACTACCACTTATTGATGGCCCTCTAAGGGGGATTTGAACCACCACCAACCTCTCGAGAGGAGAGAAGCTTCATAAACAAATACAAATTTATAATCAATTGAAAAATACATGCATACATATAAATACATGTGTACATATTCATTGATTAAATTGTGTTAAAACCATACCACGAATGGGTGAAACATGGGCATCCATGGCCGGAGTAGAGACCCTTCTCTTCGTATTAGCTCCTAAAAAATAAAAAATTAAACTTATTAGCAACTAATTTAACTCACAAGTTGATAAAAAAATCAATTCCATATGTACACACATGTATGGAGATTTAAGATTATATTTAAATTTACCATGAAAAACTCTCGATCCCGATCCCCGCATCCTCCCCTCTCGTAGAGATATGGGATTCTCGTTGATCTTCGTTTTTCATCTTCCATGATATATATATCTACGGTGGACATTTACAATTAATTTTTTAAATAACTAATTTAAATTAAATTCAAAATAAAGTTCAGAAAAATTAATGTTTAATTTAGTGTAAACAAATTATGCAAAACACAAATTTCAAAGCGCCAATTGATGTGTGAAATTCAATTTAAGCAAAAAAAAAGTTATAAAAATGATAAGTTCAAGAAATTGTGTTTTACATGGTGGGAGCACACTTTGTATAAAATTGAAAAAACATATTGTCATTAAAAAATAAGTGAAACTCCATTTAAACAAAAATTTGTTGAAGTCCCCGCATTTTAATTTAAAAAAAAATGTGAAGTTCATCACTTGTTGCAAATGTGAAGTTCACCAAGTTGCACTTTACATGGTGTGGTGGGAGCACACTTGGTATATAATTGAAAAAAGCACACGGTCATTAAAAAAGACGCATTTATGAGTACAAAACACACACATATCCAAGATATGTTACAATGTCGATCAATAAATTTTGAAGGAGAGCATCTCAACACTAATTCATCTTTGAGAGATGAATCTTGAATTTTTGAAGAAGAGTCTATCTAAAAATAATTCATCTTTGAGAGATGAATATTGAATTTTTTCGAAGAAGAGTGTCTCAAAACTAATTCATCTTTGAGAGATGAATCTTGCATTGGCATTGGAATTTCTCTGTATAATTCTAATTCATCTATTAATTCATCTTTGATAGATGAATCAACTGAATTTACTTTGCCCCACACAATAAATCAGCATACATCTTATTCACATTTGTACAATGCCTTATACTAAAAAATTGAAATTGGCTAACAATATTGTTTGCTATTCCATGCAATTCTTTTAGCCTCTCCTACTTAACTTGGTATACGCCATTCATCTAGTTGCACACAAGTTCGGAATTGGTGAAAACTCACAATTCCATTTGATCCATAATCCATCGTTGTTCCCAAGCCTTCTATCAATCCAATATAATATGCCTCGTTGTTTGTTGTTCTTCCCCGATATATTCATTTTCCTTTGGACAACTTTTTAGTAGCAATATTGGAAAGTACATATGTAATCACCGCATTCCTTGGATTGGGATAGCAAGAAACTTCTATGCATAATTTCCATTTTTCAACCATATTTAATGGTTTTCTTATCCCTAAAAAAAAACAAATTCAATAAAAATATATATATTAAATTTACATTTATTGCAAATGCATGGGAAAAATGAAAAAGCTTATATTTAGATCTATTCCGAGAGATTGATCTGTAGGGGCATTTACTAGATATGTCACCTTCATAAAAGATGAGATCCGAAGCTACACTGTCCTTTACAAACTCTGCCTATAGAAATACCATGGATATGAAAATGAAAAAATTTCTAATTAGATCTATTATAGAGATTGAATGTTAGGGGCATTTACTCTTAGGTTAAAACCTATATGTTTTGTATCAAATCACTTTTGGTTTCAATGGGAAAATTTTATGGCTAATTTGTGTTTTACATGTTGAATATAAAAGGTTTTTTCTCTCTCATTGTTTGAGACCATGGATATGAAAATGAAAAACTATATACTTGGTTAAAAACTATGTTTTGTATCAAATTAATTTTTGTTTCTAAATACTATATACATGTTGATCGTAGGGGGCATTTAGATCTATTCCGCAGATTGATTGTAGGGGCATTTACTAGATATGTCACCTTTCATAAAAGATGAGATCCGTAGGCTACACGGCACTTTACAAACTCTGCTTATAGAAATACCATGGATATGAAAATGAAAAACTTCTAATTAGATCTATTCTAAAGATTGAATGTAGGGGAATTTACTAGATTAGGTTTTAAAACCTAGTATGTTTTGTATCAAATCAATTTTGGTTTTAATGGGAAACTTTTATGGTTAGTTTGTGTTTTACATGTTGAATATAAAAGGTTTTTTCTCTCTCATTGTTTGAGACCATGGATATGAAAATGAAAAAATATATAATTGGTTAAAACCTATGTTTTGTATCAAATTACTTTTTGTTTCTAAATACTATATACATGTTGATTGTAGGGGCATTGACTATAGGGGCATTTAGATCTATTCCAAAGATTGATCTGTAGGGGCATTTACTAGATATGTCACCTTTCATAAAAGATTTGATCGAGGCTACTCGGCCCTTCTACAGTACTCGCCTATAGAACTATCATGGATACAAAAATGAAAAACTTCTAATTAGATCTATTCTAAAGATTGAATGTAATGGCATTTACTAGATTAGGTTTTAAAACCTATATGTTTTGTATAAAATCACTTATGGTTTCAATGGGAAACTTTTATGGCTTATTTGTGTTTTACATGTTGAATATAAAAGGTTTTTTCTCTCTCATTGTTTGAGACCATGGATATGAAAATGAAAAACTATATAATTGGTTAAAACCTATGTTTTGTATCAAATTACTTTTTGTTTCTAAATACTATATACATGTTGATTGTAGGGGCATTTAGATCTATTCCGGAGATCGATTGTAGGGGCATTTACTAGATATGTTACCTTTCATAAAAGATGAGATCCGTGAGGCTACCTCGGTCCTTTACGTATGCCTATAGAACTACCACGGATATGAAAAATGAAAAAAATTCTAATTAGATCTATTCTACAAATTGAATGTAGCATTTAAAAAGATTAGGTTAAAACCTATGTTTTGTATCAAATCACTTTTGGTTTCGATGGGAAAATTTTATGGCTAATTTGTGTTTTACTATGTTGAATATAAAAGGTTTTTTCTCTCTTATTGTTTGAGACCATGGATATGAAAATGAAAAACTATATAATTGGTTAAAACCTATGTTTTGTATTAAATTACTTTTTCGTTTCTAAATAAGTTATATACATGTTGATTATAAAAAGGTTTTTATCTCTCTCATTGTTTGAGACCATGGATATGAAAATGAGAAAAAATTCTATTTTAGATATATTCTAGAGCTATAGCTAATTTGTGTTTTACTTACATTGACTCTTAGGTTAAAACCTATGTTTTGTATCAAATCACTTATGGTTTCAATCGGAAACTTTTATGGCTAATTTGAAAGTGTTTTACATGTTGAATATAAAAGGTTTTTTTTCTCTCATTGTTTGAGACCATGGATATGAAAAGATGAAAAAACTTCTATTTATATCTATTCTAGAGATATGGCTAATTTGTGTTTTACATACATTGAATATAAAAGGTTTTTTCTCTCATTGTTTGAGTCCATGGATATGAAAATGAAAAAACTTCTATTTAAAACTATTCAAGAGATTGATTGACTTGTAGGGGCATTTACTCTTATGTTAAAACCTATGTTTTGTATCAAATGACTTATGGTTTCAATGGGAAACTTTTATGGCTAATTTGTATTTTACATGTTGAATATAAAAGGTTTTTTCTCTCTCATTGTTTGAGACCATGGATATGAAAATGAAAAACTTCTATTCGGATCTATTATAGAGATATGGCTAATTTGTGTTTTACATACAATGAATATAAAAGGTTTTTTCTCTCATTGTTTGAGACCATTGATATGAAAATGAAAAACTTCTATATTTAAAACTATTTGAGAGATTGATTTACTTGTAGGGGCATTTACTCCTAGGTTAAAACCTATGTTTTGTATCAAATCACTTATGGTTTCAATGGGAAACTTTTATGGCTGATTTGTGTTTTACATGTTGAATATAAAAAAGTTTTTTTTCTTTTCTCATTGTTTGAGACCATGGATATGAAAATGAAAAACTTCTATTTAGATCTATTCTAGAGATATGGCTAATTTGTGTTTTACATACATTGAATATAAAAGGTTTTTTTCTCTCATTGTTTGAGACCATGGATATGAAAAATGAAAAACTTCTAGATATTTAAAACTATTCGAGAGATTGATTGACTTGTAGGGGCATTTACTCTTAGGTTAAAACCTATGTTTTGTATCAAATCACTTATGGTTTCAATGGGAAAATTTTATGGCTAATTTGTGTTTTACATGTTGAATATAAAAGGTTTTTTTCTCTCTCATTGTTTGAGACCATGGATATGAAAATGAAAAAAATTCTATTTAGATCTATTCTAGAGATATGGCTAATTTGTGTTTTACATACATTGAATATAAAAGGTTTTTTCTCTCATTGTTTGAGACCATGGATATGAAAATGAAAAACTTCTATATTTAAAACTATTCAAGAGATTGATTGACTTGTAGGGGCATTTACTCTTAGGTTAAAACCTATGTTTTGTATCAAATCACTTATGGTTTCAATGGGAAACTTTTATGGCTAATTTAGTGCTTTTACATGTTGAATATAAAAGGTGTCTCTCTCTCATTGTTTGAGACCATGGATATGAAAATGAAAAACTTCTATTTAGATCTATTCTAGAGATATGGCTAATTTGTGTTTTACATACATTGAATATAAAAATGTTTTTTCTCTCATTGTTTGAGACCATGGATATGAAAATGAAAAAACTTCTATATTTAAAACTATTCGAGAGATTGATTGACTTGTAGGGAATTTCCTCTTAGGTTAAAACCTATGTTTTGTATCAAATCACTTATGGTTTCAATGGGAAACTTTTATGGCTAATTTGTGTTTTACATGTTGAATATAAAAGGTTTTTTCTCTCTCATTGTTTGAGACTCATGGATATGAAAATTAAAAACTTCTATTTAGATCTATTCTAGAGATATGGCTAATTTTTTGTTTTACATACATTGAATATAAAAGGTTTTTTCTCTCATTGTTTGAGACCATGGATATGAAAATGAAAAAATTATATATTTAAAAGTATTCGAGAGATTGATTGACATGTAGGGGAATTTACTCTTAGGTTAAAACCTATGTTTTGTATCAAATCACTTATGGTTTCAATGGGAAACTTTTATGGCTAATTTGTGTTTTACATGTTGAATATAAAAGGTTTTTTTTCTCTCATTGTTTGAGACCATGGATATGGAAATGAAAAACTTCTATTTATATCTATTCTAGAGATATGGCTAATTTGTGTTTTACATACATTGAATATAAAAGGTTTTTTCTCTCTCATTGTTTGAGACCATGGATATGAAAATGAAAAAACTATATACTTGGTTAAAACCTATGTTTTGTATCAAATTACTTTTTTGTTTCTAAATACTAGATACATGTTGACTAGTAGGGGCATTTAGATCTATTCTAGAGATTGAATGTAGCATTTACTAGATATGTCACCTTTCATAAAACATGAGATCTAGAGGCTACTTGGCCCTTCTGATGTACTCTACCTATAGAATCTACCATGGATATGAAAATAAAAAACTTCTAATTAGATCTATTCTAGAAATTGAATGTAGGGGCATTTACTAGATTAGGTTAAAACCTATGTTTTTTTATCAAATCACTTTTGGTTTCAATGGGAAAATTTAATGGATAATTTGTGTTTTACATGTTGAATATAAAAGGTTTTTTTCTCTCTCATAGTTTGAGACCATGGATATGAAACTGAAAAACTATATAATTGGTTAGAAAACCTATGTTTTGTATCAAATTACTTTTTGCTTCTAAATACTATATACATGTTGAATATCAATTGGATGAACATAACATGCAAGTTATGTGAAAATGATGGATGATGAATGACCTAAGTGAATCTCCATATCAATTGGATGCAAGTTATGTGCGGATGATGGATGATGAATGAGGTGATGTTGATCATAACATTTACATCTATATGCTAGGAATCTTGATATACATAGCAAGGTTTAGACTAGATATAATTTTGGAATTCAAGTTATGTGCAGATGATGGATGATGAATGACCTAAGTGAATCTCCATATCAATTGGATGCAAGTTATGTGAAAATGATGGATGATGAATGAGTTGATGTTGATCATAACCTTTACATCTATATGATAGGAAGCTTGATATACATAACAAGGTTTAGACTAGATATAATTTTGGAATTCAAGTTATGTTTAGATGATTGATGATGAATGACCTAAGTGAATCTCCATATAAATTGGATTCAAGTTATGTGCAGATGAAGGATGATGAATGAGGTGATCTGCTGATCATAACCTCTCACATCTATATGATAGGAAGCTTGATATACATAACAAGGTTTAAAGACTAGATATAATTTTGGAATTTATATTATTTGGAATATTTCAATCAACAACTAAATGAGAGTCATCTATTACCAACAAACACCAACAAACAAGATATGAAGATACTTGAAAGAGACTACAAACAATGGACTATAGTACCCAAAAAGTGAGAAAGTCATCTATTACCAACAAACATATATTAAGATACCTGAAAGAGACTACAAACAATGGACTATAATACCCAAAAGGTGAAAAATTTACATTGACAACATATAGAGATTCAACTAGGCTTGTGTGGATGACATGAAAAATAGAAGTGGACAATGTATAATTCTACTTAGGAAGAGTCTTTGGTTTAATGGTTAAGAAATAAAGAGTCATTACTTTCTCTATCTAGATTAGAAGTGGAATACATAGTAGTTACTTCTTTTTTTCGGTGTTTTGGATGAATGGGCTCTACAAGATATTAAGGTAAATTTCAGTGAACCTACATATCTATTAAGTGTTTCAATACAAGTGTAATAATAATTTAAAAAATAAAATATTCTACTTCCTTCAATCACTAAACATATCATCATAAAGTACCACTTCCTACACAACAAACATGTTCCAAAATATTTATAAAGTACATATGTACATATAAAGTACATATGTATATATAATTTATATAAGCATGTTCCAAAAATAATCTCAAATGTACACGTAGTATTATAAATTTTCATATCTAATTAATAGATGTTGAAGATGATTCTAGCTCATTCTTTATTGGCATTATCATAACATTCTCAAAAGCTCCTCCTAAATCTAAAAATGAATATGGAATGAGTCATTGTACATTATGATAAATCAGCACCTCCCTGAATCTAAAAATGAATATGGAATGAGTTATTGTACATTATGATAAATCTTGTATTTAAATAACATTTGATCTATGAATAATATGGAATGAATCATTGTACACAAGGCAAAGAACCACAAAAGCGAGAGAGCCAAAAAAAGAAAGAGAAAGCTGTCTAATAATAAGAAAGCTCGTAAGTTCGATTTCATTTGACTTGCACTTTGTCTAATAATAATAAAGTTGTAGGTTCGATTTCAAGTATAAGATGTTTGAAGTTTCCCTCCCGTGGTATGTATGTAAATATTGCTAATAATTAGGGTGTGAGTCAAGTTGAGGTAGTACCTCCGAATCACGTAGTGTAGGGTCGAGCTGAAGGAAAAGGAAATAATCATCTGATTCACTTACTAGTATCTCTAAGCTTCGTGACTCATGCCCATATCTCTGTACCTACCCTTAGTTTTTCAGCGAGTCCGTCTCTCTTTAGTGTTTATTTACCTCCCTATCAAAGGCTTTACCACTACCGAGATATATCTTTACCGCACTAGTTGTTTGTCGAGTCCATCTCTCTCGCCAAAAAAAGCGAGACAGAGCCAAAAAAAAGGTAGAGACGAGCTTTAAAGAGATAGTAGTAATAGAGAGTATTATCATTAGTAATTGAAAGTCTTATCAACACATTTCCAAAAAGCGAGAGAGCCAAAAAAAGTGTATACGGTTAGACCGATTCATTGATTCTTTACATGTTCCTTATCGTGCCTCTCTCATTCATAACCGATTTCTCTTCTGCATAAATTCCCTACAAGATAACAGGGGAGAATGTTAAACGGACCTAGAAAGTCGCGAGAGAGGACATTGAAGACGCCGAAGACAATGATCCCTCGAAGACACCGAAGACAACATTCCCCGAAGATGCTCGAAGACCTCTACAACAAAAAAATAAAATTAAAGCCAAATTAAAAAAACAACAACAAAAAAATTACGGGAATTTAAAATTGGGTATATCTTACCTCCTTGAGCTTAATTCGTGTGGTACAAAACTCGAGCACGCGAGAATGTCGGACATAAATGAGTGCGCGAGAATGCCGGATAGAAATGAGCACGTGAGAATGCCGGACAAAAATGAGCGTGCGATAATGTCGGGACGTATATGAGCGTGTGGTGAATGTGAAGAGAAACCCGAAATGGGTTGCGGGTGATATAGTTATAAAATAATAGTTCGGTCGAAATTTGTTTGCACGGTTTTCCAAAATCAAGCGAAGAATTTGTTTGCCATTTCTCACAAGTACTGCCGTCAATGTAAATGGAAAATGAAGTTAAGATGAACTAAATTCAATAGTTTGGGCCGACTTCTAAAATTGTTCGGCATGAACTGTGACAAGAGTTCGGTCGAACTATGGATGAAAAAAAATTTTCTCGCCTCCCGAATTGTCACAAAAGTGTTACCCATCTTCGCATTTTCACCTCCGGTATGTTATGATGTAATGTGTTAGTTGAGATAGAGGAGGAGATGCGACCATGAAAGTGAAGTTGCAACACTTGACCTCGAAGTAAGAGCGTGATCGTCATACAAGTTTGTATGGTGGGTATGCGAGTATGTTGGCTAATGGTTGTTAGAATAATTAGGGTTATGTACATGTGTGTTTGTCTATGGTTATTGCATTTACATGTATGATATATGTTAGCTAATCGGTGTGATCATATGTACATGTGTCGGTTAGTTATGATGGATAGTAACTTATTTTTATATGCATTGTGGTCATATGCATGATGGTTATGGTCATTGCAATTAAGATCTTGATGTTATATGTATCGTTCTAATTTGGATTGGCCTATGCAGATGGTTAGGGTTATGACATTCATGTATGAGTCGACCTACTTGTGATATTGTGTTGTACTAATATAGACGACTCGTGCATATGTGATTATTATGCATGAATGACAATTTTTTTATGAGTTTATGATGTGAACATGTTAGCAAGTTATTGTTATGGAGATCATGGCCTTATTTATGTTTTAGTTGACATGTTGTGAATTTATATTGTGTTAATATAGATTGATTATGCAGAACAAGATAGCCTCACCCGAGATACATTAAGGTATGAGTTTTCTTATGTTTTCTACTTGGTTCTTGAATGTTTGATTATGTCATCTATGTGGTTTTTGTGTGTTTGGTGTCTATTATGTCATATTTTTATTGTTTGAATGTTTGATTAATTGCATGATATGAGCATGTGTCTATAAGATTGCATGAAATAATGATCTTGCTTAATATGGTTGTACTAACACATATGTGTTGAGACAATTGATATGTACTTGAGTATAAGTAGGTGATAGTTGTAGTAGTATGTATTATGATTGATGATTGTGATTTTATTGTTTATTATGACATGGTTGTTAGACTTGGTAAATGTTGATTTCAATTAATAGACATCTTGTCTTGATTTATGGAACGTGTGACTTACATGTGTGAACATTTGCAGGATGATATGCTTGGTATTAGTATGACAAGGTAATAGTTTATTTATTTATATGATTAACAACTCGAGTGATGTGACATAGTAAGACTCAATTGCAGCTATGTAAAAGGTAAAAAGAAAGGAATTAGGTGAAAATTCCTTTGACTATGTTTGGAAACCGCAATTCCAAACGAACGAGTGATTTGCATGAATACATGAAGTATTTTTTAACCTTGATTTGGTTTGATATTGTATGGATATGTGCTATATTCGTGAGCATCTATTTGATAGGTATAATAGCTAGTTTCTAGTTACAATTGGATTCTTCAAGGGAATTGGGTTCCCTTGAGAGATGATGTATGTACGTGTTCGATATAAGGAAACGAGCTTGGTGCATCAAGGTAAGATAATTGGTATATTTTTATATTCTTTTTATACACTTACAATTATGTGTTTATGGTTGTATGATGGAGGAGTTGCATGAAAAAGAGACTGCCATGAAATATTGAAGAAGGATTGGGTTGAGCTTCCCTTGTCAGCATTGCGAACCCATGGGGGTTGATTCATGGTGTTTGTTTCTATTCTTATGCTTTTGGTATTTTGTGATTGTTGCGCTTGATTTTGAATTTTATCATGTCGGGAGTATGTCCATACCACTTTGTTTGTGATGTCATATTGCTATTGGTTTTCATGGTTTTCTTCTAGTTTTTTGTCTCTTATTCTTGCCTTTTATGTTTGAGAGCCATGGGATTGTTTGGGAAAGATAAATTTAATGGAGTTTGGTAAGAGTTGAATGAAGTCCAAAAGGTAATGTAAGACTCAAATGAAGCTCGGTGCATGTGTAAAGTGAAAAGCGAAGGCAATAGTATGATAATGGCTTAGATTGGAAGGGTCCATTTGGATAAATGGTCGGTGATAGGAAAATCATGAGAAAGATAAGAATAAAGGTAAAGAAAATGGATTTGGGCATCGTATGCCTTGGATATGTTGGGAACGCTTTTTCTCAATGTTATGCATGCCGTGTGTAGAAAAACCACGTAGATTAAAAAGCTCGCTAATTGTAATTTTCTCGAAAAAATAGACTTGAATCTACTCTACCAATTGTGGAAACCAATTTAAATGATCACGGAACCACGATGCATACAAGTGAAATAATTCAATAAACATATTACAAAATTATTTCCCTGGGGAAAGCCTCGCCTAAAAACCTCGCTATCTATCTATTGCATTAGTCGTAAAATATGAGAAGATTACAATGTTTTTTTCCAACTCCGAGAAATCTTTGCACTATCTCTATTTGTCTCACTTCTTCCTATACAAGCCTTAGCCAATACTTATCCAATTCTACTATCTTCCAAGCTCCTATTTCCTTGCATTATTCAATGAGTAATTAGACCCATATTTAATAGTATTTTTTTCCTCCATTGGATTGCATAGTTCCTTTAGGCTCTTCCTCTAACTTCATGCACCATATGTACAATTAAAATAATTATACAACCGATAGTACACTCCCCTTTAAATTCAATCTCAACTGGGTATTTCTCTGATCCGACATGCATGTGTTATTTATGGTTGATTTATCGAGTTATCCGATTGATCATCGCATGTGCTTCAAGTTCAAGTTCCACAATTTGACCTCTCACTAGTTCCTCCAACAATTGGAACTAGTTAAACTTACTTTAACTCGGATAAATTGAGTTAATTTAATTACAACTCAAAATTAAACTCAACTAGGGCTCCTAAACAATAGGAACAAATAGACATGAATCAAGTTAGACCCTCAAATCAAATTAATTGAACCAAATAAGTCAAACTAACTTAACTAACTCGTATAAGTTGTCATGTGATGTGAAGTTACAAGTTTATTCTACTTTAATTCAAGGGAAAATTAAATTAGAATATTTCTTGGTGCAATTTTCAACACTTCCTCTCAACAAGAAAGGAATTCAAATCTATCCTAATTTGGTACCTTTGGAATGTTCTACATGCAACACTTCTTACTCGTTGTTGTTGCTACTACAACATCCGCAACTGAAAATCTCCTAAAAAAAATTGAATCAATCGTGATCAGTATAATGCATTTGTCACCCGAGTCTCGAATGCTACTAGCTATTGCATCGTCTATTGAAAACTTCACATTGTTACACGACTCGAACTCTGCTCCCGTATTTAACTATCGCTAGTATCTACATCCGTCATTATGGCATATGACCGCATCAACTTCCACCGATCCATCCTACTACCGTATAATGTGTTCCCCCATAGAAAGGAAATGATCCATGAGAAAAACATCTCAATGGAACCTCGCCCAAATTTATGCAACTCTTGGGATTATTTATTCACGTCGCCCCCGTAATATCACTAGTGAAAATTCCATGTAATAAAAGTTAATAAAGGAAAAAAATAATAACCATGAATGATGGGACACTTATTCCAAGTTGAATGTTGGGAAAAACATCCTAGTGGGTGCTCATTTAGGTTAATATGGCTAAAGAAATTGGCAAAGGCAATGGAAAAGACTTTAGAAAGGAAAAATGGCATTTTTTGGCACATTTATTTATGAAAATAATGGAAAATAGGAGAAAAATGAAGGTGAAAGGTAGCAAGTTACATGTGAGGATTAAAAATAAAGGAAAATAATGGAAAATGAAGAAAATAGAGGCCTCATTGATAAAAAGGATTCTAAAGGTCGCTTACGGACTTTTTTCGCTCAGCTTTTAGAGCTCTCTCATTATTCTCTCCCTCTCACACACTCTTGGACACTTATATTTTTCTTGGAGCACTTTGGCAATGGATCAAGAAAGGAAAAGGATGAAAGAAGAAGGAAGCATCAAGCAAGGAAGAGAAGGATCAAAAAGCTACGGAAGGATTATTTGTAGGTATCAATTTGCATGTGTGATTTTCTTTCTAGATTTGGCATGCATGGTATTGCATGTGGTTCTTTTATGTCATGGCATGGGTTTTTTCCAGGTGTGACAGAAGTTTTTTAGCCTAGCCTTTCCATTTCCGAATAGCCTTGATGAGATGGGTTCTCATCCTTTGGTTGAGCCGGATTTCCAAATGGATTCAAAGCCGAGTGAGGTGGATCTCTAAAATGAAAAGCATATGGCCTAGTGATTCCCGAACCATATTGTAGATCGTGGTAAATCCAATGGCCTAGTAACCCCCTAAATACGACTATGGGTTGCGGTAAAGACAAGATTATGTGCCTTGGTGGGCCTAGGAATCCTTGTGAGTGAATGACGGGATATACGGTAAAAGCCAAGAGGTGGATTTGTCTCCGTTGGGCCTAGTAGTCTCGGGATAGGATGTACAATAAAGTTTGGAGAGTGGGTCTCCGTGTAGGGCCTAGTGATCCCTCGGATTATAATGTGGATTACGGTAAATTCTAAGAGACTAGGAGGCAGTAAAATTCCTCACGGTGTAGGTGGAAAACTCCGGTAGCATCCATGCTTGTTTGGTTATTTTTTAGTTGGTTATGAGTCATACGTTCACGCTTGGAATATGACACGGGGGTGACTTTGGATGAAGATAGATTTAACTCACCCAATCTATGGTCGGGTGGAACGTGGTAGTCCCATCTCTAGTTGGTTTTTTACATTCATTAATGGGGAGTTAATTTCCTTGGAATTTGATATGTAAATTTATTTATTTATATGTGGATTCTATGGCTGATGTATTCCCGATATTTTTTTTGTTATTTTGTTGGTTATGAGCATGTATTCCGACAATGATGATTTATGGATATCCTCATGTTTTATTCAATGTATCTATGACCTAATACATGATATTGTAGCTAATGTTATAAGGGAATAATGCCTCTTAATGATTCTCAGATAAGTATGAGACCCCTATGTTCGCATTTGTTATTTAAACCTCGTAGATTGCATTGATGCCAAGTGTTTGAAAAATTTCGGTCCCGGTTGGAGATGTTTAGGCCTAGTCTTGGAGTTAATTTATAGTTTATTAGTCTTGTCATCATGTTCTTAATGGATTCCAGAAATTAAAACAAGTTCGGGAAGTGGTCGGAATTTCGGACTTGAAAATTTCCTTCAATCACACGGGCTCGAAATAGGTCTCGTTATAAATAGTCCATGGACATAGGCTTGTGGGTTCATGCAAAGCCTCCTAGACACGGGCATGTAGGCTTGTGGGAGAATCCATGGGTTAAGTGGGTTAAAAAAATCGGTGGGACCCGGGGGCAAGTTACCCGAGTGGTTTGGATGGTTCTTTGGAGTCTTGTTGTTGATGTGGAAGTGTCCGTATGATGTGTTTACACTCGGTTCCACTTTCTTAAGGTCACCTAGGAAGTTGAATCTAACATAGTAGCCTCTCATCACATGTTTACCCAAGTTGGTTGGTTACTTGAGTAGATGTGGGATGAGGGTGTTACCGAGTGGTGTCCGAGCATGGTTCACCCCTTGTAATGGATGGACAAGTGTGTGTTGGTCATGCATTCATGTCGGTTTCACGTGTGTTAATCATCCTTGTGGTCTATATTCTTGTTTCATATGCATGAAGTCAGTCATGGTTGTAGTGATGTCGCCATGTGAAAGAGGATGTTGTTGCTGTGAAGTGTGTCGTCATGAGTGTATGATTGATTATGAATTTTTATGTGTTTTTCTTGCATACATGTCAGTCACATATGTGTTTTGTATGTGTGTGGACTATGTTCTTGTTGTGTATGCATGGTCGTGGTCATAGTTGCAGTGGGTGTCGCCATGTGAAAGTTGATGGTGATTGGGCGTGGTCATCACGAATGCATGTTAGTTGTATATGCATTTGTTATGCATGTTAGTGTCTATATGTTGTTATTCATGCATTGTCACTGGTTGTGGTTTCGTCCATGAAGTAATTGTATGCAATCTGGGCCATAATGATGTTTTTTGGTATGTTATGATGCTAATGTGTTGGTTGAGATAGAGCATGAGATGCGTATAGTAAAAGTGAAGTTGCAAACACTATACTTTTGGGTAAGAGAATATCCTCATACATGTATTGTATGTTTGGCATGCAAGTATGTTGGTTAATGGTTGTTATAAGCATTAAGGTTATGTACATTTTTGTCATTTTATTGTTGTTGCGGTTACATGTATGACAAGTGCTAGTTGATCAGTTTAGTTATATGAATTATGGTTATGTGTATGCCTTTCATTCTATTGATGTTATGGTCACACACATTATGTATGTTAGTTAAATAATGTTATCATATGTAAATGGGTTGGTTAGTCATGCATGGTATTAACTTGATGACTATGTTATAGGTTGTTGATGATCATGTTATAGGTTAATTTTTTTGTTGTTATATGTTGTTTAACTTGATGATTAATGTTATTTCCTTTAAGATATTGATGTTATATGTACAATGCTAGTTTTATTTCCCTATGCAAATGGTTATGGTTATGACATTCAAGTATGAGATGATATAGTTGTGATATTGGGTTGTACTAATCTAGACCGATTAGTGCATATGTGATTGTTATACATCAATGATAGTTTTTTATGAGGTTATGATGCAAACATGTTAGCTAGTTACTATTATGGATATAATGACCTTATTTGTGTCTAATTTGATGTGATGTGAATTTGTATCATGCTAATATAGATTTATTGTGAAAAACAAGATAGCCTCCCCTAAGATACATCAATGTATGTGTTTTCTTATGTCGTCTACTTGGTATTTGAAGGTTTAATTATGTCATTTATTCGTTGTTTGAGTGTTTGGTTTCCATGATGTCATTTATTTGTTGTCCGAATGTTTGATTACTTGCATGATATGAGGATGTTCCTATAATATTGCATGAAGAAATGATCTTGTTTTATGATGATTGTACTAATACATATGTGTTGAGATGGTTGATATGTACTTGAGTGTAAGTAGGTGATAGTTGTAGCCGTATGTACTATGAATGATGTCTCGTGAGTTAATTATTGATTATGATATGGTTTTTTTGGTAAAGGTCAACTTCAAATTTATAGATATGTTGTCTTGATCTTTTGAAGAAGTGGTTGGCATGTGTGTGCTCAACTACAAGGCATCGTGATTGGCACAACAAGTGGATTGCATGGAAAAGAGACTACCATGATATCTTTGAAAAGTCTCGGGTCGAGTTTTCCCTTGGAAGATTTGGGAATCCATGGGGGGATTGAGTCATGTCTGTTTGTTTCCAATGTTGTACTTTCGAGTCTTTTTATGATTTTTTTTGCACTTTATTTGTAGTGTTTTTTATGTCTCGGTGCAAGGCCTTGCCACTTTGTTGTGGTGTCGTATTGTTTTTGGTTTTTATGGTGTTCTTCTTGTTTGTTCTTATTCTTTCCTTTTTATTTTTTGAGGGTCTTGGGAATTTTTTTTAGTAGGAGGAAAGTTAATGGAGCTCGGTGGAAATATGTGTAGTACCCAATAGGTAATTTAAGGCACGAATGAAGCTCGGTGCATGAGTAAGCGCAACGGAATGTAACAATATCACGAGTTGATTGGAATGGTGGGGTCCATTGTGGTAAATGGATGACGGCAGAACAATGTCGAGAAAGGTAACATGGAAGGTAAAGTGAATGGTTCTACGATGTTAGATGCCTTGGCTAAGTTGGGAACTTTGGTTCTCAATGTTTTGCATGAATAAAGGAAGTTATCTTAACCTAAACCTTATCATATCTATAAATTGTGTTGTGATCATGATTATGTTGATGTTTATATATGTATAAATGTATGTATGTATGTCGTGTATCGATAGTGGTCATCATGAATCATGATTGTTTATTGCTAATGTTTATATGTATATATGTATGTATGTATGTTGTTGTCCGAAAATATCATGATTGTTTTATGCTAATATATATGTATGTATATATGTATCTATGTAATTTTCTCGACTGTGGTTATCGAGCATCATTCTTGTGGAGGAATGATTGCTTATGCGGGTGAATGGCATGAAGAGGTTCTTGGATTATGAGGAATCAAGTGGGAATAGTAGCCCCGACAAATTTATGAGGTCAATATCATGTGGATATGAGTTGATATTATGTGTTTATACTATGCCTATGTGTTGGATAGGTAACACCGAGAGATACATCAACGAGAATGAAGCCAACATTATCTGTGGCATGCTCGATAAGCATGGGTGGCAAAGAGACTCTGGAAGAAAGGTTGCCTGGTAGGGACAGTGTGGTTTTATATGTGTGGTATTACTTGTTGTGTATATGTTGTATATTCAATGATTGTACCTTTGGTCATGTGTACATGTAACATATGTAGCATTGTGTACATATGATGTTGTATTTCCCGTTGTATATATAATGTTGTGTTTATATTTCATATGCGGTTCCAAGTGTAGATGATGTTATGCACATGTTAGATATAAGGTGTTGTGTACATACCGTATCTGTGCGCATGTTGGATATACGATGTTATGTGAATGTTTGAAATGTGATGTTGTGTATGTATGGTGCTATGTACATGTTTTATATCTAGTGCTATGTACATATGGTGTTTTGTGCGTGTTGTACATATGGTGTTGTGTGCATGATTGTACATGTGGTGTTGTGCGCATGTGATGCTATGTACATGTTGTACACGTCGTGTTGTATGCAAGTGGCGTCGTGTACATGTCGTGCATGTGGTACCCGTGTACATGTGGTATTGTGTACACATTGTACAGGTGGTGTAGTGTACATTTGGAGTTGTGCACACGTTGTGTAGGTGGTGTCGGTACATGTGATGTTGTGCACACTTTGTGCAGGTAGTGTTGTGTATAGGTGGTATTGTGTAAATGTTTTGCATATGGTACCGGTATACATGTGGTATTGCGTGCATGTCGTACATGTTGTGTTAAGGGCATGCGATACTATGTATGTGCATGGTATAGTCATGGTATAGAGACGTGTGTATTCATTGTGTGGTACTACGTATATGTATATGTATTATGTTGTATTGTACACCAAATTTAGGTGTATATGTTGTGTTTTATTGGACATCGGATGTAGGTGTATCTCGTTGTATGTTGGTGTAGGCATCTATATTGTGTTGTATTGTACACCGGGTGTAGATATATGTGTTGTATGTCTGGTGTGGATGTATGTATTGTGTGGTGTTGTACGCCTTGTGTGGATGTACGTGTTTTACACTATTTGCATGTGTACATAGTTGAAGAGAATGCACTCGGTGTTTTTTTGAGTGTGGCAATCGATCCAATGTGTGTACAAAAGAAAAAAAGGTAGAAGTAAGGAATGATGAAGGATAAGTATCGATATTTTATTTCAGCTCTATTATGCATGTGATCTATGATTCTAGATTATGATGATTACATGTGATTTATGATGATTGCATGCGATTCATGATTTTGACCTATAATGGTTGTGTTTTGAGCTAACCAGTATGTGATATGTTTATACAAAATTTGATCAAACATGCAGTTTGATTTGTTGTGACAAGAAGTGAACATAATTGCAAGTGTACCTATTAATGAACTACAAATGAGGTATGATTTGATTTTATTTCAATTCATTTTGAGTCTAATGGGAATTATGTACTTGGTACAGAAAGCACTGAAATTCCCAGTTGGGTGGTTTAAAGTGATTGCAAGCATTAGTAGCAACAATAAAAGGAATTAAAACAAAAAAACGAGTATGTTGGTAAAGCACTTCGAGAGCATGTCCGTTGTGGGACATTGCTACCCAATAGTATCTATTGATTTCCATGAGCATGCTATGACTAGTATGATGGATTAGGTAGGTATATTCCTTGGTTTTTTTATCTTTAGATGAGAGGAAGTCTTTCCAAGGGATGGATCACAATATGTTGGTAAAGCACTTCGGGAGCATGGACGTTGTGGGACATTGGTACCCAATAGTATCCATTGATTTCCATGAGCATGCTATGACCGAGTATGATGGATTAGGTAGGTATATGCCTTGGTTTTTATATCTTTAGATGAGAGGAAGTCTTTCCAAGGGATGTCGAGGAACTTGGAAGGTGAGTGACTGCACGGAAGGGGATTACCGAATTTCCCGAGGGACTATGTGGTAGAGAAGGGAAGGTCGGGGGATGGATTTTTTTTTGCCATTAGTATTTCCGAGATGGAATCATATGCACAATGGGAGTGTGCCCCTGGAACAATGAGTTGGTAATTGTTCATTGAGGGTACGAGTAGAGCAAGATTGTAGCGTTGGATATTGGATGCAAACGTTGACCTTGGTATTGGATTCTAGAATTCCTCGGAAGGAGGTGAATCTTGGTACTACTTTGAGCATGGAGGTGTGAGCTTATGGATTCCCTTGTTGTGGATGCGAGCATCGTATACTTTTATTTTTCTGGTTGAGAAAACGTGCATATGGGTATATTATTGTAAATACTACATCGAGCTGGATTTATAAAGATCCATAGACAATATGGTTGTATACATGGATGTCATTGTTAATACCGCAAAGAGATATGTTATAAATCTCCATACTGCGTTATGTTATATTTTCAATGTTTTTCTTGGTTTTTCGGTGTCATTGAACACAAAGGATAGTGCTCCCCCAAGGGGGGAGGGTTTTGTAACAACCCTTATGACAATTCCATGTAACAAAAGTTAATAAAGAAAAAAATAATAACCACGGCTAATGGGATACTTATTCCAAGCTGAATGTTGGGAAAAACATCCTAGTGGGTGTTCATTTCGGTTAATATGGCTATGGAAATTGGAAAATGCGATGGAAAAGGCTTTAGAAACGAAAAATGGCATTTTTGGCACATTTATTTACAAAAGTAATGGAAAATAGGAAAAAAAGGAAGGTGAAAGGTCACGAGGTTGCATGTGAGGAGTAAAATGAAGGAAAATAATGGAAAATGAAGAAAATATAGGCCTCATTGATAAAAGGCTTATGAATATTAGTTCATGGAATTTCTTAGTTCGAGCTTTTGGAGCTCTCTCTCTCTCTCTCTCTCTCACACACTCTCACTCTTGGACACTTAGAGTTTTCTTGGAGCACTTTGGCATTGGATCAAGAAAGGAAAACAAGGCAAGATGAATGAAGGAGAAAGAAAGTAAGAGAAGGATCACGAATCTAAAACAAGATTCTTTGGAGGTATCTCGTTTGAATGTGTGATTTGCTTGCTAGATTTGGCATGCATGGTATTTCATGTGGTTCTTTTCTCGTCATGGAATGGGGTTTTTCCCGGGTGTGATAGTGCTTTTGGCCTAGCCTTTCCATTTCCGGATAGCCTTGATGAGATGGATTCTCATGCTTTGGTTGAGTTGGATTTCCGGATGGATTTGAAGCTGAGTGAGGTGGATCTACGAAATGATAAACACATGGCATAGTGATACCCGCACAGTGGATTGTGGATCGCGGTAAAGCCACCGGCCTAGTAACCCCTCGAATCAAAATGTGGGTTGTGATAAAGCCATGATTGTGTGCCTCGATGGGTATAGGAATCCTCACCGGTGAATGTCGGTATATACGGTAAATCCAAGAGGTGGATTTATCTCCGTTGGGCCTAGTAGTCCTAGGATGGGATGAGTGAGTCTCGATGTAGGGCCTAGTGATCCATGGACCGGACTATGGATTACGATAAAACTCGATAGACTATGAGGCAATAAAATTCCTCACGGTATAGGTGGAGAACTACGATAGCGTCCATCCATGTTTGGTTCTTTTTGGTTGGTTATGAGTCTCACATTCACACTCGGATATGGCACGGGGGTGATTGGTTGAAGAGATATTTTGATTAGACAATTTATGGCTCGGGTGGAACGTGGTAGTCCCATCTTCGGTTGGTTTTTACATTCATTAATGAGAAGTTAATTTCCTTGGAATTTGATGTGTAAATGTACTAGTTTATATGTGGATCCCATGGATGATGTATTATTGATATTTTTGTTGTTATTTTGCTCGGTTATGAGCATGTATTCGCAGCAGTGATGATGTATGTCTCTCCTCATGTTTTTTATTTGTAAATGAATAAAAAAATGTATTTATGACCTAATAGATGATATCGTAGCTAATGATGTAAGGGAACAATGCCTCTTAGTTATTCTCGGATAAGTATGATACCCCTATGTTCGGATCTGTTATTTAAACCTATGGATTGCAATGATGTCAAGTGTTTGAAAAAATGTCGGTCCCGAGTTGGGGATGGTCGGACCTAGTCCCGGAGTTAGTTTTTTGGTCTATTACACTAGTAAAAAAATAATGAAATTAATGTCCGAGTGACTAAAAAAAGTTAGTCACCGCAATTATTTCAAGTGAGTTACTACTAAATTTGAGCAATTTTTAAGTGATCGAAATAAAAGATACTAACTTAAATGACTAATTTAGTCTAGGAATAGAATATACGATTATATAATAAGTGACTAAAATAAAAGAAACTAACTTAAATGACTAATTTAGTCCCTAGGGGATAAAATATATGACTAGATAATAAGTGACTAAACTAAAAGTGACTAACTTAAATGATTAATTTAGTCTAGGATTAAAATATATGACTAGATAATAAGTGACAAAATTAATAATGATTAATGTAAATGACTATTATAGTCCAAGAATAAACATATAACCAAACAACAAGTACAACAAGCATACGATTTAGTCATTTATGTCGGTGATTTTTAATTGTGTCACTCCATAAATGGAAAATTGCAATTTTGATACCGAAGTTTTACATTTCACTACAGGGGGTCTCGAATCCATCTATAGTGTTAAAATTTAGACACAAAGGGGTCTTTGAATTTACGGTGTTTAAAATTCCAAATACCATTTTGTCTCTAAAGTTTAACACTACAAATGGATTCATCTACAATTAACATAATTGCATGTATAATCTATCTTATACTTTACACTAATGCCTTCATTATAATTTTAGTAAAGGAAATATTTATATAATCAAATTATTTTTTTTTTTTTATATTTAATCTTTGGCCATAAATTAGTTTAATTGTTAAACTTCATTGATTTATGTTAAAAGTGTGAGTTGTTTTAAATATAAGCTTAAATCTTCATATTTACATTTAATAAATAGATAAATATTATAAAATTTCTTATGTTAAAAGTGCGAGTTCATTTAAATCTAGTATTAAATTGTCATATTTACATTTGATAAATACTAAATAGATAAACCTAAAATATATATTTATACACCTATTTAGTAAATAGGTATCAACCTTTATTGATTTAACTACGTACCTCAATTAATTTTTTAATGGTGTATGAAACTTTGTGTTTTTTTAAGTCAATGTTCTATTCATGTAGGAAAATAGGAGTACATATAGCTACTTACAAAATAGGTGGTCTCACCCTGATTGGGTTTGTTGACCAAATTTTGCACCAGATGACAAAAATAATAAAGAGAGACTAGATGGGACATTGTCCATAAACGGTTGAGCCAGAGGCACGAAAACATAGATAAGACATAAATAACATCAGATATCATACTAGTTGTCCCAAATGATGGATGTAGGGTTGTTCGGGATTGTTCCTGGAGGTAGTGGAGGACGAAAATGGCACTAAAAATTCCCTTCAAAGTGTGCCAACCAAGTATCCAGCTTTTCTGCTTTCTCATGAGTGAGGTTATTTTTTCCTCTCCAAACCACTACTAGTCACTCCCAAACTTGGCACTGTAAATAATACATTCAGTCCAATGTTTCCATCTCCTCTACATGCTCCTCATGATGAACTCTCTCAGTTGTGTCCACTATATCCATTAGGTTGTTGATAAGTGCACAATAGTTCTCCAAGCAGCAATGTTGGATACCATGCCCCTTATTTACCTTAGAGCGATTAGACCCACGATTCCCCTTGCCACCATGGGATCCTCCTCCTCGAAGAATTTTCTTTTGAACCCTCAAACCCCCATCCCTGATATCCCCCCGTTTACATCCTCCACGCCACCCATGCACACCCACACTAGCGAGCCGCTCATGCTCCGCAGTCTTTCCACCCCGGCGTGGAGCTTCCATTATTATTTCCGAGTCCCCCACCCCCACGGGGCCATGGATGACAGGGGAATGTCAAGAATGCTAGTGTATATGCCTTGGCCTCATCCAGTAGACTTATTCCATGGGAACCGCTAACCTCAAGATGAAAGAGTCATCCTGCTGTAATTGTTTTGTTCTAATTGTTCTTATCCCAGACCTATGAATGAAGAGCATCCACATTGAATGTTGCATGAAATATCCATAGAAATGAGATACTTGTCAATATTATAGATTTCCATATTATCCACCAATTTTGAATCACCTATCTGTCCCAAGAAGTGGCCCCTATTCAATGAAACCTGCTCACAAAGAGAATGTCAAATTCAACGGTAACTATTGTGTAGATGTGACTCCAAATATCCCAAAAGGTATTCTTGAGAGAATCTATTTTTTGATGATTCAAACAACAACATCTATTAGACCTCAGTCATAGCCAATGTGAAACTCCCAAACCATGGTGAGAATGTAAGTGATCATAGCTCAAAATAAAAATAAATTTGTAGGAAAGCCCCTAATGGTAACTATTAAAATGCTAATTTAAAGTTTCTACGAATTCATGATTATCAGATAATAATATTTCCTATTCCTATATTAAAATATCAGTAGGAACCTAGAAGTTATCAGAGTGTCTCATACGAAATTAATGTATGAAGTTTCAATAAATTAGCCACATTGTTAGAAAGCCCATAGTCACAACATGTAGTAATGCACTAAAAAGCTTCACAAGTAATTCCATCAAATATTAATTTCCAATATTATCACATTCACTTTGATTGCTATAAGAAATCGTAAGTAGGAGATAAAATATTGTAATAAAATCATATATCCCAAGCCAAACTACCCCATACATTCATAAACTCATCAAAGACATATTGCACCTTTTATCTCCTTCATGTATGCAATTCCTTTAGCTATTTCTTCTGCCATTAAGCTATGAGAAGGTTGATCAAGATTCCTTGCTTTTTATTTCATTTTAATTTGTCTATCTTTGACATCAATAGTGATTTTTCCCCTCTCCAACTAGATATATTTCCAATGGTTGCAAAAATGAGTCAATAATATGCAGGCAGAAGAAGCATAAATGTTGTTTGGAGCTCAACTATAATAGAAAGAACTATGCAATAATGAAGTTAATATCATAAAAATTATGTTAAACAACTAAATTTTTTAAGAGATATGGTTGAGGATTTATTTGCACCTAATAGAGGTCGTGCTCTAATTTCTTCAAATTCCATTTACTATGTCTATAGGTGTTGATTTCCACCACGAACAAAAACATTGCAAAATTAGTACATTCTAACCAAATCTTTCATAAATATGTCCATAGTCAAAAGAATATGCGTGAGTCTCTATTTCAACCTTACTAATTTTTTTTAGGAGGATTAAAGGACTATATCAATATGGATAGTGTTTAGTGATCTGTATCAAGTCTTATGTTTTAATCATAACTCCATTTGAAGTTATATGACATGCCCAAAGCCCTTGTATCTACTAGAATAATTTTCCTCATCTAATAATCACATTTATCACTTAAAGAGAACCATGAATTGTAAGTTATACCTATCCTTAGTCACATCAAACATTTTTGCCAATATGGGATTTGAAAAGAAGTTTGAAATGATTGAGATATATTATAGCATACTCATGAGATATTGGAAGAAAATTTTACTTATGACAAGTTAAATTCTCCAAATGATATATAATGATTATGTTATCTTATGTTTATCTTTTAATTTCATGCAAATAAAAAATAGTTCCACTATGACCATCATATTTTTAATTTCATTCAAATAAAAAATCGTTCCACTATGACCATTCATCTTTGTAATAATAGAAAGTTCTAGCACATTGGACATTAATTTATTGTGCAACGATGTTGGAGATACATTTAGTGACAGAAGAGCAGTCATAACATGAGAATATTCTTGAAAATCTAGATAGAGCTTCCCTGTCATGTGCTAACAAGCTTAAGGTGATGGATAAAACAAGTGAAACATCAAATCCATCTTTGTTACACGTTGTTCATCAATTCAGTTCAAAATGTCTACATGAGATACATAAGTGTTTTCTATAGCAATAAAGCTTTGTTTAGTCTTACACTCTCTTGAGATATGCCTGAGTTTTCTAAATGTTTCTATGACTCATCTCTAGATGTTAGAACTCTAGTCCAAGCTATTGGGGGCCAACTAGCATCAACATTATTTTTGTGGCTTCTTGGTCATCAAATTATTTTCATAAAAGCATGGATTTGACAATATTGGATGCTTGCCAATCTCATCTACCTTGTATCCTCCACAAAACCGTGCTTCTTCTAAGAGAGGAAGGTTTGGGATTGTCTTTGCATTTACATCATTTGACCATTTTTTCCTATATGATTCTACCTTAATGGTAATTGGAGGAAAATTTCCCCGCTGAATATTCACACATCTATTGAAGGAAATGTGGGATAATTTTGAGTATATTTTAGTCAAATAAATTCTTTGAGACACATACAAGGTGTATCACTTCAACAACAAGATAAAATACACAAGTTTCAAGATATACAACAATATAAACATTGTGAGAAATTTTCGGCCTATCACACTTTTTAATGTGTCCTATAATCAAGAATATGGCATTCTGGACCATTTTTCTTGATCAACTGGAGTTTATTAAGAGACATTTTATCCTAGGTAATATTATTATAGCTTGTGAAGGTATTGAATGAGTATCAAATACCAGTCACATAATTATAGATGAAGATAGGAATAACAAATATGACTCCAAAGGCATATTTCCTACTAGGGTGAACTTCTTCAAGCTTAAAAAAATAATGTAAATATCCAAATGATGTACCCTCTTGCATGCTAGGAATATAGAGAGAATGTGTTGTAAATCATTCATTAATGTGCCCTCCATGCAAGTGGCCAAAAACATAATGTATTCCCTTCAAGTGCCAAAAAGGTGTTAATTTGTAACTTGTCATGTTGCCATGAATAGGTAAATGACTCCCTCAATTGGAGTGCCATCATTTTATAGGAATGAGAACTAGGAACATGTCAGGAGTATGATTTAAAGGAGAGAGTGCACAACCAGTACCTGTCACTACATCAGTGCCTCCCCTGTAGCTGAGTGATGCATCGTATTTGTTGTTAAGGAAACTACCATTGGTGTGTTATTATCCTCACTCTTGTTGTAATGAATGTTTAAAAATGGTCATTCACTAACACTAGTTTTGTTGGCCATATGGAGAGACACATGGAATTATCTATGAGCCGATGAAGACATGTTTCTATTTGACTCTATGGGATCAGATTTTGTGCCGTAGGTGAAATATGGAACAAGCCAGCCATTCACTTTTTACTGTTCAACATAACTTGCAAACCTCTCCCTAGCTTTGGGAATATCCAAGGAAAAGTCATCAAGATACCCTTGTGAAACCTTTCATCAACTGATTTATTACCATAAAACCTTCACTTGAACATTCCTGCAGCAAATTCAACAACCTATCATTTTTTTCTCCACTACCATAACCAAAGTGTTTTTCACAACCTCGTGGTGGAATAATGACATATTAAGGTCCTGTTGATGGGAATAAATGCTTGGCCAATAGCAAGGGATCTGCCCGATAAAAAGTCCTGATTAGAATCTAAACCGTTTGTGATAGGGATCCCGTCCGGGGTGTGGGTCCAGCTATCACTTAATACTACTTTTTCTCGGACACAAACGAGCCCTACAGACCTATGAACACACGATTATTCGGATGGTACAAGACAAATGGTTGATGAGTCTCAATGAACATAAAACACTACAAATAGCAAGATGAGTTAAAGCGTGCATCCAAAGGAAATTTTGTTAGCAGCAAGTCATTAGGGTCACGCTTGTAAAAGCTGTTCAAACCACAGGTGAAACAGTTCTGTATGGTTAGAGCACCCTTCACTTCCTTAAGTGGTCTCAAAGATAAGATCAATGTTAGTAATGAAGTTTCTAACATTTCCTAAGTAGACAACCTAACATCATTAACACATTTAGTGAGCTGAAATGTATAAATAATATAATAAAAAAACAACGATTACTTAATCATAAAGATATCAGATACATAAGACAAAATATTCATAGTGTTAACACATTAATCCTCATTGGATCCAAGAGTGGAATCAAAAAAAGTGCTTGTATTCATTCTCAAAAAAGTGCATTCAATGCTATACAACTCTCTTTGCTCCTTCGGAGCCCCAAATAAAAGAAAGCTTCTTTACAATTTCACAAAGGAAGTATTTATAGAAAAAAATTAACACTTGAGTATCCCTGACTTTTTGCCTTCTTGACCGTTGGCATACTCTGCGACTTGAGGGAATTTGCGACTTGTGACCTGACTAAGTTACACCGAAATTGTCATCCTCGACATTCCGTTATGTGTATGAGCTCATTATCACTCGAGAGCTCTCCTTGCAAGCTCAATATACGCTCCTCATGTCAAGCCTGAAAATCGTAGAAAAGTTCCTGGAAATTCCCTTAACTTTGGTGTTGCACTTTCTTCTATATTTTCCGGCCTGTATCCCGCACTCAATGTTCATGTCTTCGCGTACCAACGCACCTTCCGTGTTATAGAGTGGAAACTCGTAAAGATTAAAATGCACAAGTAAACTCAAAGCTCATTTTATTTAGTAAATTCTGTGAAGCTTGAAGCTACTAGAAAAGATCTTGTGATGGCGTAACTTCTTGGTGAGGTTCATGTATCCTTACCTTATGGAGCTAACCCCTTGATATGAGGAGCTTATCCCTTTGAAGGAGGATTCTATCCCTTCATATTTAGAACTGAAAACCTCCTCTTTTCCTCTATAAAAAGAGGCATTGGGTAGCCTCAAGGGGAGTTCAAGCTTTAGAAATATTTGAGATTAAGTGCTGTTGGGATTCAGACTCATTTAATTGAGATTTTTGGGAGGAGAGATCACATACCTCTATCTGTCTCGGTTGGAGGAGTGCAGAGCTTATCAGAGTAGAGGAGATTCCTACTTCGGACCCTAGGAAGCCCTGTTCAACATCAAGGCTAAGGTTGTAAGGTTTTCTTTCTGTTAAAGTTAATACAAATGAATTCATTTTTCTCAATAAGCTGTTAGTTAAACTGTTTATTTCATGGATTCCTTGATCACCATGATAAGCATGATTCATGATATTTACTATACAGGTGCTATTTAATATTTTCTTGTTTGTGACTGCAGGTTTACGAGGATAACTCCTTCAAGTGCACGAGGGACAACAACGACTTCAAACAAGCGTTGGACCTTCGGTAAGTCTTTTACACCTCTATAGTGCTTTTTGTAAATCATATATGCTTAGAGAAAGATTAGTTCATTTGGTTGTTTGTTGCTAGATTACCTTTTTGGTACTAGGGAGATCGGTCTTGTCTGCAAGATTGATTAATCCATACAACAAATTGGCGACTCCGTTGGGGAAAAACTTGTTGTTTTTGGTTCTCTTTTATTTTGATTTGAGGAAAAGTTTTTCCTAGTTTTTTATTGATAGATATCTGCCTGGGTAGCTTAGGTTTTCTCTGTTTTTGAAAATCTTGAAATATTTTATGTTTTTCTTTGACTTTTCTAGGGACCGCACTTTTTGGCTTTTCATAGTGCGGACAATTTCGCACTTTCCTTGAGTAAACAGTGCGGGACCGCACCTGTTACTTCTGGAAGCCTGCAGACTCTGTTAAAATTTTGAAAAACTCCAAATTTCTTTCTTCAATTTATCTTTATTTTTGGTTTAGAGTTTTTAGTATCTTCCTAGATTGACGTTGTTTCTGTCAAAATCCTTTTGTGAATGAATTCCAACGGTATTTGTGTTTTGATGATTTTCTAGAAGTTTTGCGTTTTGGATTGCTTTTCACTTGGTCTTTGTAGTGATTTGAAGCATTGGCAGTTTGAAATACCTCAGATTACATTGGTCTCTTTTTGCCTTTTTGCTGAGTCTAACCTGATTGTGAAGTCCATCCTTTATTGAGAAATAGATCTACTTGTTTCTTTGCAAATCTTCGAAAAAACTTTGTTATAGGTTTTGAATTTCATTTTTATAAAAACATATCTGAGTGTTTTTTATTTGTTTTTTATTCTGGACAAATAGATCCTTATTTTACTGAACAACTAAGTAAAACATTCTTCAAAAAATATTAAAGCTTTTATTCAATTAAATTTTTAAAGTTTGTAGATCTCGAAATTAGTTTTGTAGTTTTGAGTGCTTTTAAAATTTGTAGATTTCTTTTGAAGGAAAATTGTTTTGTAGTTTTCAAGTTTTGAAAGTGAAAGGATTTTATTGTGAGCTTTGATAATCTGTCTCATTTTGAGTTATTGTTGAAAAGACAAAAATATTTTCTTTTGGTTATTCTTTATGTTTGAAGAAATAATTGTTTCTTAAAAGAATTGCATTCTCGAACTCTTTCTTTAGCTAGAATTTCATTGAAAGAAAACGAATTGATTATCATTTTTAGGTGCATTTTTAGTGTTTTTGGAAGTCGAGTCTTCACACCATCAAAGTTTCATTTCCGTACCTATTGACGTAATAAACAACTCATAAAATTAACGCTTAATTAAAATTCATCTAGTAATCTTTTTTATTTTCTAGGGCTCTTATCACCAACATAGCTTAGGCTAGTATCTTGGAGTAGGGAGTAATTAACTCTCCAAGATAGTAAAAACAAACAAGTAGATAAATCTTGCGGTAGGAAATAAATCCAATTATAATTGGTACAATCTGGGAAGCTTCTCTTAAAGAAGTCAATCACGAGATCATGTCCGAACCTTTGAGACAATCAATTATGTTTCATTGGGGAAGATAGAAGATTTTTCGCGCATTACAAACGGTAAACCTTGGATTAACCATTGTCGAGGAGCCTGGGATCACTTGTCGATAAACCTCGAATTAACCATGTCGAGGAGCCTTCAAGGGGATTGAGCTTTGTTACTCTGCCCTTGGGCGTGGGATCAGATCGTAGACTGTTCCCCCAGTTGTATTTGTTATTGTTGGTAACCTTAGTGTCCAAAAACTTAAGATTATTTCCTAAGGTGACGGTGAAGGAAAGATCTCACTGTACCTGGAGCAGACGTCGACTAGACTCACTTGGACTCTCTGGGGGGTTCTCTTCACACGAGATGGTTTTGTGAAGAAACTTGTGCCAGTCTATTTCATTAAGTAGGTTGTCGGGGTAACTGTTCCAACTGCCCTTTCTGTATTAAAATTCTACTAAGTTGGATTTCATCACCAACTAGTGTTTTTAGTATAGGAAGTTTACTGTTTGTGTGTGGTTTGAACTCTTAAATTTTTAAGCGTGTGATTCAGTTGTTTCTTTCTTTAGAGAGTTTAGGTGTTTTTATTGAAATTTTCTTTGTTTGCGTGTGATTAGTTAATATTTAATCGTGGCAGAATTGCCGAGACAATCCCAGAGACTTCAAGGGAAACCCCTTGAATATACACCAGGTCAGCTTGAAGGGCTGCGTGCTCTAGTATCATCTAGTAGCAATAGAATTGGATCAACATAAATTGGAACTTCATCTATAGTTGTTCATCCTGATCATCAAACACCCATAACAGAACATATTTCTGAACCAATTTCAGTTTCAGAAGTTACTGGTAGTATTTCTCCTTCCAGTGAACTTGCTAACGAACCTGAAATTTCTGAACCTAAAACTGAACCTTCTATTTTGGAAACATCCTCGTGATTTATTACACCAACTTCTAGCGATCCTAGTTCACCTAGGGTAAGAAATATTATCACTGAAGATCTTCCATCTGACCTTATTTCTATTGAAGAACTTAATAGTCTAGAAGAAGAGTTATCTCTTCCTGAATCTCCTCAGTCTTTAAATCGTACGAAGCGTGAATCTATTTTCTACAACCCTATTCGAACTAACGCTTGGTATCTATCTTTGACAAACTTTTTAGAGAATTTGGGTCTTGCTTTTTCTCCACCTCGAATTCCATTTCATCCTACACCCAGAGGTTACTATCTGTCATCTATTATGGCAGGAGAGTCATCCATGTTTTCCCAGACATCGGAAGCATTTTAACACGGTGGTCCTTCTGTTCCTGCGGGATATTAGGCTTTGTCGGTACTTTCTCTGGAGCATCTTCTCAACCAATTGAACATGTATTATCTTCTAGTTTAAGAGGAATTAAAACTGAAATGTCGAACGTAGAGAAAATATTTATGATGTTTGGTAATATTCCGAATCCTCAACCTCAAGGCAGTTAGTTACCGCCTGGAGGACAATTTCAGGGAAATCAGTTATTGCCTAGGGGGCAACCTCAGGGTACTCAACTACCGCCTGAGGGGCAACCTTTAGGTAGTAATTTACCACCTGGGGGGAAACCTCAAGGTAACTTTTTCCCAGGACAAACTATGGAATCATATTATTTTGGAGGACAACCTCAAGGATAGTACATGCCCCAGGGTCAACCCCAAACTCAATATGCTCCTTAGGGTCCTTATCAACCCTAGTTTCAGTACGCGCCTTAAGGTTATCAACCTCAAGGTCAGTACCCAATTCAAGGTTTCCAACAGCCTTCTGGTCAATCATCTGTTCAAGGAGCCGGAAATTTACCACTTACTTACGGGACAATACCCCGGAATGAATATGGTGTGGGATCCATCCCAATATCAATAGCCTATGCAGCCTAATGTGCAGTTGCCTTTTCAACCTGGACATCCTTTGGTTTCTGGTCGAACCCAGCAACCCATCCAGCCTACTATTCAAACTCCTGCACCTAGTTCTGTTCAGCAGTCTGGGCCTTGTACACGTCAGACTCCGCCTCAAACTGTTGTAACTGATGCGACGTTTGTTCAACCTACAACACCTATTTCTGGAGTATCTGTAACTCTGAGTTCTTCTATCCCTGCATCTGTGCAAATCCCTCAAGTCTTTGTACCCTAGTCAAGACCTTCAGTTCAAAATTCGGTCCAGATGCTTGGGGGACATGCTGGTACAAGTACAGTGGTCAAAATTCAATCGAAATTCACGTATCAACCGTACTAAGGACAACCTCAATTCGGTCCAATTTATCAGTATCAATCGTACCCTGGCTACACTTATCAGCAACCTCAACAACCCTAGTTTGGTCTGGTTAATCCTGTTTACCTGGGAGGTTACACAATTCCTAATGCAACTTCGATTCCAAGTTATCCTGGGTATCCTCCTCCTGGAACTGCTTTGGCTACTCAAGTTTTTCACGACCCTAACCGTTAGTTACCATTTATTACAACTTTGGATTTACCTTATTTGACGCGCCTTACGAATGATCCAATTTTCTATTATCCGTACTGGCCGCCAATGCCACATAAGTTTCCCAATGATATACCCAAATTCGAAGGTAAGCCAGGAGAGTATCCATCAAATCACGTCATGAATTATCACCTCTAGTGTGCGTCTAATTCAATAATTGATGATTAAATTCTCTTACGTCTTTTCCAATGAACTCTTATTGGTCTTGCCGCCAAATGGTACATTGAGTTACCATGAGGCTCTTTTAATAATTTCAGTCAGTTAGTAACTACCTTCTTGACTCATTTTCAGTTGCCTGTCAGATACGACAATGGCACAGAACTATTAACTTCACTAAAGCAATCCATGTCCACATATATTTCTGATCATATTCATGAATGGCGACGTAGAAGGAATTTGGTGAAAGTTTACATTCCAGATCAAATTTTGGCGGAATGGTTTGTTAAATCATTGTTACCCAAAATCACTGAGGATGTAGCTAAGGCTAGCATTGTTACTGAGGAGCAAGTAATTTCTCAAGCTCAGTAGCTTGACCTCGTTTATACGTAGTCAGGTACTTTACATGAAAAAATCTTTGATCTTCCAAAACAAGGTCAAATAGCTGCAGCTCCTTCAGGGTCTCATGCCGCTGATGGTATGATTGGTACAGTAAATGCTAAAAGCAAGAAGAAATATTCAAATAATTCTCTCCTATTATAACTTTACCTAATTCCCCAAAAGGAGAATCTTCTCCCGAAATTTCTGCTGACATTCATGTCGTAGAGACATCTACGAACAAATCTAAATCCGACGGTAAAAAGAAAGGGAAGAATAAAAACAAAAAGAATTCAAAAGAGAAAACTGATAAAAATGAATCCAATGATGAAAAATGCAAACCTCGCTATCCTTGTTACATTTGTGACGAGGATAATTTTACTAAGGAATGCCCACATCGAGCAGAGGTTGCAAAATTCGTTAAAGGTTCACAACAACCTACTGTCTTGAAGGATCCTTTTCCAACTCAAGATAGTAAAATGGTTGGTTCTACCTCGAATACCTCAGAAGAACCTATTCTAATGATGTCTCATGTACGGATTGCGGCATGATAGCAAGATTATGGTACTAAGAATCCTGTTGATGGTAAAGAAGCAGAATCTTCTAATGCAAACACATCAACTACACCTCCTCCTGTTTCTGGTCCGCTACAGATCGAGAAACAAAATCCAGACTTAATAATCAAACCGCCTGCTAAAGGTGTTCTTCGTAAATCAGCTTTCAATCCACATGCGAGAGCTGCTCAGAATTACAACATTGTTGAAGACTTAGCTGTTTCTCCTTCAGCAATGTCGGCTTTGGAAGTGCTGCAATCGTGTCCATCACAACGTAAATTATTATTGTCTGCCATAGGAGCTATCGATGTTTAGGATTCTGACCTTATAATATTCGATTTAGAAAATAGTACACCTCGCCTACCTCACCAAATGGCTTTCCAGATTCCAGTGTTAGTCAAAAACAGACCAATCTTTCGGACTGTGATTGATGAGGGAGCTTCAACGTGTATTATGTCGATTCAGTGTTGGAAATCGCTTGGTTCTCCTACACTTAACCAATCTCCGACGATTCTTAAGGCTTTTGATGGTCGAGGTTTCCACCCTTTTGGTATTTTGCAGGATTTACCCATAGGGGTCGAAGGTAAAACTGTAAATCTAGATGTGGAAGTGGTTGATGCCCCTCTAGATTACAACCTTCTTCTGGGTCGCAGTTGGTCTTATGCTATGACTGCTGTTGTTTCTTCGGTCTTTCGGCTCATAAAATTTCCACATCAAGGAAGGATCGTTACAATAGATCAGTTAACTTATTTTTATTCTGATCTAGCCTCTACAGAAACAATCCAGTACATTGGTAAAGCGGCTATCCCTTACAAGGATGTTGGAGTAGGTTTGCTTAAAGATTCTGGTTTACTAGGAAAATTTTCCTTTCCTCCTCCTAACGTATCGCCTTCTACCGCAACTATTCATATTATTTCATCAGACACTGTTATGTTTGATGATCCTTGGGTTGTACCTTCCGACTCTTAGTTAGATTCATTTGATGGCATGATGCCTTTGAGTCCATTTGAAATTGCGTATCAGGCTGTACAGTCACTTTCTGACCCCTCTTCAACTGAAACTGATCCAATGAATGGGATCCATGAGGAATCACTTTCTACATCTAGTTCAGCCACAACGACATTTTTTGATCTTGTTCATACTGATGAGTAGATTCTTGAACTTTTGTCTGTTGAAGATTTACCATGGGAAGATCTACATCATCGATCTTCGTTTTTACCTGAGCTGGATCATTTTGAAGATGATTTCGCTTCTATTTTTACTGCTGAATATGTCAAAGAACCACAAAATCCATTGAAAAATCTTGATTCTGAGTTAAATTTGGAAAATATCTCTCGAACAATTCCAATTGACATTTCAGTAAAGCCAGGAATAATTGAAAACATTCATATAGGTGCTTGCTGTACAAAAGATGAAATTCAAACTTATAAAGCCTTATTTCAAGAATTCCGTGATGTGTTTGCCTGGTCCTATGAAGAAATGCCAAGGATTGATCCGTCAATTTTCGTACATGAAATCAAGACTTACCCGGATGCCAAACCTGTTCGTCAACGTTTATGTCAAATACATCCTAGAAAAGTTGCTGCTATCAAAGCCGAAGTTGAAAAATTACTTCGCGCAGGTTTTATTTATCCAATTCCTTTAACGGATTGGGTATCAAATATTGTTCCTGTTACTAAAAAACAAGGAACGATACGAGTATGTATCGACTATAGGGATATTAATCGAGCTTGTCCTAAAGACAATTATCCAACCCCCTATATCGATCAAATAATTGATGATTGTGCCGGCAGTGAAATGTTTTCCTTTATGGATGGTTTTTCCGGTTACAATCAAATAAACATACTCCCTGCTGATCAGCCAAAAACAACTTTCATTTGTCCATGGGGGACATTTTCTTATTGCAAACTACCTTTTGGATTAAAGAACGCTGGAGCAAATTTTCAAAGGGCTATGTCTTATGCATTTCATGACATTAAGCACATTGTGCAGCCTTATCTCGATGATTTACGTGCTCATTCATCACGTAGGGCTGACCATCTCACTCATTTACGAGCTATCTTTATGAGATGTAGGCATTATCGAATTAGGTTGAATCCACACAAATGTGTTTTCTGTGTAGAATCAGGTTGCTTACTTGGATTTGTTGTTTCGAAAGCAGGCGTTAGCGTTGATCCGTTGAGGGTCGAAGCTATTGTTAATTTACCTCCTCCTTCGACTCTGCGCCAACTCTAAAGTTTGCAAGGGAAAGCAAATTTTTTACGTCGGTTCATTCCTAACTACGCTGAGCTAACAAAGGGTTTTACTTGGTTGCTGAAACAGAACATTCCATTCTTTTGGGATGAGATCACTGATTGATATTTTGATGCACTTAAATACGCGTTGACCCATGCACCGTTATTGCATCCTCCCAACTACAACCAGGACTACGTTTTGTACCTCGCCGCCTCTCATTCCACAATTGGGATGGTTTTAGTTCAGGAAGACGAATCTAAAACTGAACATGTGATTTACTATCTTAGACGAAATCTGCATCCGACTGAGATCAAATACACACATGTGGAGAAATTGGCCTTGGTAGCTGTTCAAGTTGTTCAAAGATTTAGACACTACATCTTATTACGCAAAACCACAGTAATTTCCGACTGTAACCCTATGATGTACATTTTAACCAAACAATTGCTAGGGGGCAAGTATTCCAAATGGACAGTTATCCTGCAGGAATTTGACTTGGAGTTTGAAAAATCCAAGGCAAAGAAATCTTTGGTTTTTGCCGAATTGATGTGTGATTTCCCCTCTACTGATACTGAAATTGTGGCGGAGGAGCCCATTGCGGACAAATCCTTGTTTCTTATCATTACTATTGATCCATGGTGTGGGGATATTATCATTTATCTCCAAACCCAATATTTTCGGCTTGAAATATCACGATCTTAGTGACGGAAAATACGTTTCCAATCCCGCAATACAATATTATTGGTGATACACTCTATCGTCATGGAGCGGATTCTGTTTTTCGGCGCTATCTTACTCATGAAGAAGCTAAAAAGGTTTTAAATGACTGCCATTCTGGAGCATGTGGCGGTCATATGTCTGGGTATGCCACAACCCAAAAGATATTGCGCGCTGGTTATTTCTGGTCGTCGTTATTCAAAGATTGTATCTATGCAGTCCGGAAATTCCACAATTGTCAACTCTTTGATCGTAAGATGTGTGCGCCACCTGCTCCTCTTCACCCTATAATTGTTGTCGGTCCTTTCGCAAAATGGGGTATTGACTTTATGACATGTAACCCTCACTCAGCCGGGGGGCATGCGTATATTATCTTAGCGGTAGATTATTTTACTAAGTGGGCCGAGGCGATGCCTACATTTTCAACTGACGACAAGACTGCTGCAACTTTCGTATTCAATCACATAATTGCTAGGTTTGGTGTTCCTCAAGCCATTATTACAGATCATGGAAGTCATTTTCGAAATATCATGATGACTGAACTGACATATCAACTTGGCCTGCGCCACGATAGTTCCACTCCGTATTATCCACAGGCTAATGATCTGGTTGAAGCTATCAATAAATTTTTAGTCACTATGATCAGACGAATTATTGGTATTCATAAGTCGAATTGGAATTCCATGTTATTTTCAGCACTTTGGGCATATCGAACCTCGGTAAAAACATCAACTGGTTTCACTCCCTTTCAACTGGTTTCACTCCCTTTCAACTGGTTTACGGTTTGGAAGTTGTGTTGCCGATTGAATGCGAAATTCCGTCTTTGAAATTAGCCATAGAATTACTTCCAGCTACGTCTGAAGATGAAAAACGTTTTTTGTACTTGGCTCCGTTAGATGAGAATCGACGAAGTGCTGCAATAGCAAACGAGGCTCATGTTAAACGAATAAAAGCTCAGTATGATAGAAGTGTTACCCCTCGAAATTTTTCAAAAGGAGACCTAGTCTTAGTTTATGATCAAGCCAACGATAAGCTAGGAGCTAGAAAATTCGTGCCTATGTGGCATGGTCCTTTCATTGTTAAGCGAAAGCTGGAAAAAGGGGCCTATGAGCTGATAGATTTTGACGGTGTCCCTTTAGATAAACCTAGAAATGGGCTTTATCTAAAGAGATATTATGCTTAAACATGGTGTGGAGATTTAATTAGATTAGATTTCTTTACAACTGGTGTGTTTTAGATTAGAAAAGCGTGCCTAGTTTAGAAGTGTGTTTTGTCACTATTCCTGCTTATCTGAGTTTTACTCTTGGTATTGCAGATGTCGACGTCTCTTCAAACCTACGTTGGTTTTGCTGATGGTGCTTGTTGTAGTACACGGAACATTTCTTCTGCAACTTGGGTTATTTATTCACCCTCTGACGAGTTAGTATCCATGCATGGGGTAAGCCTTGGTCAAACAACGAATAACATTGCAGAGTATAGTGCAGTGATTGAGTTACTATCTGAATCCATATCTTTTGGAATTTGGAGTTTGATTGTTAGGTTGGATTCTGAACTTGTTGTATTACAGCTCAACAGGGTTTATGCCATTAGAAATCTAGTGTTATTACGGTTATTTTTAAGAGTTCATATCTTGGAATGTTAATTTTATTACATTGAATATCAGCATATTCCAAGACATTTAAATACATTAGCAGATGCAGTTGCTTCTAGTATGATAAATCGACATTTGCAATAATCAAAACAGTAAATTAAACAACATTCATAACATGTACACAGATAGCCGGTAAATAGTGATATATCATAGTATATAAGTGTTTTCAAAAAATATATACATCGTCTTCGATCATAGGTTGAAAACACCTTATGATCGACAAAATGGTAATACAAAAGGTTAAAAGTATGAATCTACGACATGATCATCCCATCACTGATGGTGATCACGATAAGAGACCACTGCCCGAGCCACCCTACATAGGACCTCCTAAAAGGTCCTGGGACACCAATCATGTATCTCTGTAATCTGAGAGGAATATCATCTATGTCCATCTCTGGAATGTCTAGAGTTAGGCGCTCTAGGTGATGCTCTAAATCAGACAGGATCTCTGTTGATTGGCCTGCTGGGGCTGGTGCGGCTGCAGCTGGTTGTCTCCTTTCATATGGCTGGAGATGGGCTGGTCGTCGTGGGCCCACATTTGCATTTACAACTTTTTGTTATTAGTTTTGAGACGATTAAAAAAAAAAAATTAGAACTTAGAAATTGTTGAAAATGATTTTACCTGAGTCATCCCACTGTTCCCCTGCTGGGAGAGTCATCTCTCGGTCGCCGCGGAAATCTATCCCGGCGTATAGAAAATCCTCTATAACAAAAATTTGGCGCTCCAGCCAACGAAAATATGAAGGAGGAAATCGAACAATCTCGACGCCCTCAATACCATGAGGGCCATCAATGCAACCCAACGAACCATCCTAGGTTCTCGAGGTCGATCGGCATCAACAGGAATGTTCTGCGGAGCTAACATGGGGATCCTCTCTAGAGCAAAGGTGACTACAATGGATCCATATCCAAAGTTATTTAGTTTTCCATTCTTCGCTCTGGTAAGTTGGCCTTTTACATTGGCCAACACAGCTTCGCACCAGTTGAAAATGGTGCCTCGAAAACAGTCTGTAGCAATGCGCATCTGGGAACCAGTAGCCACATGCAGCATTGCACTCCCACACAGCCTAGTAACAGTAAATGCAATAACTTTTACCTCAGGATGGATGATAGTTTTTATGTCAATCTGTTTGTCCCTAGGGTCTGCCTGATCATTACAGAACTCTTGTCGAAGACTAGCGACAGTCTGGCCACCTGGCCTAGTCCCAAACAGAGAAATTTGTTCACCCATTTTGGACAAACCAGTCAGAAAATAAATATCCGCCATCTCAATTTCGCGCCGGTGGCTGCCAATAATAAAACACTGGTCCTGTACGTTCCACCTGTTCACCATCCATGTTAGGAGGTCTACCTGTGCCCTCATGCCCTGAATGGCCCAGAATTTATACAAACCGCATGCTCTTAATGCTTGCATTGTGGGAAAATGGAGCATTGTGGCGTCATCCATGTCTTCATGCTCACGTTCTCTCCAAATTAGCATCCTGTTGATCCTACAATGCATAAAAAGATATATTAGAACAATTTAATTTGAAAAATTTTGGGCGGCAATTGAGAAATTTAACTTTGAAATCTAATTGCGCGGGGTCCACACTTTGTTTTCATACACAGTGCGTAGGAACGCATGCGCGCTGTGTGACAAGTGCGTACCCACGACATTTTTCTACATAGAAAAAAATCAGGGTCCATAGGGCCCATGTGTTATGCCTGTGGACCCCCGCGGGTAATTTTTTAAACATATTTTTCTCTCAAAAATGACATCTAAAGCCTAAAAATGAAACGCAAATGGATGAAATACAAGATTAGGAGGTCGTGGATTACCTGGAGCTGATGGTTCTCAATTTCATCAGATGGATCTTCCAAAATCTTCACAGGAACTTTTTTACCCAAAAGCTTTTACTTTTCACCCTGAACTCAAACGGTAAAAATGAAGTTAGAAAAGCCCTTTTTATAAGTTTTTTCGAATAAACGAGTTTCTAATTTGTTTATTTTTCACTTTAAAAAGGTTATTTTTGAAAGCATTTTTATTTTTCTTAAACAAGCATGTGTAATGTTTCAAGTTTTTGTGCAGAAATTGAATTTTTCAGGAGAATTGATCGTTTTTCGACAAAGAGTATACTTTTATCACTTTTTCGGACTCTTTCAAAAATTTACGAAAAAGCGAAAACTTGGAGTCCTCTTTTAAGCCCTTTTCAGACTCTCTAAATATGAAAAAATTGCCGAGCACTTGATTATTCGAACTCGTTAAAGTAAATGAATGATCGTCCTTTCAGTATAAGTTTACCCCTTTTACAGACTGAAATAGACTATTTACGAAAAAGGTATACGTTGACTAATTATGGTCAATAGAGTTCTCTCTCACATTATTTTATCCTTTTTCAGGCTCAAGAGACTAAATTTACGAAAAATTACACTCACGGAGTTTTCTTAAGTTTTTCTTCTGACTCCCTAAAATTGAAAAACACCGAGCTTTTCCTATACTGGACTCGCTAAAACTTAACAGTAAAGGACCTGTTCAATTCTAAACAGGAACGAACCACTCCTTCTTAGGGTTCGAATTTTAAACTAAGTTGGACTCATCCGAAGGATGAGCTTATAAACAAGCAAATGTTATCCTCCTCAAGCTTGTCAAAAATAAAGAGGTACTTGCCAGAAATGGTGGGGGAAAAGAGAGAAAAATGGACTTGTTTGTTGTATTTTGATTTTTTGAAAATCCAGTTAACCACTCTTGAACACGACACTTTTTGTTCACTTGGGTTGGGAAATCCTTTACCTAACAGTTAATCAAACCACATTGAAAGTCTTCAGCCAGTTTCTGGGTATTAACTTTAGGTTAATTTTCACCAAGCCATTTGCAGTGTCGTTATGTGTTCAAGAGGACAGTTCAAATAAACCATTCATCTGCAAAATATCTGTCATTCATTTTGACCATCCCTGAGTCAGTCCTTGCCAATATATTTTCAAAACTTGATCTATGATTTCGTGTTGTGGGCTTGCCTACAATGGATCACTTTCTATCGATGACAACTCACTATCTAGGAAGTTGATACAGAAATCATCCGTACCTTGAAATCTACATGCTTCAATGGCAAGTTTCTTGCCTTCAACGACATGTTACATCATTGATATTCGATTGAATGATTCCGTGATGTGTTCGACTTCAGCTCATTCATTCACATTTCATGGATTGTACTGAGTACTTTGAGAACCATTGACATTATTGGTGGTTACTCTCACACTTGTTAACAGTTTACATCATTGACTGGTAATCAAGTGGTTTCTACCATGTTCGACTTCGACACATTTATTCACATGGATAGAATCGTACTAGTTCGAGATGCGGAAATCAAGACCCTGGATCTAGTTTCTACCATCCAGGCTGCGAGGAATTTTGTTATCATTTATACAGTGGAATATTCATAAAAATATGGCTGTGTCCATACAGTGTGTCTACACATGTCTATACTATGATGTATTCAAAATCATTCCTGTATTAGAACAGTTTGAATCAGTTTCTAGTTAGTTTTGATCTGAGTATGGGAATTCCTACCTCAGCGATGATATATATATATATATATATATATATATATATTTTTCATTGAATGTTTTTACAGGTTCCGATTTGGGTGTCCATAGGATGATCCTTGAAATGATAAAGTACTGCACTCTTCATATATGACAGACTTTAGCTTCATCTATTCTAGACTTTGCACTTTAGGGGGCAATCTGTTGCACTAAAAATTGTCATCCTAACATTCTGCTATGTGTATGAGCTCATTATCACTCATACTTCCTCCTTTGCAAGTATAACATATCAGTTCCTCATGTCAAGCCTTGAAAATCAGAGAAAAGTTCCTAAAAATCTCCTTAACTTTGGTGTCGCACTTTCTCTATATCTTGCCTGCGGTCCTGCACCTAATGTTCATGTCTTCTGCATACTTGAACGCACTTTCTCTGTGTTATAGGTGCGGACCCCTATAAAGATTAAAAAGGCGCAAGTAAACTCAGAAAAGCTCATTTTTAGTAAATTCTAGAAGCTTCTAGAAGATATCTTGTGGTGGCAGAACCGCTCTTATGAGGTTCATGTATCCCTTACCTTATGGAGCTAACCCCTTGATGTGAGGAGCTTATCCCTTTGAATGAGGATTCTATCCCTTCATAGTTGGAACTGAAAACCTCCTCTTTTCCACTATAAAAAGAGGCATTGGGTAGCCTCAAAGGGAGTTCAAGCTTTAGAAATATTTGAGGTTAAGTGCTGTTGGGATTCAGACTCATTTAACTGAGATTTTTGGGAGGAGAGATCACATACCTCTATCTGTCTCGGTTGGAGGAGTGCAGAGCTTATCAGAGTAGAGGATATTCCTGCTTCGGACCCCGGGAAGGCCTGTTCAACATCAAGGCTAAGGTTGTAAGGTTTTCCTTCTTTTAAAATTAATACAAATGGATTCATTTTTCTCAATAAACTGTTAGTTAACTGTTTATTTCGTAGATTCCTTGATCACTATGATAAGCATGGTTTATGATGTTTACTATATAGGTGTTATTTAATGTTTGCTTGTTTGTGACTGTAGGTTTACAAGGATAACTCCTTCAAGTGCACGAGGGACAACAACGACTTCAAACAAGCGCGGGACCTACGGTAAGTCTTTTACACCTCTATAGTGCTTTTTGTAAATCATATATGCTTAGAGAAAGATTAGTTCATTTGGCTGTTTGTTGCTAGATTACCTTTTTGGTACTAGGGAGATCAGTCTTGTCCACAAGATTGATTATCCCTTTTAACATGACTCGGCTTTGACTACGACTTGCGACCTGTACGTTGTGACTTGCGACCCTCTTCTATTTATTGCGATATGTGACTTTGTCATGGAAGCATTTGGGTGATTGCCGAGATCAAATACATCTACATTCTTGTTCACTTGAGAGTAACTCGCCATGCTCGATAATCTGCAGCCACTGGGGAGACCTGAGGCATATATTCTCTCAACCTGTGAAGACACTCGAGATCATTTGGAATCAAAGTGTCTCTCTTGATCGTGATCTGGTTTGACAGGGAGGCCAGTTTGGTATAGATCCAGACCGGTGTTGTAATGAATTGAACAAGGTTTTATTGTGATGTCGGCAGGTCTTGGGAGGCGGCTACTTGCCTTATGGGTTGTAGAAATGCTTGAATATCTTTGGCAACTTATTCCCACATTTTGTCTTCGCCCAGTGCACCTAGAGAAGGAATGTGGTGTACTTCGGCCATTGATTCAATGCCGCTAATCAGGTGTTCATATGCGGACATTACTTTCTCCAAATCCTTGATAAGTTTCTCTTTGGATTGTAACTTTATCCAGATTTGAACCTTGTCATTTTGGGTGCCAATCCAATATTTTCTAGGCAAGGTGTCCGAAGCTTGTGGATACATGTTTGAACATTCTAGCATTCTGTCCAAGGCAGTAGAGGCTTCCTTTAGATGTGTGTTCCTCCTCTTGGTTTCTGCCTGTGATTTTAGTAGTGGCACGATGGTTTGTTTTATCGTGAATAGTTTTTCAAATACTTGCTTCATGGTCATCTCCAAAGTGACCAGATCTCCTTGAATAGTGAGTGACACTTCATTAGTAGGGGCATTATTAACCTGAAGCTGTTGGACTTCTTCTTCTAGTGCCTTCTTTTCATGTTCTGACTTAGCTGTCTTTTGTTCGGAGGCCTGTAGTCTATTCTGCAGGGACATAATTTCTCTACTCATTCTGCTTACGTTCTCCTCTGTGGTTGCTGCAAAAGCGGTACCAGCTGATGCAATCATAACTGGATTGGTCCTGGTATCCAAGACTATATCCTTCTCTGTGGTGGCTGTAAGGGGTGCAACATGGTTCCGTGCTAAGTATCTTCTCTTCTCCTGCCTGATCTTGTGTGTGAATTGATCATAGGCAAGTCTTGTCAGATCAAACACTTCCTCATCTTGATCCTTGGAGGTACCCAATTCCGAGAGAGCGAAATGCACACTGGTTGTAGGAATTTTCTGGGGCACCTCGATGGGTGGCAGCTTCATCTGTTTCTTTGTCTCTGGAGGAGGTGTTTTGCTACCTTCGGCTCCCTTGGAGGAATATTCCCTTGACTTCTGACTTTCTTCCTCCCTCCTCTTTTGCTCTGCTTCCCCTCTATCTTGTTCTTCCTTTAGCTGGCGCTCAGCTTCTGCTTTATCTTGATCTTCCTTTAGCTAGCGCTCAGCCTCTGCTTTATCTTTATCTTCTTTTAGCTGGCGCTCAGCCTCTGATTTATCTTGCTTTATCTTTAGCTGGCGCTCAGCTTCTGCCTTTTCTTCCTCTTCTTTCGTTTGTTGTTACTCTTCCCTTTTCTTGTGGGTTTCTTTTGCCCGCTTCTTTCTCTGTTCTTATTTCAGTTTTTTATTTTTTTTATCTTCCTCTTCCTTTGCCTTCTCCTTAGCTTCTTGTTGAGCCTTAGCCTCCTTTTCTCTTCACTGGGCAGAAGAGTTATGGCCCGTACCGGTCCTTTGCTTCTTGGCTTTGGAAGACGAGGCTCCTCCTAGCGTATGAATTCTTTCCTCTAAAGTTTGATTGTCCTGATCTTCTTGATCGGTTGATTCCTCTAGAGCAGCCTCTTTGTATTTTTTGTACTAGTTCTTGATTCTATCTTCAGCTGGGCATTCAATATGCTGGTAACTCCATTTAAATTTGGCCTGTTTACAGTGGGCGAGGATGATTCTCTCAGGATCATACCTCCGGTGTGACACGGGAGGTAGACAAAATCCCTTTACTTGCTCAACCTCTACCTCTACTTCCTTGAAATACTTGACTGTTGAGGCACTGATAGTGAGCGCAGAGTGGGCCATGGCTTCTTCTTGCCCTTAGTGAGCACCTTTGAAAAACCGCCCGACATCTTGTAACATGTTTCTTGGAGTAGCAGTTTATCAGTGACGAACTGGGGTAGTGCATGGGGAGCCTTGAGTGACTGGAAGACTCGGATTAAAGTGCTATCCGTGGTAGGAAACTAGTTGGCCACTCAAGTTATTGTCTCCATGGCTCGCCCGGACATGCACGGGGTGTCTTTTCCAAACAGTTTCCCATATAGTTCGGGGATGAAGTTGTGCGAAATTAACTCCATATCCTGCTTATATCTGGAGTCCCAGAACACCCACAAATCCTTGTGAATTGAACCATCGTGCTCCTAATCCCGTTGTGTGCCCACCCCTTAAATTGGCACCTTGCACATACTACATCCAAAAGATAGGAGGCCATATAAAATTTTGATGCATACCCTTCATCAGGTGCTAGTGCCGAAGATATGTTCGATTTGAGGGCTGCCACTATCAAGTTGGCCCAATTGAAGCGGGTTCCATATACAGTGACAACGTACATGAGAGAAACCCAAGCGTCATTGAAAGTGGTGGCATCTGGGATGCCATACATCCTACATAGCATTGCCGCCATGAGCTTGTAAACTTTCTTGAGACCCACTGTTTGATATTCCTGGTCTTTTTTGAGCTTGAAATTCTCTGGGTCCTCCCACCATCCCCTTAAGGTCTCAGGTATGGGAACTGCATGAGTGGTGGCCCACTCCTCAGTGAAGGCCTATTCTCAGGTGGGAAGTGCATAATAGAAGTTTTCATCCTGTCCTTTCAGATTTGTGAATGATTTCCCGACATGATCACGAATAACCCAAATCTTGGGGTTGACCTTTTGCAAGATCCAGTCGATCAACTTTGCACATGGGAATATAGGCGGATGGGCCCTTGCATAGTGGAGCTTGGATCTCTTGACCTAAACATAGACCTGCCAGTCTAGGAGGTCCTCTGGAAATTTAGGCTTTGTGAATTCTTGGTACACTTGATACCAACTCATACTGTCCCCTTTGCCGAATGTGCAGGCGGTATCTCCATAAATACAGGGGAGAAAAAGAGCCATTTCTTCCTCTGATATTTCTATCTCAGGGCTTTTGTTCCTTTTCTGAACTACAGGGGGCCCCATATCACTTGAGGCTGACGAGATGGATACACACTCGAGCTCAACTTCGAGGTTCCTTGGCATATTCATGAAACAATCCCATGATAAGATAGATGTCATATTTATAGATACTTGGGTTGTTCCTACCTTTGCTCAACTATTATTCAAGAGAAATCGATGAACCTGCAACCTAGAGACCTTGCGATTGGGTCGCTAGGTCGCATTGGTTTAAACTATTACAGAAAAGAAACCTAGCGACTTAGCGACTTGAGACTAGGTAGCGAGGTTGTTGATTTGCAAAGTCGTGTCACTTTCAACTTTTCACGGATATGCGACCTAGTGACCCTGTGACTTAGCAATTGAGGTTGTGAGGTCGCAAGGTCGCGGGGTCGCGAGGTCGCCTTAGGGTTCGGCAGATAGGCTACATGGTGACGAAAACCTTCCACTTGCTTTTAATAAAAAAGGGAAGTGAGGAACCACGTCAAGTGGAAAACATGCACAAAGTTACTCATTGGAAAGGGTTGGAGAGGGAACCTGAACAGTCTGATGCAGGGGAGGCTTCTCGGAGAAGGTACACAGGGAAGTCAAGCTGCGGGGAGGAGAAAGCTATAGCAACAAGATTCATGGAAGGTTTAAACAGAAGCTAGGTTGAGTTTTAAATAGGCCAAGGTGAGGGTAATGGAGGCAAAAATCAGATAAAAAGGAAACAACAGGAGGATTAGGCAACTTACCCAGGAAAAACGTGCTCTAGCTGGCTTGTCAGAGGCATTTTCTTTCTCCGTTGCGCATGTCGAATGCGACCTATGCGACCCTTCTATTTATAAAGGGGTCGCACATGTGGACAATAAATGAGGGTCACAAGGTCACAAATAAGTTGAGCTGATGAGAGATGCGACCTTGTGACTCTGCGACCTCACGACCTGGAGTCGCAAGGTCATAATTTTTTGGTTTCTGGATAAAGTGCGACCTTGCGACTTCGCGACCTGAGGGGTCGCAAGGTCGCAAGGTCAGGAAGGTTTGGTTTGACCAATTCTGCGACTTTGCAACTTGGGATTTTGAAAGAGTGAACTTGGGCTTACCTCTACTTTTTCAAAAGGTTAGGGGCTCAAAAATTTTAAAAGGGAAAAATTTTGGAGGGTGTTGTAGCGACTACAATAAATGGCGATGCACTGGTAGGGCCCAGGATCTTTGCCGGTGCTTCATCTTGAGGGGGGCGGGGGGCTTAGCAGGCTATTCCTTTCACCTCGTGGGTCCCATTACTTTCATCTTTGGACCTTGCGTGATTTCTCCACTTGTTTGCATGCTCGGGGCGCTGGCCCACCGTGTTTTCATTTCTGGAGACCAGATCGAAAAGGTTGGAGTAACTTCAAGGATTTCCTGGATCCGATATAGTTATTTTTTCCTCATTATGTTGCTCTACTGCCAGTGAACTTGGTGGTCCCGGTAGAGTCACTGCCTAGGAGTCACAGACGTTGCTCTGCTACCAGCGAGCCTGGTCAGTACCTCGGCGGAGTCATCGCATCACCTCTCTGTGCAGGAAGCCTTTCTCAATCCTTTACCCTTTATTGATGTGCTAAATGAACTTATTTAAATGTGCTCAACTCACTTATTTGATTGTGCTCGGGGCACTTATTTGATTGTGGCAAGTATTTCCTGGGCGGATGAGGGATCTCGACTTATTTTGCTTACAAGAGAGGTTGCTCCTGGTCTATATGAGGAATTTTTGGGTTTTTACGAATATCCTTTCGTCACCTAAAGTTTGCTTTGTTCCCTCTCAGTCTAGTTACCTATTTCACTGAATTCCTTTTACACAACGGCCCCTTGAGCCAGCATATTAGGTGAGCTACCTACGCTTGGTTCTTGAGACTTTGTCATGTTCTCCCCATTGGGTGTTTATCATAGGGAAGCTCTTGCCATTTTGCGTTCCAGGGATGATTATTCATCGGCACAGATCCTGGCACAGTACGCCAATTGAGTAACTCCTACATCTCTCCTACATCTTGAGGCACTTAAAGGAAAGCTTTACTAAGAGCCTGCTTGAAACAAGCGATTTATTGCTAAAAAATGAAATAACTAAAAAACAAAATAAAGACAACAAACTATGGTATAGGGTGTGGTGACGGCCTCTTGGGGCTGTCAAGTGATGTAATGTTTAAGGTCATGCCTGTTTACCAGGAAGACCTAAATTCTCCCTTCTAAGGTCTGCAACTTGTAAGTGTGGGAGCCAACTTTTTCTTTGATTTGAAAGGGACCTGTCCATAGGGCCTAGAATTTGGAATGTTTTCCTTTATATTCGTGAGCTTTGTCCCATTTGAGGACAAGATCGCCTACTTTGAAAACTTTGTTTCCGGTGGACTTCTTATCGAACCATCGTTTTATACGGCTCTGGTGGATGGCGAATTTTTCCTGGGTTTTTAGCCTTTGCTCCTCCAGCTTCAACAATGTGTCTATTCGGTCTTGTAAGGTAGGGCAAGGTGTGCCATGAGTTTCTTGAGATAATTGAAGGGTTGGGAGAGACAAGTTGGGAGGAAGGATAGCCTCTTTTCTGCACACAAGAAAGAATGGGGAGGTGCCCAATGAGGGTTTGGGTGGTACTCGATCAGCCCATAGGGCGTTGTGGAGTGCGTTATGCCAATTTCATTGTTGGGACATGTTGAGGCCTCAGAAATATATGGAAACAACAAGGGGGATAACCACGCAGTCCAGACCTTAAGACAGTTCCTTTTCCCTTTGGGAGAGTGGCTCTAACTGGGTGTAATGGGACCAGTTTCCCAGAGTTGGGTTTTTGTATTATTGTTGGGTTTTTCTCAAAGGATTTGCATGAAGAATTACTAAAAACTAAAACAAATTTATTCTAAAATGAAAAACTTTGAATTAAGTCTAATCTAATCTAACCTGGGATAATTCTAATTTGATGCGATCTAAAATGATATCTATTCAATCTGTGATGATTTAGATCATCACAAATTTAATAGAATTAATACTTTTGTAAGATGATTCTATTGAAAAATAGTTAATCAAAAGAAGATGTAATATATATTGCATATATCTAATGATCATATATTAAACAAATCAATTTCTATCCTTATATCGTAAATAGTGCAACCGATATTTAAGACAAAAATATTGATTTCATATATAATTCATGAAAGCTGGATTCATCACTAATATTCAAAACAGAATTAGCATACATGATAATAGTACCAGATGTGTACTTTCCTGTTTATATGATCAATGATAATAGGCCACATTCAACTCTTCTACCAATAAGTCTTTCAAATAATACAAAAGTGCATCAACGGTGATCAACAAAATGATATACAACTGAAAAGGCCGTGTTCCATTATTTTATCAAGGCATCCACAAACTTACTTACAGTTAAGCATTCTTTGTAAATGTTGTCAATAAAATTCTAGACCCTTCTCTAAATGCATGAGAAGGGTTTAAATACTATACTAACTACTTACAAAAATAGATTATACAAAATATCTTATGAGGTGTTTTCAAACAACCTCCCTCATTCCTAGTATCTAATTTCTAAAAATTGAAATTATAAAAAAAAAGTAACTAATAATCATGCTCAATGATAAGTTACTTCTAGCTCTACTTTTCTGCTCACAAATATCGGACATCGGTTGAACTTGTGGAGGTTTGTCGAACTGTGCCTCCATTTTTGCAGCAAATATAGCATCCAGTAAAAGTGGTTGTATTTTCTGAATGGAATTCAGAGAACAATTTAGTGTCATGATCTGGCTGTGAGGTTTAACCAGTAGCTGCCAGTATGCTTCCCAATCAGTTTTTTTCAGCTGTGTAAGTGCTTCTTCTCGGAGTTGTCCTACGTCTTTCCAAATTTGCTCTAAATCTCTGAGATCAGGAATAGATTTGTGATTTCCTTCTTTAATTAGACCAGAAGTATGAAATATGTGGTTAATCATTTTGACCATATTCTTTGATATACCTGCTGCTCTGGCTATGACCAATTCTGCGTGGTTCACTTGTGCATCCCAGTCAATAAAGAGGATATCTTGAAAGTCTCCTTGATCTTTGGGAGACCTGACTTTCTTCCTTCTTCTGAATCTTTCCATTCAATATAATCAAAGATTTTGGTATTGAGTTCATTGAACTCAATTCTTTGATCAATGACTGTATTAGTCAAATGTTCATTGGCTTCCAGGTGTGGAATTATGTCTGACATTTGTACAAAAAACAGGTTTTGTTGTTTTGAGATTAAGACATTTAATGCCAATGCTTCTTTTATGAATTCCTCTGCAGTAGGAATACCTTCATATTTCGTAAGATCTTCTCTCAATTCTTCAATTAGTTATTTTTTGCTAGATAAGTCATTTTCATGACTTATCTTAAGCATTTCCATCTCTTGCTGTACTTTGAGGATTTGTTGTTTGACCTTTTGATTTAGAGTGTTTCTTTCTTCATCTAGTTGCTGCTGTAGCTGCATGATTTTTTCATCCTTTTCCTGTACCAACATAGATACTTCTGCTGCCTTATCCATTGTTGCAGTGGTGTATGCACTAGCGAATTGAGATAACCGAGTTAAATTTTCAATTGGATTTGATGGAGTATCCTTCCATACTACATCCATAACTTCATTTTCTGGGGGTGTTTCAATTATTCTTCTTTTCCTTTGTTTCCTTACTACAGCTTTATGAAGAGGGTTTTAGAACACATCCAGTGGGGGAATATAAGTCACCTTGAGGACAATCTCATCAGTAGGATTTACAGGAATGATTTTTGTGTCTTGGGATATTATCTCAGGAGTTTCAATGATTTCTTTTGTTGAAACTATTTTTCCCTGTGGAGTCTGAAATTATATATTTTTCTGTGAAGATGATGCCTCTGGAGTATTTGTTAATGTGTTTTTGAATGAAGTCCAGATTTTATCTAATTCACTTTGATTTTTTGAATTTGATTGTTCTGCTCTGATTTCTTGGCTTGCTTCAGTAGTATAATTGGTAACCAAAACATTCTAAGGGATCTATCTGAGTCTTTGTTCTCTGAACTCATTGAATCTCTGTACTTCTTCTGGATTTAGGTTCAATTTGACAAAATTTAAGACTTCTTAAAGAGTCCCAAAAAATTGCAAAATATCTTTGAATCTGTCATCAATGTGTATGATAGGTTTGAGTTTGACTAACAGAGTAAATTTGTTAGCAATCTTTTCTAGGTCAAACTGCCTGGAGGGTAGAATGGGGAGCTTCAAAACCTTAATCTTCTGACATTCTTTCAATGCATGATTGAAATTAATGAGTGTAAATGTACCACTTGAAATTGGGAAACTTGGCCATATAGATTTCTTACTGTCTTTCAAATATTTAGTGAGTCTGTTACCAACAGTTTGGTAAGTGGCTTCTCTTGCCATCAATTTATCTGAAACATATAAATGAAGAACATGCGAGGGAGCGGAGCTTCCAAATATTCTGATATATGAAAATGACTCTTCAATAAAATATCTCCCTATCATTTGAAGGTCTAAAGTGGCTTCTTTAGTGAACCTAGGGCTCATTATGTCAAACGTTAGTTGATGCAATGGTAGTACAACTCCATAACATAACCTATGGAAATGTGGTACATAATTATGTTCCCATATCTCTTTATGATTCAAATGAATCGGGGTAGGATCTTTAGGAGTCCATTTCCATCACATAACTGGAAATTTGGTAGAAAAATAGATGGCGTCAAAAACATATGCGCTCATGAAAAATTGGTGAACAGATTTGGTGGAGGAAGTTCTTGTTTGGCGATATTCATTAATTGCCTTAACTAGATTCTTAGAAAGGATAATCACCCAATTCATTATGTGGGAATTAACACAGGAGTCAATTAGGGGAAGCCAATTTATGGAGAACTTAGTATTATCAGGTAGACCATATAATCTGCATAGCATTGCTGCTGCAAAATTATAAGGATTTGTAAGTGACGCGATATGATACATACCCGTTTTCTCATATTTGAACTTTTTATCTAGTTTCCTCCAACTTTGAATTGCCTTGAACGGGTCTTCTTTCTTCTTAGCAAAATTTTCAATAAAATGACGGTTGTAGATGTCTTGCGGGTCAGGTAACTTATACATGATTTTCAGATCTTCAGTTCTGAAAGAACCTAGAATATCATCCTTGAAGGTTGTTAATTTTCTGTCTTTGATTGTTGAATTTTCGAGCACCCATCTAATCATGTCGGTATATGGAAGATTAGTAGCCCTTACTACTATCCTATAGAGGAAAGAGCATGCAATATCTTTGAACTGTAAATTTGAGGGTGTCGCGTCATCGACAGTCACGGTGACTTCCACTACTTCTGGCTCTTCGTCTTCGAGAATAGTATAAATAACTTGCTACTTAGTAACTCCTCCATCAGCAGTGCAAACAGTATCAAAGACTATAGGAGACATTTATATTTGTTCTAGTTCTGCAATAATCTGTTTGTCGTGTTTCTGAATCACTTTGCGGATGGACATATCTTGAAGGAAAATCCCTATTAAAGACAGAGTAAATGATCAAATGATGGAAGATCTATTAAAATGATCTATTTTGAAAGAAAAAAATCTGGGAAATAGCTATATCATTAATTAATCATAATGAATCAATAACTATTTACATTGGGATGATAAAACACAATTAATATTTCCTGTTATGATTTATTTTCCCGTAAAAACTTTATTCAAACCTGTCAAATCAATCACATCGCGCCCTTTTGAACATGTCTGTATTACCTTTTTTTTATCGGATATGTGATTTTGCGATATCACGAAATCGCAAAATCGCAAAAGTCGCAGTATCGCAAAATCGCAATATCGGAACTTTGGTAAGAATTGCTTAAATTTTTACAACATAAATCTGTGATATGCAATTTATAATGTCACTTGCGAAACTTCAAATCGGTGATCATAAAATCGGGATTTCGCTGGTTTATTTTTTTAACTTCTAATAAGAAAATATTTGAGCATAATGCGATTTGCGATAAGGATGTTTTATTAATTGCTTTTTTGTTTTTTTTTTATGTTTTTTATTTAATAAAAAGCGATGATAATTTTTGGAGTTTGATTTTTATCAAAAGACAAAAATACATTTTTAAGAAGGGTCCCTATTTCTATTTATCAAAGGTCTAGGTTATTTTGAAAATAAAAATGGGGGTTGTTGTTGCATAGCACAACAATTGGTGATTCACTTGGGAGAACCAGATATCTCTGATTGGCTTATTTTGATAATTCTAAACTTTCAAAACAAGAAAAAGATATGAGAATAAAAATACTATAATTCATGAATTAAACAATATTTTTTCATAATATAATCTATTTACCTATCTCATTTCTTCTTAATTAACCCCTTCAGGGATAATACATAGGTATCTGTATCAGTCAGTACTTAGATTTAAAAAGATAAAGTAGGTATTCTCTAAAATTGATTTCATAGATTTTTACTCATTTATCACAAATAGAGCCACTGTTGCTAGCAGGCGTTTATAGCCTCGATAGGGTTATCTTTTAACCAATAATGATTCATGGTACCATCTGAATTTGATTTCTTATTTCAAAATATAATTTATGACATATCATTGAATTTATTTTTCTTGACACGTTTTCAAAATCATTGTCCAGGTTTGGTGGCCTGATAGTGGCAATGTCATTCACTGATAGTAATTTAGACTGAACAAGCTGGCTCATGATGAGACCCCTTGTCTATTGATTTTTTATAATCATTTAGCTATTACCCTGTTATAGTATGCAGTATTGGCAATATCAGTCTAGATTATTTCTCTATGATCATGATAAACAAGCTCGTGATGAGACTTATTTTTCTTTTGAATTTGTTCATTGTATTTTTTTTATTTTTTTTGAATTATACTTTAAAGAAGAAATTTTATCAGATGGGATGAATCATTAGCTCCTTTAAGAGTTAAGGATGATAATTATAGAGTTGGCAGATATCGTTTTATAGAGAATCCTTGCTAAGTTAAAAGTTTCCTTTTCTAACTGATACATAATAACTATATTTTATGATATCTAGAGTCTTTTTCGGAAAGAAAATGCCTTTAGTAAATTTCAAATTATTCCAAAAAAAATAAAGTTTATTCAATTCTCATAGTTATAATCATCTTTTTACTTTACTTATTTATAGAAGTGAAAGATCAAAATAATTTATCAGAAATTTTTGAAAATTTGAATCAACAAAAAATGATGCTATTTTCAAATTTTATTTTCCTAAAACAAAAATAAAATTTAAAAGCTTGATTTCCTAAGAGATATATTTTTTGAGAATTTGACCATTCATGGGCAAGGAATATTTCTTACTTGATAATTCTTGTAGTAAAAAGGTGGATAGGCCTATTTTCTCAATGATCAGAAATATACCAAGCCATAATATTTGGAATTTGGTATGCTTACCTTTTTCCTTATGTGCCTTATCCCATTTCAAAACAGGGTCTCCTATTTCAAAATCTTTTGAGCTGGTGGATGCTGTGTAAAATGAGGTTTTCACTATTTGTTGATGATGAGCATGTATAGCTTTAGCTTTCTCTCTCTGTTCTTCCATTTTAAAATTTTGATCTTGTCTAATTTGAAGGGAAGACGAAGGATTTTCATCAATAAACTGCACTAAAGAAAATGATGGTATTGTTACATTTGTGGGTAGAACTGCTTCTTTCCCATAAACTAACACAAATGGAGAAGTACCTATTGAGGCTTTCTGGGTGATTCTATTTGCCCAAAGAGCAAATAATAATGCTTTGTGCCAATTTTTATGATTTTGTTTTATAGTTCGTTTGATGATTCTGATAAGGTTTTTATTTGTAGATTCAGCTAATCCATTACCTTGTGGATAATAGTTAGTTGAGTATTTTATTTTAAAACCTCTTTTCAAAGCAAATTCTATCATGGAATTTCCAGAATTAAGATGAATTATCAAATATCAAAGCTGATGGGAGTCCAAACCTGGTTATTATGAACTGATCAATAAAATCTATAATACTTTGCATATTAACCACCTTTAATGGGATAGCTTCTACCCATTTTGTGAAATAATCAGTTGCAGTTAGAAAATACTTGTGTTGTTTTGAAGAGTTAGGAGTTATTTCACCTATGATATCTAACCCCCATTGTTCGAAAGGTTGTTGGATATTTACTGGTTGTAGTGGAAATGCTGCTTTCCTTTCTCTTCTCACTGCAGTTTGACATACTTTACATTTTCTCACATATCTTTAAACAGAGTTGGCCAATAGTAACCAACATGCAGTATTTTATGAGCTGTGGTGTTTCCTCCGAAATGACTTCCAGCTGGTCCATCATGTAATTCCTGCATTACTTTTTCAACTTCAGTTTTTTCTAAACATCTTAATAATACAGAATCATAATTCTTCCTAAATAACACATCATCTATGAGTTTATATTGATTTTCTTTAAGCCTTAGAGCATGCTTTGCTGTATAATTGAGATATAATGGAGCATATCCATTTTTCAAGAAAAATTTCAGATCAACATATTGTGACTCAGAATTGTTTAGGCTTACCTCAAACAATTGTATTTCATTTGATTGATCTTCTTCTGTTGGTAGATGAGAGGCTCTAGTTAACATCCTGAAAAGACCTTGTCCTTTAATAATTTTAGTGGGATGTATCTCTACATCATATTCTTGAAGTGCGGTAACCCAATTTGCTCTCTTCTCTCCTACTTCTCGTTGGATTAATAATTGCCTTACTGATGAGTAAGGTACTATTATTTTAGTATGTGTTTTTAGGAGAAAAGGTCTAAAATGTTTTAAAGATTTAAATACAACATAAGCTTGTTTTTCCACAGCTGAATGATTTAACTCAACACCTTGAAGGTTAGAACTAAAAAGCGCAATTGGTGCTTCAATGTTTTGATCATTTAACTGTGTCAAAACTGCTGCATATGATGTATCATAAGAAAATGTATATAATACAAATGATTTAAGAAAATTAGGAATTGTTAAATAGGGAGCTTCAATGATGGATTTCTTAATTAACTCAAAATAATTTCTCTTTTCTTTTTCCCATTTAAAATTTGAATTTTTCTTGATCATTGATTGTAGGGGTAAGATGATTTGGGAAAAATTGGGAACAAACCTTTTTACAAAATTAATTTGTCCTAAAAATGATTGCATCATTTTTTTTATTGTGTGGTAGAGGAATATTTTCAATTTCTTGAATCCTATCAGGATCAATATGGATTCCTTTTTTAGAGACAATGAACCATAATAATTTACCTTCTGATAAGGCGAAATAACATTTTTTAGGATTCAAGGAAATTTCGAATTTTCTACATCTTTCAAAAATATGTTTTAGGTGACTAACATGATTTCTTCTATGTTTAGAGTAAACAGTAATGTCCTCTAAGTATATAAAAACTGAGCTATTTATTAGTCCTCTGAAAGCTATATCCATAGCACGTTGAAATGTATCACTAGCATTAATCAACCCAAAAGGCATTTTTTGGTATGCATACGTTCCCCACTTTGTTTTAAATGTTGTGTTTAATATATCATCAGGATGTACCATGATTTGATTGTATCCCGAAAATCCATTGAGAAAAGACATCAATTCAGATCTTGCAACTGATTGTAATATCTGTTCCATGGTGGGTAAGGGGAAATGATCTTTCATGAAGCTTTATGCAAATATATAAAGTCTATTAAATCCTAATGTATCCATTCTTCTTTCTAACTGGGACCATGTTTGACACCCATTTCGAATTTATAATAGGAAAAATGACTTTGGCTTTGAGCATTTTATTTAATTCAGATTTAATATGAATTTCTAAATTTGGATGAATTTTTCTAAGTTTTTGTTGAACAGGCTTATCATCTGTGAGATCATAGGTATGGTATGCTTAATTATGGAAGCATGATATGTTTTAAGATCTGAATAATCCCATGCAAAGATATCTTTGTATGTTTTTAGTGTTGATCAACGGTTGTCATTGATGTCAACCGAAGCAGCACCAGGGGCTAACCGAATATTGCATGGGAATTTTGACCTACCAAATTAATATATTCTTGGTCAATAATGATTCTGATGGTTTCTACTTGTCGAGATGTTTCCGTTGATATATGGCACGCCATGTAATTCTTCACGGTTTGAGAGATATTCATGTTTGAAGTTTGTACCCCAAGTTAGTGGGATAAAACCCCATGGGGTTGTGGCATGGGTCATTGAAAAGTCATAATTAATATTTTTTAAGCTCCTAAAATTCCTCTCACGTTCACTTGTTGAAGCCCCTCTCAACCTAATAATTTATATAAATTGTGATCCTCATATCCTCCTCATGTAAGGGATTTCGCCATCTGAAACAGGTCATCGTGGAATTTTCATTCTAGATTTTTTTATACGAAGGTGAAGAAGCTGAAATTTTTATGAGGCAAAGCTGAAATCCTGAGGGAGCTGTTGTGAAAATTTTAGATCAAGGTACGCAATATTTTCAGAGATATGATCTGTTGAAGTAAGTGTTTTTGCAAGCTCATGAAATTCATCTCAAAGAAGTGACATTGGGAAAATTGTCATAACTCTCTCTCTGAGTATCAGATTGGAATTCCATAAAAAGTGGAAGATATTGCACAGACTATAGTTTTCACTCTATCAATTTCAGAGCTGAATGAAGAAACAGTGACATGTGGCATGCTATACAAGTTCACTCTGCTAAAACAATCCATAATTAGGGCATTGTGAGAGATTGGGTATAACTCTCTCTTGAAGAATAAAAATTGGGTCAGACCTATGGCATTGGAAAGAAGACTCAGAGGTCTACTATAGGACCAAAAATAAGGTATTGGGGATCTAAAATAAAAAAGATAAACCAGATTCAATATTGAGCTCCTAGAAGGCAAAGAAAAGCTAGATCATGTGCTATCAAGGGCTACAAAGGACCAGAATTTCTAGCGAAGCAAAGCAAAGCAAGGTGCAACAGAGGGTAGCATGACAAGAGAAGCAACCAAGGTATAGAACAGTAGCAAGAAGATCATCACATAAAGTCTTCAAGTGGGCAGCACTGCATACATTCACTATAAAGGTTCATTGTACTAAGTCATTGTAAATACATTATTGTAAAAATTGTACTAGTGTCTACCTGCCAAGAGTTGAAGAGGCAGTGTCGGGAGATCTAGGATCATCATTAAGTGGTTGTGTCAAAGTTGGGGTTATGGTCTAGTGTATCTTCTTCTTCTACATCATTCAATATCATTGTAAAGTGGACCATTTTCCCTGGTACGGGAGTCCATTCTTCTTTTATTCTTCTATAGGGTGGTAGGGTGGTGCTAGGGTGAGTTGTAGCTCATTGGGTGTTGGGGCATCCGTTAAGTTGACTACTGAATAATCTTAGGCATTGGAGTGTCCATCCAGTGTGAGTTGGAGAAGAATATTTTTCTAGATTCTGGGAAGTTGGAGCTTTATTTTCAATTGGAGTTGAATATTAAAGAATTATTAGAAAAGAATTAGGTGGTTTTTGTCCCGGAGTGGGTTTCCACCTTAAAAACTGTGTGCATTTGTGTTCCTTTTGTTTGCTGCTATCATTGTACAAACACTGATAATAATTGAATATTAACTAATGCTCTAATTGAAAGGAATACTGATTCACCCCCCCTCTCAGTATTTCCAACAATTGGTATCAGAGCTTGGTTCCTTCAATAGCAGTTTAACAGCTGGAAGGAGGTCATGGAGCATACCAAGAATGGTGTACCTCTATTCAATGAAAATAATTATGCACTCTGGAAAGGAAGAATGGAGGTCTATCTCTTGGCGCAAGGTTACGAAGTATGGGACACTGTTCAAAATGGATTTACATCAACTATGGATGAACAAGGTAAGAAGAATTTGGTAAATGATGCAAAATCAAAGAATATTATTATCAGTGGACTTATTGAATCTGCTTATCATAAGGTGTTGGGTTGTAAAATTGCCAAAAATGTATGGGACAAGCTTGAGAATATATATGCAGGTGACTCAAATGTCAAAGAAGCAAAGCTTCAAATCTATAGAGCAAAATTTGAGCAACTCAGAATGAAAGAATATTGCAACATTGCTGCATACTTTCAATACGTTGATGAAATAACCAATACTCTGGAAGGATTGGGAGAGCCAGTTGATGAGAAGACTATTATATGGAAGATTCTTAGAACGTTACCAGGGAGATTCAACCCAAAGGTATCGGTCTTAGAATACAGTGCAAATCTAGACAAACTCGTAAAGAGGAATTACATGGAGTTTTCATAGCATATGAAATGAGACTTAATGAAGAAGAGGGTACTTCAAATCTAGAAATTGTGTTTGTTGCATATAAGAAAACCAATAAGGACAAACAACCTTCAATTGAAATGACATGCACCTGCAAGTGTGAAGAAAAGGGAGATGATGGAGAAGGTATTTCAAATGAAGAATATGCTTACTTCACAAGAAAACTAAAAATTGGTAAGGGAAAATTCAAAGGTAAACTTCCATTGATATGTTTCGGCTGTGGTGAGGTTGGGAATTTCGCAGCAAAATGTCCAAACAGAAGTAATGGAAACTCAAAAGGAAAGAACGGATTTAAGAAATTTAACAAGCAAGGATCCAAAGGGAACTTTCTCTCTAAAGAAGATAGCTCATCATCCAATGAAGACAATGACAACGAAGAAGAAGCCAATGAGAGAGTATTTTTTATGGCCAAGCACAATAAACAAGAGGTATAAAAAAACGAAGAAGAAGGATTGACCATAGAAGAATTTTATAAGGAAGAAATCAAGCTTATAAAAGATCTCAAGGGAGAGAAGATCCATTCCAATACTCTTGAAGAACAAGTTCAAGGTCTCAAAATTGAAGTTGAAGAACACAAATGCATTGAAGACTCACTTCAAAAGAAGTTGGAAGAATGCAACCAAGAAAGGGAACAATTAGAAGCCGAAGTAGTCTCACTACGTGAGGAAATGAAGAAAGGAAAAACTATCCAAAACTATGCCAACAACTCAAGGGCATTGGAAGAACTCATCAACGATCAACGATCTTACAATGATAGAATTGGCATCAGTTACAAAGAAGAAGAAGCAGGACCTTCTACAACAAAATACAATGAACCTATGAGATCTGATATGCATGTAGACTTCATTGGAAAAGATTCATAAGAACATCCTTGGAAGACAATTCCTCAATGAAAATTTCCATCCAGGTACCAACATATTTTTTATGGCTACTGTTATTCATGTGGAAAATTTGGTCATAAAGCTGTAGAATGTCGCACGTACTCTAGGAACAAATACAATTCCAAGAGATTTGTCAAATATGAACCTCCCAAGGCTCAGCGAAACATCAATAGATTTGAACATTTAAGAAATAATATTGAATGTTACAAATGTCGAAGCTTTGGACACATAGCCAAAGACTGCATACTTGAAAATCCTCCAAAAGAATCTTCAAAGCCACAGAAAGAATGAACATGGAAGAAGAAGAAGACTAATAATTGTGCTCTCTCTTTCAAGGCTCAAAAGAACAAAGATGTGGGGTATGTTGATAGTGGTTGCTCAAGGCATATGACTAGAGATAGAAATAAATTTGTATCTCTAAAAGAGAAGATGGATGGAACCATGTCCTTTGGAAATGATGGATCTTAAAATGTTATAGGATCAGGTATTGTCACTCTCAGAAGCAAAGATGCTCTAGCCAAGAATGTTCTATTAGTTGAAAACATGAATCACAATCTGCTTAGTGTTGGACAAATGGGTGATCAAGAACACACAATACTATTCAAGTCCACAAAATGTGAAATCAGGAAAGGCCTGTATGGTGAAATTTTGGCTACAGCAGGTCGAGCTCCAAACGACATATATGTTTTGGATAAAGCAACTAAAGCATGTCTAATAGCTAAAGAGGATGATATAATATTTGGTAGCAATGATGATCGACTAAGTAAGAAGTTTGCTACAAAGGTGCAAAGTGATTTCGAGATGTCTTTACATGGTGACATGACATACTTCTTATGGCTTCAAATACTTAGCAAGAGAAAGGAATATTTATATTTCAAGCCAAGTACATCAAGGAAATGCTCAAGAAATTTAAAATGGAATATTGCAAACCCATCCTTACTCCAATGGTAACAGGTTGCAAATTTAGCATAGACAACTCATATAAGGATGTGGATCGAAGGCTGTATAGATCTATGATTGGTAGTCTTCTATATGTAGCATCCTCCCAGCCAAATGTTATGTAAGCAGTTGGACAAGTAGAAATATTCCAAGCAGCACCAAAAGAATCACATATTATTTCCATCAAAATAATTCTTTGATATCTAAAGGGAACAACAGAATATGGCTTGTGGTATCCCAAGGGTAACAATCTCATTATTCATTCCTTTACAGATGTAGATTGGGCAGGAAGTGTTGATGCTCATGGGAGTACTCGTGAAGCATTGGAATATCTTCACCAGAAGCTTGGGATTCTCCTAAGTTCTCATTAGATTTTCCTTATTCAAAATATAAAGGGGGAGTGGAAGTGTGTACAGGTCCAGAGGATGGTGGTGTGTCAGGGGGAGTGGAAGTGTGTAGAGGTCCATAGGATGGTTGTGTTTCAGGGGGAGTTACCCTTTTCCATTGATGTCAAAGGGGGAGATAATGTTGTAGGAAGAGGTGTCATGATCGCAGGGGGAGTACTTGTGTTGCCATCAATGCCAAAGGGGGAGATTGTTGATCAGTGGTTGTCATTGATGTCAACCCAAGCAACACCAGGGGCTAACCCAATATTGCATAGGAATTTTTGCCTACCAAATTAATATATTCTAGGTCAATAATTCTTTTTATGGTTTCTACTTGTCTAGATGTTTCCGTTGATATATGGCACGCCATGTAATTCTTCACGGTTTGAGAGATATTCATGTTTGAAGTTTGTACCCCCAGTTAGTGGGATAAAACCCCATAGGGTTGTGGAATGGGTCATTGAAAAGTCATAATTAATATTTTTTAAGCTCCTAAAATCCCTCCCACGTTCACTTGTTGAAGCCCCTCTCAACCTAAGAATTTATATAAATTGTGATCCTCATATCCTCCTCATGTAAGGGATTTCTCCATCTGAAATAGGCAATCATGGAATTTTCGCTCTAGATTTTTTTCTACGAAGGTGTAGAAGCTGAATTTTTTATGAGATGAAGTTGCTGTGAAAATTTTAGGTCAAGGTATGCAACATTTTAAGAGATATGATTTGTGGAAGTCAGTGTTTTTGTAGGCTTCTGAAATTCATCTCAAAGAAGTGAAATTGGGAACATCATCACAACTCTCTCCCTGAGTATCGGATTGGAATTCAGTAAAAAGTGGTAGATAGTGCACAGACTGTAGTTTTTTCTCTTTCAATTTTAGAGCCGAATGAAGAAACAGTGACACGTGGAACTCCGTAAAAGTTCGCTCTGCTGAAATAGTACATAATTAGGGCATTGTGAGAGATTTGGTATAACTCTCTCTTGAAGAATAAAAATTGGGTCAGACCTATGGCATTGGAAAGAAGACTTAGAGGTCTACTATAGGACTGGAAATAAGATATCGGGGATCTGAAATAACATAGATAAACCAGATTCAATATCGAGCTCCTAGAAGGCAAATAAAAGCTAGATCATGTGTTGTCAAGGGCTGCAAAGGACCAAAATTTCTAGCAAAGAAAAGCAAAGAAAATAAAAGTGTAGCAGAGGGTAGCATGCCAAGAGAAGCAACCAAGGTATAGAATAGCAGCAAGAAGTTCATCACATAAAGTCTTCAAGTGGGCAGCACTACATGCAGTCACTGTTAATGTATCGTTGTATTAAGTCATTGTAAATACATTATCATAAAAATTGTACTAGTGTCTATCTGCCAAGAGTTGAAGAGGCAGTGTTGGGAGGTCTAGGATCATCATTAGGTGGTTGTGTCAAATTTGGGGTTATGGTATAGTGTATCTTCTTCTTCTACATCATTCTATATCATTGTAAAGTGGACCATTTTCCCCGGTACGAGAGTCCATTCTTCTTTTATTATTCTATAGGGTCGTAGGGTGGTGCTAGGGTGAGTTGTAGATCATTGGGTGTTGGGTAATCTGTTCAGTTCACTACTGAAGAATCTCAAGCATTGGAGCATCCATCCAGTGGGAGTTGGAGAAGAATGATTTTCTAGATTCTAGGAAGTTGGAGCTTTATTTTCAATTGGAGTTGAATATTAAATAATTATTAGAAAAGCATTAGGTGGTTTTTGTCCCGGAGTGGGTTTCCACCTTAAAAATTGTGTGCATTTGTGTTCCTTTTGTTTGTTGCTATCGTTGTACAAACACTAATAATAATTGAAGATTAACTAATGCTCTAATTTAAAGGAATACTGATTCACCCCCCCCCTCTCAGTATTTCCAACATTCAGTAAATTAATGAATGACATCCTTTCTTTAGGTTTTAAACCAAGACCTAAGTTGATGTTTTGAGGTTTTTCTAGTGTACCAATATTAATCAATTCAAATTTTAAAGTAGAACCCTGAGTTTTTGAATTGGTCATCTTCTTAAACCTATCTTTCCAATCATAGAGATCTTCCATTTTGACTACAAATTTGGGAATTGGATTAGTATTTTTTTTATCTTCAATCTGTAAATCATGTTCATGTTCATCTATGATTTGATCTTCATAAGCTCTATCTGATGTAAGAAATTCTACTATATCTGCATCATTGTTAAATACTCTCCAATTTGTTACATTGTCAGGAATGGAAGGCCTAAAAATTAACTCAATTGAAAATCTGTCTCGGCTAAATTCTTCCGATGGTATAAGTCTAGATTCTACATTAGCAAGTAAATCAACACTTGCATTTTGTAATCTAGGAACTGTGGAGATATTAAATGCAGTGAAATGGGAAGTAAGACTCTGAGCTAAAGTTTGATAATGTTTCAAATGTCCAGAAACAATGAATTGTATTTCTGACTTGTCTAACAATTATTTCAGAATCTCCATATACTTGCAAATATTTAACATTCAATCCAATAGCTTTATATAGGCCTTGTATCAATGCTTCATATTCAGTCGTATTATTTGTGCATTGGAACTCGAGTCTGCAAGCTAGCATTGTTTTCTCTCCTTGTGGATTGATTAAAATGCAACCTGCTCCTGCACCATCTTCTGATTTTGAATCATCAAAGTATAGAGTCCAAAATAAAGATTGTTTTGGAATTTTATTGCTAATATTAACACATCTAGAAGTATATGTTTGAGAAAAGTTCTCAATTTGAAATAGCAGTGTTTGTTAAAAAAGGTGAAATCTGGGCATTAAATGATTTAAGAAACAATTTAGCTGAATAATTTCCAATAATATTATTGGTGAAAGTTACAGGTTCATTTTATTCTTCTAGTTCGGTGACTGTATGTTTCATAAATTTTTCGCGTTCAATTCTGATTTGATTTGGTTTTCCATTGTATGGTAACCACATGTGTGACCAATCAGTAGAAAAATATCCATGTAACTTTTCAGACCAATCCTTGCTTTAAATAAGACCATAAAATTCAGGGATGTCTACGACCAAAATATCAATTACTTGTAGTACCTTTGGATTGGATGATAATCTAATAGATACTGACAATATTTCTCCAATAACTTTGACTCTTGTTCTATCCAGTTGAACTATATGTACAACAGATTTTTGAGGAGTGATGTTCAATTTTGTACACACTGTTCTTGGCATATTGTTTGAAGAAGCTCCTAAATCAATAAGATAGTTATGAACATTTTTGTTGAAAATCTCATAAGTCAAAAGTAAAGGAGGAGTGTGAGAAAAATATCTATCACCAATTAAAATAAGATCATTGGGATTTAATTTGTTTGGAGATGACGGAGGTTTTCCCATATCTTTAGAAGATTGTGCTATAACTGGTGGTTGTATAGGCTCTATAGGGATTGCCTTGAGTTCTCTAAGAATAATTTTCTACTGTTGTTTGAGTTTGGTCATTTCATGTAACAAAATATTTTCTTTGGTCTTTTTCATATCTTCAACTATACTATATTCCACTGTATCTGAAACTATAAAAGTTTTGGAAGTTGTAATAGGATCAGGTGAAATAGGATCTGTCTGAACAATTTTAGATTTTTTGGCTATTGTTTTCTCCTTTGTGGGGAGAGATTTTTGTTTCTGATTTGATATATTTGAATCAGATGAAGATTTACTTGTTGTAGACACAAGCATAACTTCTCTTTCTTCTTCTATTAGGAGGATGAAATCCCATAACCCATTCAATTCAACTTCTTCCTCAGACTCTAGTTATTTTTCAGATGCTGAGGGATCTTTAGTATCTTAATCGGATTCAGCATTTGAAATCACATTTGGAGGCTGAGATGTTGAAGAATGGTTTTTCTTAAATGGGCCAAATTATTTCCTAGGAGCTGACGTTTCAGCAACCTGTTTCTTTATTTCAATCATGTCATTTGACATAGTCTTTAATACTTTTTGAAGACCTTCAAGATCGAATGGATCTTTCGAGACTTTCTTTTTAGAATCTTGATTAAATGTCACTTTCTTTGATTTCCTGTCTTCTATTTCTGATCATTTTTCTAATGCTAATATTATTTTCTCTACAACGAGAGATTCTTTCATGTTTTATAAAAGGGTAGCTCTACCAGCTCTATCTACAAAAATAGCTATATTAGAAGGCAAAGAAGAAATATACCACTCTATTTTTACATCAACAGAAGGCTTGGAAGTGGTTGGGATTTTGTTTAATAACTTGTTAAATCTGGAGTTAAAATATTTGATCCTTTCACCTGAATTTGTCTTTAGATTAGAAAGAGCATTTATTAAAGATGCAACAGTTCTATCATCTCCAAATTTTGCAAGAAAAACTTGCTCAAAAGTTGCCCAATCGGCAATAGATTCTGCTGGAAGTGAAAAGTACCAGGATCTTACAGATCCTTGTAAAGTATAAGGAAACAATCTAACTACAATATCTTCATGAGCGACTCCATTAAGATTCATGGCTAACATAAAATTATCGATATGTTCTTTCGTAGGAATACCATCATCTGGATTATATTTAGGTAGCCATTTTTCTGGATGATCTGGAAGAGGATTTTGATTTGCTATCAATATAGCACCAGGATTCGTCCAAGGTCGATTAGCCATACTTGGATTTGAAGTTTGTGAAGATACAGAAGTAGATCCAGAAGTAGGGGGAATGGATGAAGAACTTACAACTGGAACAATACTACTTGTAATAGCACTGATTATTTGAATAAAATAAATGGAAGAATAAGAAGATGTAGATTGAGTAAGAGGATGTGAAGAAGTAACTAAAAGGAAAGATGACGTGCCTTCACTTGTATCTGACTTAGATCTGGATATAGAAATTTTTTTGCGAAATGATTCAATTGGAAATTCAAAAGGCAGAATTCCAAGTTTCTCACTTTTGGATCTAATTAATATACCAGTTTATCCAAATAGAGAAGTAACACTTTCTTCAAAAGCTTCTGGGTTAACAAGATTTTCAGTAGAAATAGATATTCCTTCTAATTTTTGAATTCAAGACTGAAATTTAGGAGACTCGGGAGTGAATTCTGAAGTAGATGACTGTCAAGATACTTCAGGAGATGATGTAAAGGTTTCTACTATTTCCGATTTCTGAGTTGGTGATCTAGAATGTGATCATGAAGTTGTAGAATGCTTTTGGGGAGATCGACTCTTATGAGGGCTTCTAGTTTGAGGTTTAGATTTATATGCCATTCAGAGTCAGGCCCTCCTTCTAGCACCAAAAATGTTGAGGCCTCAAAAATATGTGGCAACAACAAGGGGGATAACCACCTGGTCCGGACCTTAAGACAGTTCCTTTTCCGTTTTGGATAGTGGCTCTGACTAGGTGTAATGGGACCAATTTCCCAGAGTTGGGTTTTTGTATGATTGTTGGGTTTTTCTCAAAGGATTTACATGAAGAATTACTAAAAACTAAAACAAATTTATTCTAAAATGCAAAACTTTGAATTAAGTCTAATCTAATCTAACCTGGGATAATTCTAATTTGATGCAATCTAAAATGATATCTATTCAATATGTGATGGTTTAGATCATCACAAATTCAATAGAATTAATACTTTTGTAAGATGATTCTCTTGAAAAATAGTTAATCAAAAGAAGATGTAAAATATATCGCATATATCTGATGATCATATATTAAACAAATCAATTTCTATCCTTATATCGTACAATAGTGCAACTGATATTTCAGACAAAAAAAATTGATTTCATATATAATTCATGAAATATGGATTCATCACTAATATTCAAAACATAATTAGCATACATGATAATAGTACCAGATGTGTATTTTCCTGTTCATCTGATTAATGATAATAGGGCACATTCAACTCTGCTACCAATAAGTCTTTCAAAGAATACAAAAGTGCATCAATAGTGATCAACAAAATGATATACAACTGAAAAGGCTGTGTTCCATTATTTTATCAAGGCATCCACAAACTTACTTATAGTTAAGCATTCTTTTTAAATGTTCTCAATAAAATTCTAGACCCTTCTCTGAATGCATGAGAAGGTTTTAAATACTATACTAACTAATTACAAAAATAGATTATCCAAAATATCTTATGAGGTGGTTTCAAACAACCTCCCTCATTCCTAGTATCTAATTTCTAAAAATTGAAATTATAAAAAAAAAGTAACTAATAATCATACCCGATGATAAGTTATTGCCAGCTCTGCTTTCTACTCACAAATATCGGACATCGATTGAACTTGTGGAGGCTTTCTGAACTGTGTCTTTATTTGTGTAGCAAATATAGTATCCAGTAAAAGTGGCTGTATTTTCTGAATGGAATTCAAAGAACAATTCAGTGTCATGATATGACTGTGAGGTTTAACCAGTAGCTACCAGTATGCTTCCCAATCAGTCCTTTTCAGCTGTGTAAGTGCTTCTTCTCAGAGTTGTCCTGCGTCTTTCCAACTTTGCTCTAAATCTCTAAGATTAGGAATAGATTTGTGATTTCTTTCTTTAATCAGACCAGAAGTATGCAATATGTGGTTAATCATTTTGAAGATATTCTTTGATATATCTGTTGCACTGGCTATGGCCAATTCTACCTGTTTCACTTGTGCATCCCAGTCAGTAAAGAGGATATCTTTGAAAGTCTCCTTGATCTTTGGGAGACCTGAATTTCTTCATTTTTTTGAATCTTGCCATTCAATATAATCAAAGATTTTGGTAATGAGTTCATTGAACTCAATTTTTTGATCAATGACTATATTAGTCAATTATTCACCGGCTTCCAGGTGTGGAATTATGTCTGACATTTGTACAACAAAAAAGGTTTGTTGTTTTGAGAGTAAGACATTTAATGCCAATGCTTCTTTTATGAATTCCTTTGCAGTAGGAATATCTTCATATTTGGTAAGGCCTTCTCTCAATTCTTCAATTAGTGATTTTTTGCTAGATAAATCATTTCCATGACTTATCTTAAGCATTTCCATGTCTTGTTGTATTCTAAGTAGTTGTTGTTCAACCTTCTGATTTAGAGTGTTTCTTTCTTCATCTTAGTGCTGCTGTAGCTGCATGATTTTGTGATCCTTTTCCTGTACCAACATAGATACTTCTGTTGCCTTATCCATTGTTGTAGTGGTGTATGCACCAGCGAATTGAGATAACCGAGTTAAATTTTCAATTGGATTCGATGGAGTATCTTTCCATACTACTTCTATAATTTCATTTCCTAGGGGTGTTTCAATTCTTCTTCTTTTCCTTTGTTTCCTTACTACAGATTTATGAAGAGGGTTGTAGAACACATCTAGTGGGGGAATATCAGTCACCTTGAGGACAATCTCATTAGTAGGATTTGCAAGAATGATTTCTATGTCTTGGGAGATTATCTCAGGTGTTTCAATAATTTATTTTGTTGAAACTATTTGTCCCTGTGGAGTCTGAAATTCTATATTTTTCTGTGAAGATGATGCCTCTGGAGTATTTGTTAATGTGTTGCTGAATGAAGTCCATATTTTATCTAATCCACTTTAATTTTGTGAATCTAATTGTTATTCTCTGATTTCTTGGCTTGCTTCAGTCGTATAACTGGTAACCAAAACATTCTGAGGGATCCGTTTGAGTATTTGTTCTCTGAACTCTTTGAATCTCTGTACTTCTTCTGGATTCAGGTTCAATTTGAAAAAATTTAGGACTTCTTAAAAAGTCCCAACATATTGCAAAATATCTTCGAATCTGTCATCAATGTGTATGATAGGTTTGAGTTTGACTGACAGAGTAAATTTATTAACAATATTTTCTGGTCGAACTGCCTAGAGGGTAGAACGGGGAGCTTCAAAAGCTCAATATTTTGACTTTCTTTCAATGCATGATTGAAATTACTGAGTGCAAACGTACACATGAAATTGGGAAACTTGGCCATAAAGACTTCCTACTGTCTTTCAATGATTTAGTGAGTCCATTACCAATAGTTTGGTAAGCGACTTCTCTTGCCATCAATTTATCTGAAACATATAAAGGAAGAACATGCGGGGGAGCGGAGGTTCCAAAAATTCTGATATATGAAAATGACTCTTCAATAAAATATCTCCCTATCATTTGAAGGTCTGAAATGGCTTCTTTAGTGAACCTAGGGCTCATTCTGTCAAACATTATTTGATGCAATGGTAGTTCAACTCCATAACATAGCATGTGGAAATGTGGTACATAATTATGTTCCCATATCTCTTTATGATTCAAATGAATCGGGGTAGGATCTTCAAGAGTCCATTTCCATCCCATAACTGGAAAGTTGGTAGAAAAACAGATGGCGTCAACAATATACACGCTCATGAAAAATTGGGGAATAGATTTGGAGGAGGAAGTTCTTGTTTGGAGATATTCATTAATTGCCTTAACTAGATTCTCAGTAAGGATAGTCGACCAATTCATTATGTGGGAATTAACAAAGGAGTTAATTAGGGAAAGCCAATTTATGGAGAACTTAGTATTATCAGGTAGACCATATAATCTGCATATAATTGCTGCTGCAAAATTATAAGGATTTACAAGTGATGCGATAGGATACATACCTGTTTTCTCATATTTGAATTTGTTATCTAGTTTCCTCCAACTTTGAATTTCCTTGAACAGGTCTTCATTATTCTTAGCAAACTTTGCAATAAACTGACTGTTGTAGATGTCTTGTGGGTCGGTCAACTTATACATGATTTTTAGATCTTTAGTTCTGAAAGAACTTAGAATCTCATCCTTGAAGGTTCTTAATTGTCTGTCTTTGATTGTTGAATTGTCGAGCACCCATCTAATCATGTCGGTATATGGAAAAAGAGTAGCCCTTGTTGCTATCCTATGGAGGAAAGAGCATGCAATATCTTTGAACTGTAAATTTTAGGTTTTCGCATCATCGACACTCACCGTGACTTCCACTACTTCTAGCTCTTCGTCTTCGAGAATAGTATAAATAACTTGCCACTTAGTAGCTCCTCCATCGGCAGTGCAGATAGTATCAAAGAGTATAGGCAACATTTCTGTTTGTTCTAGATCTGCAACAATATGTTTGTCGTGTTTCTGAATCACTTTGTGGATGGACATATCTTGAAGGAAAATCCCTATTAAAGACAGAGTAAATGATCAAATGATGGAAGATCTATTGAAATGATCTATTTTGAAAGAAAAAAAATACAGGAAATAGATATATCATTAATTAATCATAACGAACAACAACTGTTTACATTCAGATGATAAAACACAATTAATATTTCCTGACATGATTTATTTTTGCTTAAAACCTTTATTCAAACCTGTTAAATCAATCGCATCGCTCCCTTTTGAACCTATCTATATTACCTTTTGTTTATGCGATATGTGATTTCGCGATATCGCGAAATCGCAGAATTCAGAGTATCGCAAAATCACAATATCAAAACTTTGGTAAGAATTGCTTAAAGTTTTACAACGTAAATCTGCGATATGCGATTTATAATGTCGCTTGCGAAACTTCAAATCGGCGATCACAAAATCGAGATTTCACTGGTTTATTGTTTTAACTTCTAATAAGAAAAGATTTGAGCGGAATGCAATTTGCGATAAGGATGTTTTATTAATTTCTTTTTTTGTTTTTTTATGTTTTTTGTTTAATAAAAAGCGATGATGTTTTTTGGAGTTTGATTTTTATCAAAGATAAAAATACATTTTTAAGAAGGGTCCCTATTTCTATTTATCAAAGGTCTAGATTATTTTGAAAATAGAAATGAGGGGTGTTGTTTCATAGCACAACAGGACAACAGAGTCTTCTTGATGATAGATATTAGGTTCTTATTTGTTGACTCGGCTAACCCATTTCCTTGGGGGTAATAGTTGGCAGAGTGTTTGAGCACTATATCATTTTTTAGAGCAATCTCATATAATTGAAATGATGAAAAATAAGTTGCATTGTCAAAAACAAGGGAGGTCGGAACGCCAAACCTGGTCATGATGTGTTGAGCGACAAAAGATATTACCTCTTGATCGTTAATTTGATGCAACGGTATTTCTTGAACCCACCTTGTGAAGTAGTATGTGGCCGTGAGGATGTACCTATGTTGCTTGGAAGAGTGCGGCATGATTTCTTCGATCACGTTGAGTCCCCATTGTTGAAAAGGTTCTTCTACTGCGACGGACTGTAATGGGGCGGCTGGCCGTATTTCCCTATTAGTGAAATTTTGACATTGTATGCATTTACGGATATAAGCGTGTGCATCTTTGAAAAGAGTAGGCCAATAGTAATCAACACGCATGATCTTGTGTGCGGTGGTGTCCCTCGCATAGTGCCCTTTAGCCAACCCGTCGTGAAGCTCTGTTAAGACTTTATGTGCCTCATCATGTTCCAAACAGCGTAGCAGAACCCTGTTATGGTGCTTTCTGAACAACTTACCCTGAACTATCTGATAGGACGCAACTTTCAATTTCATTTTAGATTTCTGTTGGGCAGTTAGAGCGGTGTCCATGATACCGCGGCTCAGATATTGATGAAGATCGACATACCATGAGGTGGTATTCTGCTGGGGTATATCATCGGTTTGATACATGTCGATTTCATGGTCCCAACATCCTTCTTCGCCACCTTCTGGGCTTGCGGTTTCAACAGCCATTCGGCATAGCCCTTGTCCCTTGATAGTATGCGCTGGCTTTAATTCCAGGTCATATTCTTGGAGGCATGTCATCCAGTTTCCTTGTCTCTCACCTAGCTCCTGTTGGACGAAGAGTGAGCGAACCGATGGGTGTGGTATGAATATTGTCACGTGATTTTTCAAGATATACGTCCTGAAGTATCTGAATTATTTGTACACTGCATAGGCCTACTTGTCAATCTCTAGATAATTCAGCTCAACACCCTGCAAACTTGTGCTCATGAATGATATAGTCCGTTCATCATTACTGGCATCCTTCTGAGTGAGGACAACTGCAAGAGATGAGTTTGAGGCCAAGGTGTACATGATAAAACCCTTGCTGAAGTCCGGGTTGTGAAGGGCATGAGCTTCAGTGATGGCGTGCTTGATATTATCGAATGCTTCTTTCTCGGGAGAATTCCATTTGAAGCTTGCATTCTTCTTGATCATCCCCTGCAAAGGTTTTACTATTTGGGCAAATTCTGAAATAAACTTTCGTACGAAGTTGATCTTCCTGAGGAAATATTGCATGTCTTTCTTGCTGCTTGGGGGAGGAATTTGGGCGATGAATTTCGTACGTTTTGGGTCTACTACTATACCATCTCTGGTTATGATGTGCCCTAACAGATTTCCTTCACAGACGACAAAAATGATTTTCTTTGGATTGAGTGAAATACCATATTTTCGACATCTTTCAAAAATATGCTTGAGGTGATGTAAATGGTCACTCCTATGCTTTGAGAATACGATGAAATCATCCAGGTATACTACTACAAATTTCCCCATCAAGCCCCGAAAGGCGATGTCCATGGCTCTTTGGAAGGTTTCTCCAGCATTTATCAGGGCAAAGGGCATGCGCCTAAATGCAAACGTTTTCCATTTAGTTCTGAATGTGGTTTTCAGCCGGTCGGGTTCAGCCACTAGTACCTGATTGTATCCTGCCATCCAATAATGAATACATTTCCGACCCCAATACTTCCTGCAAGATCTGCTCCATAGGGGGCACTGGGTAGTTGTCTTTGTCCGAAGCTATGTTCAAATTTTGAAAGTCCACGCATAGGCGAATTTTTCCAGACTTCTTCTACACTGGGACAAGATTTGACACCTAGGTTGAGTGTCGGACTTTGAATATTATACGCGCATCCAAGAGTTTCTTCAAATCATTTTGGATCATTGGTTCTAAAGTGGGGTGCCCCTTCCTCAGTTTCTGCTGGAACGGTTTCATTCCTTCTTTCATGGGTATCACGTGTTGGATGATTCGCGTGTCATAAGTTCGTAGCTCATCATATGTCGAGGCGACCCCATCCTGGTACTTCTTGACTAACTTAGTGAAGGATTTCCTTTCTTGCGGGTTGCATTTGGTACCGAGGTTTACGAATTTAGGTTCCTTATCTGTCCCGAGGTTTAGCAGTTGGTGTGCTAGAGTGGAACTTTGCACCTTCGTGTTAGGAGGTCCGCGAAAGTGTTTCTGCAAATTGAACAATTTTTCAAGAGATACAATTCCCTTAGGTATGGGATTTCCTCTATAGTCCTCTTGTTCCTTTTGCAAAATATGATCAAGATATTATTCTTCTATAACTATGTTTTTGAACACGTCCGTGTTGAGCATGAAGTCTAGTACCTGTTGATCATCATTAAAAAAACGCAAATTAGTGACATTGTTTGGTACGGATGGCTTGTAAATAATTTCAATAGAAAATCCATCTCTAAGTGGGGTGAACTGAGCAGTAGCATTAGCAAGTGTATCAGCTATTGCATTGTGCATTCTAAGTACAAATTTAATCTCAAATGCGTCAAAAGCAGAAATTAGATGCTATACCTCTTGCTGGTAGCCTTTCAAATGTGGAGACAAGCAATGGATGGTATTGCGTACCTGACGGGCGATAATATCAGAGTCTCTAATTACCTTTAAACAACGAACTTTAAGATCTATATATTTCTTGAGCCCAAGTATCAATGCTTTGTACTTGGTTGTATTATTTGTGCACTGAAACTCTAGCCAGAAAGAGATTAGAAATTTTTCCTTCTGAGGGTCCAACAGAATACAACCTGCGCTAGCCCCATCATGGGTCTTGGAACCATCATAGTACAAGGTCCAAGTCTCATCTTCTGCTTTTACCAGGTTATCCGAACACATTTGGGGCGTACTCAGGAGAGTGTGTCCCAGAGGGTCTTTTGTCGCAGCGGAGTGGTTGTCAGTGACCACCAAAAGTTCTGAGTGCAGGTCTTGGGTTACTGGGGATTAGGGGTCTTGGTAGCACCTGAACGTGGATTCCAAGAAACACATGCCAAGTTCTTCCTGTACGAAACAAACTAGTTCGTTAGTTGTGTCCAGGTTGGTCACCGTGTGTTTCATAAAAGGTTCGCTCTCAACCCGGATTTGATTGTTCCTGCCTTTGTATGGGAGCCACAGGTGGGACCAGTCAGTGACGAAGTATCCCTGCAGCTTGCTAGACCAATATCTACTCAACAGAAGACCATAGGCCTCAGGAATATCCATGATCACTATGTCAATGCACTAATGCAACCTAGAGTCAGAGGATAAGCAAATGATGACATTATTCAATTCACCTACTGTAGGAATCTGAGATCTGTCGAGTTGAATGATCCTGGAGTCAGTTTTCTCGGGACAGATGTTTAGCTTCTTGAATACAGATAAAGGCATAACATTTGTGGATGCACCAAAATCGACCAGGAAGTTGTGAACATTAAAGTTGAATATCTCGAAAGATAGGAGAAAAAGGGGGGTGGATCCCCTGGAATTTGTATTAGCGGCATTCACCATAGACTGGGGGCTGGTAGCACTTTGGGAAGACATGGTACTTATGGGTTTGGACGTTTATGGGTTGGCAAATGATTTGAGGATAAGATCTCCCTAATTTTCAATATGAGCAAGTTCATAGAGGGAGATGTTCGCTCACGTTTTCTTCATATCTTCAATAATGTTATACCCTGAATCTAGGTGCAAGATAGGTTCAGTGAAGGTTTTCAGAGATCCTGATGATACTCTAGCCTTCTGGTTTGCCTAGGCATTGGTTGGGATAGATTTTTTAGGAGTTTCAGTTAGGTTTTCTTTGTTGGGTGGTATGATTTTCCGTAAGAAATATTTTCGTTTCTCCTTGAAAGACTGTTCCGGGACTAGGCCTTTTCTCCTTAAGCTGTAGTTTCGAGGAGGTTTGGTTTTCGGGTCGTCCGCTAAGTTTATTTTAGTCATGGAAAGGGGGGTTTCTCCGCGGATCATCTCAAAGGCAAGGACAACGGAACCCACATCCTCATCTGGGAGAGATGCATCCTCGTCATCCGAAATAGCCTCCTCCTCCAAATCCCCAGGGGTCTGGTCTTCTAAGAGTTGATTCACCACGACGGTCATACTATTTGTCCACTGGGGGCAAGTTTTCTCTAAGTGGGAGGCCTGATGGAAAGAACAAAAGTTATCTTTTCCGATTTCCTCGAAGTTGAGGCCAGTGCTTGAATTTGACGGAGGCCGACTGATGGTGGGGTTATTCTTTCTAAAGAAGGGTTTTTGCATTTTGGTGCCTGAGGAAGAGTCATTGTTTTTCCTCTTTAAATCAGAGACTTTGTTTGTTAACAGCTTGAGAGACTTGGTGATACTTTCGAAGTCGAAAGGGTCTTTGTCTTTGTCTCCAGCCTTATGAGTTGAGGATTGGGCTCTCTTCGTGACAAGCTTTGGATCATCCAGACTATCATGGTCAATGGCCCCTATGGATATCATGTCCTTTTTGACAACAAGGGAAGTGGTGTATTTTCCAGGGTAGCTCTGGCTTCGCGTTTCACAAACACGACAATGTCCTGTGGAAGAGCCCTCGTGTAGTAGTCAATGGTAATGGAATATTCTAGGGCCATATTTGGAGGGAATTTGTTCAATATAGTAGCGAAGCGTTGATTGAAGTCTTTGAATTTCTCCTTCTTCTGAAATTTAAAGGTACTAAGCTCGATAAAGAGCATCGAAGGAGTTTTATCTTCCGAAAAACTTCTGTAGGAAAGTACGGCAGAAGTGCTCCCAAGAAGAAATGTAGGCAACCGAGAGAGACCGGTACCATGTAGCAGCTTTATTTTCTAGAGTATGAGGAAAATCCAGCATGCTACATCATCATACTACACCCTCATCATCTGCAAAGCCAGGTAGAAGTTGCTAATGTGGTCTTCGGTGAGAGTACCTTTATCGGGGTCAAACTTAGGGAGATGCTTCTCAGGGTGTCGAGGCATGTCATGGAGGGGACCTTGGATACCTAGGGGAGACCGAGCCACCCAAGCCAACGGATGTACATGTCTGGCCTACTGGTGGCATGGTATGTATACATGTCCCATTTCGATTTCGAAGTCACTTCCCATGCCAGATCCGGAGGCCTCGCCCTCATGGTGAGACTGCATGTCTTGGTTTCCCCCGCAGTTCCCTACATTTCTGATGTTTCTCCAGTTATAAAGGAAAGGGAATCTATTCTGGTTTCAGTTGTGATGGTGGTGTCCAGCATTCCGGCCTTTTCCATGGCCTTTGTCTCCTCGGCCTATGTTTCCCCGGCCCCTCCCGGTCCCTCCTCCAAGTGGCTTATTTGTTTGAGTGTTATCATTTAGAGCTTGTTCGGGTTGAGGGCCGGTGTTGGGTTGGGGTTCAGTAATTTCAGGTCCCTCTCCCTCCGCCCCACAGGGACTGTCAGGGGGTTCTACTGAATTATGCTCAACTGCGTTTGCATAAACTTCGATCATAAGACCTATCAGTTGAGGTAGGGAATTGACAAGGGCTCCCTGGCAAGTTTGGTTAGCTGCAAGGGTTCAAGGATTTTCCAGGGAGCCTGTGGCCAGGACGCTTTTCAAGCCTCTGATGAGCTCACAAGAAATTGAGTGTAGGGCCCTCAGCTGGTCTGAGGTGACCTCATAGTACGGGAGTTCTTCTTCAAGAGAATATTTAGGAGGTGGAGGACAAGTGTTCTCATACATGATGTCCCCCTGCGGGGTTTGCAACGGAATGTTACTTGTGTGCTGGGAGATTTCCATTCAGACCCTCCTTCTAGCGCCAAATCTGTTGACAGGAAGAAATGTTTGGCCACAGTAAGGGATATCCCCTGTAAAAAGTCCCTATTAGACTCTAAAACGTTTGTGATAGGGATCCCATCCTGGGTGTGGGTTCGGCTACCACTGAATACTCCTTTTTCTCAGACACAAACAAGCCCTATAGACCTATGAACACACGATTATTTAGATGGTACAAGACAAATGGTTGATGAGTCTCAATGAACATAAAACACTACAAATAGCAAGATGAGTTAAAGCGTGCAACCAAAGGAAATGTTGTTAGCAGCAAGTCATTAGGGTCACGCTTGTAAAAGTTGTTCAAACCATAGGCGAAACAGTTCTGTATGGTTAGAGCAACCTTCACTTCCTTAAGCGGTGTCAAAGATAAGATCAATGTTAGTAATGAAGTTTCTAACATTTCCTAAGTAGACAATCTAACATCATTAACACATTTAGTGAGCTAAAATGTATAAATGATATAAGCAGAAAACACAGATTACTTAATCATAAAGATATTAGATACATAAGACAAAATATTCATAGTGTTAACACATTAATCCTCATCGGATCCAAGAGTGGAATCAAAGCAAGTTCTTGTATTCATTCTTAGAAAAGTGTATTCAATGCTATACAACTCTCTTTTCTCCTTTGGAGTCCAAAAAGAAAAGAAAGCTCCTTTACAATTTCTCGAAGGAATTATTTATAGAACAAAATTTACCCTTGAGTATCCCTGAATTTTCGCCTTCCTGACTGTTGGAATACTCTGCGACTCAAGAGAATTTGTGATTTGCAACCTTGGCTTTGACTGCGACCTATGGCCCCTTGTCTGTTGCGACCTGCGACCTCTTCTGTTTGCTGCAATATGTGACTTGGTCATGGAAGTAGTTGGGTGATTGCGAGATCAAGGACATCTACCTGTTGATGTTCCTTGAGGTAACTTCGCCATGCTCGATAATCTGCAGCCACTGGGGAGACCTGATGCGTATCCTCTCTCAACCTATGAAGACACTCGAGAGTATTTGGAATCAAAGTGTCTCTCTTGATCATGATCTGGTTCGACAGGGAGGCCAGTTTGGTATAGATCCAGACCGGTGTTACGATGAATTGAACAAGGTTTTCTTGTGATGCCAACAGGTCTTGGGAGGCCACTTCTTGCCTTATGGGTTGTAGAAATGCTTGAATATATTTGGCGACTTCTTCCCACGTTTTCTCTTCACCCAGTGCACCTAGAGAAGGAATGTGGTGTACTTCGGCCATTGAGTCAATGTCGCTAATCATGTGTTCATATGCGGACATTACTTTCTCCAAATCCTTGATAAGTTTCTCTTTGGATGTACCTTTATCCGGATTTGAACCTTGTTATTTTGGGTGCCAATCCAATCTTTACTAGGTAAGGTGTCTGGAGCTTGTGAATACATGTTCGGCCATTCTAGCATTCTGTCTAAGGAAGTAGAGGCTTCCTTTAGCTTTGTGTTCCTCCTCTTGGTTTCTTGCTGTGCTTTCAGTAGTGGCATGACAATTTTTTTTTATCGTGAATAGTTCTTCATATACTTGCTTCATGGTGGCCTCCAAAGTGACCAGCTCTCCTTGAATAGTTAGTGGCACTTCATTAGTCGGGGCATTCTTAACCTGAAGCTATTGGACTTCTTCTTCTAGCACCTTCCTTTCTTGTTCCGACTTAGCTGTCTTTTGTTCGGAGGCCTATAGTCTATTCTGCTGGGACATACTTTCTCTACTCATTCTGCTTACGTTCTCCTTTGTGGCTGCTGCAAAAGTGGTGCCAGCTGATGCAATCATAACTGGATTGGTCCTGGTATCCAAGACTATATCCTTCTCTGTGGTGGCTGTAAGGGGTACAACAGGGTTCTGTGCTAAGCATATTCTCTTCTCCTACCTAATCTTCTGTGTGAACAGATCACAGGTGAGTCTCTTCATAACAAACACTTCCTCATTTTGATCCTCAGAGGTATGCAATTCCGAGAGAACGAAACACACATTGGTTGCAAGAATTGTCTGGGGCACCTCGATGGGTGGCAGCTCCGTCCATTTTTCTATCTCTGGAGGAGGTTTTTTGCTACCTTTAGCTCCGTTGGAGGAATCTTCCCTTGACTTCCGACTTTCTTCCTCCCTCCTTTTTTGCTCTTCTTCCGCTCTATCTTGTTCTTCCTTTAGCTAGCGCTCAACTTCTCCTTTATCTTGATCTTCCTTTCGCTGGCACTCAGCCTATGCTTTATCTTGATCTTCTTTTAGCTGGCGCTCAGCCTCTGCTTTGTCTTGCTTTATCTTTAGCTGGAGCTCATCTTCTTCCTTTTCTTCCTCTTCTTTCTTTCGTTGTTCCTCTTCCCTTTTCTTGCGGGTTTCTTCTGTGCGCTTATTTCTCTGTTCTTCTTTCAGTTGTTTCTTTCATTTATCTTCTTCTTCCTTTGCCTTCTCCTCAGCTTCTTGTTGAGACTTAGCCTCCTTTTCTCTTCAATGGGCGGAAGAGTTATGGTCTGCATCGGTCCTTTGCTTCTTGGCTTTGGAATATGAGGCTCCTCCCAGCATATGAATTCTTTCCTCTAAAGTTTGATTGTCCTGATTTTCATGATCGGTTGATTCCTCTGGAGTAGCCTCTCTGTCTTTGTTGTACCAGTTCTTGATTCTATCTTCATCTGGACATTTATTATGCTGGTAACTCCATTTAAATTTGGCTCGTTTGCAGTGGGCAGGGATGATTATCTCGAGATCATACGTCCGGTGTGACACGGGAGGTAGACAAAATCCCTGACTTGCTCAGCCTCAGCCTCTACTTTTTTGAAATCCTTGACTGTGTAGGCGCTGATAGTGAGTGGCAGAGTGGGCCATGGCTTCTTCTTGCCCTTAGTGAGCACCTTTGAAAAACCGCCCGACATCTGGTAACATGTTTCTTGGAGTAGTAGTTTATCGGTGACAGACTAGGGCAGTGTGTGGGGAGCCTTGAGTGACCCAAAGACTCGGATGAAAGTGATATCCATGACAGGAAAATTGTTGGCCACTCGAGTGATTGTTCCCATGGCTTGCCTGGACATGCACGGGGTGCCTTTGCCAAACAGTTTCCCGTATAGTGCGAGGATGAAATTGTGCGAAATTGACTCCATATCCTGCTTATATCTGGAGTCCCAGAACATCCAAAAATCCTTGTGAATTGGACCGCCATGCTCCTAATCCCAGTTGTGTGCCCACCCCTTAAAATGGCACCTTGCACATACTACATCCAAAAGATAGGAGGCCATATAAAATTTCGATGCATACCCTTCATCAGGCGCTAGTGCCGAAGATATGTTCGATTTGAAGGCTGCCACTATCAAGTTGGCCCAGTTGAAGTGGGTGTCGTATACAGTGACAACATACATGAGAGAAACCCAAGCACCATTGAAAGTGGTGACATCTGGGTGGCCATACATCCTACATAGCATTACTGCCACGAGCTTGTAGACTTTCTTGAGTCCCGCTGTTTGATATTCCTGGTCATTTTTGAGCTTAAACTTCTCTGGGTCCTCCCACCATCCCCTTAAGGTCTCGGGTATGGGAACTGCATGAGTGGTGGTCCACTCCTCGGTGAAGGCCTGTTCTCGGGTGGGAAGTGTGTAATATAATTCTGCATCCTATCCCTTCAGATTTGCGAATGATTTCCCGTCATCATCCCGAATAACCCAGATCTTGGGGTCGACCTTTTGCAAGGTCCATTCGATTAGCTTTGCACATGGGAATATAGGTGGATGGGCCCCTGTGTAGTGGAGCTTGGATCTCTTGACCTGAACATAAACCTGTCGGTCTGGGAGGTCCTCTAGAAATTCAGGTTTTGTGAATTCTTGGTACACCTGATACCAACTCATACTGTCCCCTTTGCCGAATGTGCAGGTGGTATCTCCATAGATGGGGGGAGAGAAAGAGGCATTTCTTCCTCTGAGATTTCTATCTCAGGGCTTTTTTTCCTTTTCTGAACTGTCAGGGGCCCCATATCACTTGAGGCCGATGAGATGGATATGCACTCTAGCTCGGCTTTGAGGTTCCCTGGCATATTCATGAAACAATCCCATGATAATACATATGTCATATTTATAAATACTTGGGCTGTTCCTACCTCTGCTCAACTATTATTCAAGAAAATGGATGAACCTGTGACCTGGTGACCTTGCGATTGGGTCGCTAGGTCACATTGGTTTAAACTATTGCAGAAAAGCGACCTAGCAACTTAGTGACTTGCGACTAGGTCGCGAGGTCACTGAGTTGCGAAGTCGCGTCACTTTCAAATTTTCATGGATATGCGACCTAGCGACCCTGTGACTTAGTGACCGAGGTCGCCAAGTTGCGGAGCTGTAGGGTCGCAGGGTCGCCCTAGGGCTCAGCAGATGGGCTATGTGGAGACGAAAACCTTCCGCTTGCTTTTAATCAAAAAGGGAAGTGAGGCAACACGTCAAGTGTAAAGAATGCATGAAGTTCCTCATTGGAAAGGGCTGGAGAGGGAACCTGAATAGACTGATGTAGGGGAGGCTTCTTGGAGGAGGTACATAGGGAAGTCAAGCTGCGGGGAGGAGCAAGCTATAGCAACAGGATTCATGGAAGGTTTAAACAGAAGCTAGGTTGAGTTTTAAATAGGCCAAGGTGAGGGTAATGGAGGCAACAATCAGACAAAAAGGAAACAACAGGAGGATTAGATAACTTACCCAAGAAAAACGCGCTCCAGCTGGCTTGTCAGAGGCGTTTTCTTTCTCTGTTGCGCAGGTCGAATGCGACCTATGTGACCCTTCTATTTATAAAAGGCTTGCATGTGTGGACAATAAATGAGGGTTGAAAGGTCACAAATAAGTTGAGCTAATGAGAGATGCGACCTTGCGACTTTGCGACCTCGCAACCTGGGGTTGCAAGGTCACAAGGTCGCAATTTTTTGGTTTTTGGATAAAGTGCGACCTTGCGACTTCGCGACCTGAGGGGTCGCAAGGTCGCAAAGTCGTGAAAGTTTGGTTTGACCAATTCTGCGACTTTGCGACTTAGGATTTTAAAAGAGTGAACTTGGGCTTACCTCTACTTTTTCAAAAGGTTAGGAGCTCAAAAATTTTAAAAGGGAAAAATTTTGGAGGGTTGTTGTAGCGGCTACAACAGGTCCCATATACATTGGCATGATTCTCTAATATCTATCCCTATCTCATATTCCTCCAACAATTTTTTTATTTTTTCCTTTGCATTGTCAACTGTCTAATCAGTGTCATCATGATGGGAATGAACATAAGGAAAACCATTTTGAAGCATGTTGTTCAACTTCTAAAACTATCCTTTATACTGTTGCCCACTTCGTTCTTGCACTCATCACAATTTATATATCAAACATATTTGTATTTAAATTTTCCCTCCTATAAATTTATTTGGTGCCATAGATGCCATAGAAGATAGTTTTTCTATGCGTTTACAATCTGCAATATTCATTTGAGTATATCATAATTTACTTTGGCATGATGCCTCGAAACTTTTGCACAAATTGTCCTTTCCCAATAGATCTTTTCGTATTCCCAACCATTGGAAAGCTAGAATTACTATGCTACATGGCTGAATAATGACAACACACGTGCTATCCTTATGCAAAATAGTGGATAATAGGTCATCGGTAATATAGCATAGAAACACCAAGGATATCTTGGTTGTAGCAACAATAAACTAGCCAACTTTCACCTCATCTAGCTTTCTATCACTTTGGGCTAGTGCATGCGAAAAATCATAACTAATATTTTTATGGTTTTAAGTAAATATTTCACTTGCGCCTTATTAATTTGGGTGAATGGAGGAAGAGGAGAATAAAATCTACCAAATAGATTAGTTAATGCCAAACCTATTGATTAAGAATATTTCCACAAGAAAACAATAACAAGAAAATTTGTTTCTCTACGTGACGTAATACCATACTATCTATTGGTGTTTGTCACATTCAATTGGGTAAAATTGAGCTTTGATAATATCCTTTAACACCTCCCAATTAGTCACTAGTGGCTCACTTTCTAGTACCTTTCTAATTGCATCACTGTCCCAACATGCCAAAGCATGGATTTCAAGATTCAATCGAGAAAATGAAATCTTTTGTTTACAAATTCCTTCATACATATTCAAGTATACATCCAATTGTTGTAGCCAATGATTTAGTTCAATGGAATAAACTTCCCCAACATAATGATTTATATCCACCTTGGCTTCTACATGAAAAGGTACTTGTGCCTTACTATAGTTGCATTCTCCATTTCTGGTCGATCCTTTCACTTTTTCTTTGGCCTCCTTTATTCTTTCTTTGGGTATTCATTTCTAGCCTTTATTTATGGCACTTTCCCACATTTCAACACTAATCATTGTGACACCATTGATGTTAATGTAGCTAGAATATGCTCAAGCCTATCTAAGCTAACCCTTGGATCTTTATCTTGATCTCCTCCTTGATATTACCCTACCATTATTGGTGCTCTACTTCAGTAAAACCTTGGAAATAACTATTGTCCACTTCTTCTATAGTCGTTATAGGTACTTACCATACAAGTCTCAGTAGGTGCACTCAAACTTCTACTTTGATACTATCTTATCTGTAAATAGTAGGCCTAGGGCCCAGCCATATCACCAATATCGATGTCTCTCAAATCATATTTCTACAATTTTTCATTCACTACTCACTCATTAGATTTCGTAGTAGTATATTATGTGTAGAAACTTCCATAGCACTAGATTCTATGTAAAATATTCCATAATAATATCTTCTATTGTAGAAAAATATGTGGAAGCAACTATTGGAATAAAAACTTTTGTATTAGAGTTAGAGTTATTGTTATTTGTTAAATACATTAATTAATCCATAAAATTAGTTCTTAAAGGAATAAAATGAAATTCTCAATGACACAATAATCCTCAATTTGACATCCTAACCAACTAGTAAGAAGGAAATATTAATTGGATGGATTTAAAATGCATGGTGGTAAGGGAGATTCCAAAGAGTGGATTTATGCACTTAAAAACTATAGAAAATACCCAAAGTTTATACACCCAAAAAATATTTATTCTTTAGAAAAAATAATTATGAAAGCACATTATTGAAATTTAAAATTATTTAATTTCCCACCAAAATTTAAAAGTTGGCTTCAATTGTTCATGTCGACTTCGGCTAAGGTTGTAACCCTTCACCCATGGCATCATCTATAAATAGGCCACCGAGTTGGTCCAATTTCTCTTAGATTTTCGGTCTTCACTTGGATGAATGGCATAGGATTGCGGCACAGGGTTTTGGCACACACGTCTTATCTTCTCTTGGTACTTATACTTAGCTCACTACAACTTTCTACAGAACTCTCGCTCTTAGCTGATCTTACACCTTAGATCCAAAATATAAGACTTTCGCTCTTGATCTCGCTTGAAGAATGATAGATCTGCCTTAAGATTTCTCATCTTTGCGATGAGCAGTGTTCTAGGGATCTTTGACTTGATAGGCATCTAGGCATCTTCCTTGAAAATGACGTTGCAGTGCCATCAAGGAGATAAAATGGCTAGAGAAACCATCTACTTGGAGCCAGAAATTAAATCGCTTCGAACTAGATCTACTATATAACCATATCTCTTCGCTCTCAAAATACGAGCCTCATATATGGCCTCATTTGGTTGTGTCATCAAGATTATAAAATTCAGGGAGACGTGCAACATATCCATCCCTGCCACGACTTCGATTGTAATAGAGTATCCCAACACAAACAGAATAGTCAGTCGTTGAAGAGTCGTTGCACCTGTATATGCTCGATTTCCAAAAAAGTAAACATCAACCTTCTGTAGAGCTGATGCCAAATAATCCATATATCAATTCTGTCCTGGCTCCAATTTGAGAGTCCATGATGAATGGCTACGATCCAATTTGTGATTTTATAAGGCCACTGAAAGCCATGCTCCACAGATCTGAAAATAATGGATGAATTCCCATTGATACTGCAATCTGAATACAATGATAAAAGATTAGTGATCATTGCAGAAAATAAAATAAAATTTAGCGCGAAGATGAATCTTTTAACCTTTGTGTAAAATTATTAGGGTACAAATATGGATCTAGTTGAAGAATAATTGCACAAACTTACCAAATTGAAAAAGAAAAACAATTAGAATTGAGAATGAAATTGATTCATCAATATTAGGTTGAGAATCAATATATAAAGAAATTAAGTTAAGCTTAGTTGTACATGCAATAACTATGGATAGTTAAAGCTAAGTGAAGCTAAGTGTTTATGTTTTGTTAATGTGCACATGCACCACATGCAAATAGTAACTTAACTTAACTAAGCAACTGCACATCACATGCAAGTAGTAAGTTAATTAAAGCTAATCTAGGTGCATGTACACCAACACAGTTAGTCTAGGTGCATGTACACCAACACCCCCCCTTAAGCATAACTTAGGTGAGTGTGATGCAAAATGAATGAGTCCTGGCAACACTACCATTTTAGGTACCCATATACAATGCATAAAAATTAGGAAAGAGGGAAAACCCAGTGGGAAGAAAACCCCCCCTTAAAATATAATGCAAAAGTAGAGAAAATACAACTACTAGGTAGTCGTGTCCTTCACCCCGAGATGATCTCGGTAAAATCGAAACTTCTGCTCAGTGAAAGTCTTGGTGAAGATATTGATAGCTTGCTCGGAACTCGGACAGTACTGAAGATCAATGATCCCATCATGGATCTGGAGGAATAAGCTTCATTTTTGGAAGTAGATGTATCAACTCCCATCTTTGGATCAAGCACTGAATTTCCTTATACATGGTTGCATGCCAATATGGATTCCCTGCAACTTTGTCATGCATTTGACGATCAAATTCATGTACCCTATATGCATGCATGAGAATGGTCGTCTCTAGGGATGCATGCATGTGCATGTGTGGCCTTTGAGATGCCTTTGTGGTTGCATACATGTGCATACATGGCGCTATAAATGCCTCCTTAGATTCATGCATGGGCATGGATGGCTTTGCGACTGAGAGTGAATGTGGGGCATCATTAAATTGAGACCGCGTCAAATCTGCGTCAATAGTAGAGGAATCAAAGTCCTCTTCTATGATTTTGAAAGTAGTGTCTTCATCATTAGTAGAGGAATATATTTCCTCATGTGCACTGTCTTCGTTATTGGATAAGATAAAATTCTCATCTGCGACAAGTTCATTAACAATAGAAGAAGCAAAGTCTTCATGTTCAACACTATCTTGAGAATATTTCTCCACATTTTTGGAGTATTCACCACTTTCATGATTGCTATAATAAGTCGATATCTTTGCCTCCAAATGGTGTTCTTCTAGATCATTTTCATCACCATATAATCCTTTCAATGTAGTCCAGATTTCATGTGGTGATTCAATATTTATGATCTCATAAAGAATATCATGAGACACATATAGACACAATCTTCCATAAGCCATGTTAGATCTGTTAAGCCAATCTGACTTCTCATCCTCTGAGATTGGTTCTGTCTCAATTCCCATGACTCTTTGGTACAAGCCTTTGCTCCTAAGATGAAGCAAAATCATTGGCTTCCATTCATGGTAATTGTATGGAGTCAGAATCATTGAAGATGAGAACTCCATCACGGTAAATTCTCTACTATTTGGATCTGCAAATCAAATCTTCGAACAATTTTCAACTCTATGCTCTTCAAACCTGCAAAAAAGTTGTTCATGCAACTTCTCCAAACCCTTGTAGCTCTGATACCATGTAAAATTATTAGAGCACAAATATGGATCTAGTTGAAGAATAATTGCACAAACTTTCCAAGTTCAAAAAGAAAAACAATTAGAATTTAGAATGAAATTGATTCATCAATATTAGGTTGAGAATCAATATATAAAGCAATTAAGTTAAGCTTAGTTGTACATGCAATAACTATGAATAGTTAAAGCTAAGTGAAGCTAAGTGTTTATGTTTTGTTAATGTGCACATGCGCCACATGCAAGCAGTAAGTTAACTTAACTAAGCAAATGCACATCACATGAAAGCAGTAAGTTAACTAAAGCTAATCTAGGTGCATGTACACCAACACAGCTAGTCTAGGTGCATGTACACCAACACTTGGATATACTATATAACCAGTATCTCTTCGCTCCTAAAATACGAGCCTCGTATATGGCCCCCTTTGGTTGTGTCGTCAATATTCTAGAGATTCATGGAGACGTGCAGCCTAACCATCCCTACCATGAATTAGACTGTAACAGAGGAGCCCACCAAATATAGAATAGCCAGTCGTTGAAGTAGCCTCTGTACCTGTGTATGGTCGATTGCCAAAAACATAAAGATCAACCTTTTGTAGAGCCGATGCCAAATAATCCATCTATCAATTATGTCCTGGATCCAATTTGAGTGTCCAAATGGGTACGATCCAATCTATGATTTAATAAGGCCACTGAAAGCCACACTCCACAAATCTGAAAATAATGGGTGAATTCCCATTTATACTGCAATCTGAATACAATGATTAAAGATTAGTGACCATTGCAAAGAATAAAATAAAATTCAGTGCCAATATTAAAGTTTGAACCCTGGATAAGCCTGACATCTTGTTGGCAAGGTGAAATACTATGAGCAAAACCATGGGTTTCAAAAATATCTCCTAAATTTACTATTTTATCTCAATTTTATTTTAATAATTAATTAATTAATTTTTTAAAAAACTCTTCTAGATAAATCACATAAATTTTTTAAAGTCGACGCCTTTCAAACCACTCATTGTGTGGTTCATCATCAATGTTTTTAAAATAAAATTATTAGAATGAAGTTGAATTGATTTTTAAAGCTTCATTGTTGACATTTCAAAGAATCACAGGGTGCATTCAACATCCATCAAAACAAGAATGCATATGATATTAAAAATGATATTTGGAGGGCATAATATTAAACAACAATGGATATGATATTAAAAATGATATTTGAAGGGCATAATATTAAAATGATTTTTGGAAAAATGGAAGGAAGGAGTATTCATTTTTCGTTTAAATTTTACACCTCGACATAAAATAACATATCCCTATGCAAAACACCTCACTTTGTTTTGGGTATCTCCTACTGGATTATTCATTAGGGCTTTTGTTGTGGGTCCTATTCTCGGATCGACTCTGGACATGCGGGGCCGAGTGCCACCTCTCGCGCTCATTTATATTCTCTCGGCCTATTTCTACAATGTTTTTTAAATCTCTTGGGATATATAATAGCGGAGCAAAGGTGAACAGGGTTAAAACTTTATATTCTCTCGACCAAGAAAACGAGATCGAAAATCTAGCCTCTGATGCTAATGTCGTTGGATTTTCACCTCCTTGCAACTACTTGGGTCATCTCTTGTCGCGATCTGCTCGTATTTTGGATCCAAATTCGCCTGAACTTGAATTCGTTCGTGAAGGACTGGATCCCAATTCGCAAAAACACTCTTAGTTCATATTTTGACCTTGAGAAAAACCCTTTTTTGCACATGATTGGATATTCCACCTTTCGAGAAGATGATATGTCGAAAGAGTTCCCCATTTCTTTCAGAATTTCTGAATATTTTTGTCTTGGGTATCAATTTCCTATGGTTGATTGCTTTTCTCATCCACCTAATTTTGTTTGAATTGTGTTTGATATTGCACACCATTCAAACATTTCAATGTTTAACAATGCATGCCATTCATCACAATTTTAAAATGTAAAATCAGTTTCTATAGTTGTATTAAAATTTTATAAAATTTTGCCCAGGTTAAAGGTTAAATGTTTTTTGAAGCTATTATCCCAACCAAGAATTTAGAAAAACATAAATTTTTTTTAAAACACCGTCTAATAAAATAAAAATTATTATGAAAAAATATCAAAAACCATTTTTTATTTTCACTTGGCAACCATGCAATTATTCCAGTTGTTGCTTGGATATATCCTCCAAGCGGTAGACAACCACGGCCAGTCGCCAGAGCCTTCCACCTTATCAACTTCTTCACTAAGTGTGCCTATTGCTAATGCTTCTAGGGGATGGAGAAGTTGACGTTGATCTCACAAGAATGGATGTTTCTAGTTCAACAACCAACAATAAAGACAGAGGTAGACTATCAGACATGTGAACTATATACAATGTGACACAAACAGTCAATTGTAATGTGACACAACTGACTTTAGGGATCTCATTCATTTTTACTGTAATCGATCCTACTGTGTTATTTCGCTCCATTTTTCATATTTTGGGCTGTGGGTATTGCAATTAACGGACTTAGATATTTTGTATTTGGGATTTGGCAATTTCCCTAATTGATTTTCTGAACACTTTCAGGAGATATGTAGCCATGGCTTTTGAGTTGACCCTTACCCCCTTTTCCTCGCCTTGTGATTTCTAGGATTTAGTTTCACTTTGAAGAATTTCGCAGCATGAATTTGAAGGTTCTTTCTTCGCAGTTGTTGAATTTATTTGTCTTTGGTTAAAGACATAATCTGTTTTTCTCTAGAGTTTCTCTGCTACTTTTAGTGGTAACAAGCGTTGTAGGTCCATTGTGTGGGCCCTTGTCTCCTAGAGCATGGCGTGGCTCGAAGATGCACTCGTCTCGGTTGCCACATGAGGTTTCGAGCACTCAAGCGTTCTTACGTTTTTGTGTAACAAATTTGTTGCTGCACAATATTCCTGCTAAATAATCGTCAATATTTAGCTAAAAAATTACAAGAAGCACTTCTTATTGCCCTTGGGACTCTTACAAGGGAGTATTTAATTGTGGAACAGGGTTCCATTCTCACCCTTAATGTTACATGCATGAATCCTTTGGTAAAAAAATAAGTAACAATGTTTCTTTCCGGAGTAGCAGGAGTTGAGGATTCTGACTGTGATGATCAGGGTTAGCTCTGTCAACGACCTTTCATGGCTTCCAAAAAAGGGCGTGGATTGGATTGGATTAGAACGCCAGTACTCAAGAGTACCTATGTTCCATGATGGGTATCGCGAAACATTTGACATAGAATAATATTGTGCGGAATTTGCATCTGACAGGCTGCTAAGAATGGGGAACTTGTGTAGCAATACTGTGCATAGGAGTGTGGAATCTGGTCTTCGTGAAACTCTGTAAATATAGTAGGTTTCAAGTAGAAGCTCTTTGAGTTCAATATTATGGGTAGGTCTAATTCCAGTCATGCTAGACGAGGTAGTCGGTCAGGCCTGGTCAGGGATGGTCTCTTGATGACCGTGTGTTAACATGATTACTCTTTGTTTATATCATGTTATTTGAACTTGTGTCTATTCGGGGCTATTACGGTCTCTGTTGTTCGATAGAGAAGAGAGAGTCTTTTATCATTCATTTGTGCACTTTCTATTCGGCTATTTGTTGCAACAGACCTTGGAAGTTTCTCCAAGTTTACTGGTGCAAAATCTGGTGGAATATTGGCCAGTGTATATGTTGTTGTTGCCCTAAGTGTTAGATTTTTCGTTTAACTATATCCTCGAGTTGGGTATATGCCATCGTATTCTATTTCCATTCAGCTCAAGCTGCTCTAAGCTTCCTGGTTTTTCTGGTGTGCCAGGCTCTTTTCCGGTTATCGGACATTTTGAATTTTCTCGGCAGGATCCGTTCATCTAACAAAGTCGGCGACCATGACATATTTTTGTGACGAGATATATGGTCATATTTATTTTGTCTTTATGGAGGATTGAAGGTTGGTATCATTGGGGTTTCCTTATGAGGATGAATTGACGTGTAGGACATTCGTCTGTCAGCTTCCCTTCTTTCAAAGCTTTACGACGTCATGTTTTATTGTCCTTGTTGGAGGTTGATAGGGTTTTGGGGATTTGGGCAGATTTTTACTCTGCTTTGTACTCTGGATCTGCTGTCCATCTAATTTCTTTAGTCGGGTGGGTTATTATGGCTCTGGAGAATGACAGATCTCCCGATTTATTGCGAGGATATCGGGTGGGGGGATTATGAAGTCGCATGCTTGCATGCTCTAGAGGTGGCTGAAGCTAGAGGAAAGGTGAGTGATTATGTGGCTTCGGATCTTGTCACCTCCAAAAATCCTTTGATTGCTAGCCAAAATATGGAGAAGCTTTCTGAGTATGTTTCATCTCTGGGTAATATTGTTGGCTCTGCTCATAAGACAAAGTCGTGCAGGCCTAATAAGCCTTTTAAGAGGAAAGAGGGGTGTAAACTGCTCAGTTTTGGTAGGGAAGTTATGTGGGAGCACGATGAAAGCCTCCTGGATCGGGCCATTCATGTTTTTTAGGAAATGAATTAGAACTACAGCCTCCTGGAACGGGAATTACAATCAGAAGCTACAACAATCCTCCCTAAATTTGATATGGCTATTTTGGAGGAAAAACTAGGTTTTCTGTTTGGTAACAAAATTTTTGACTACAAACAATCTTCTGGATATAGAAACAATGGTAGGGTTAACCATGATAGTGCTAAAGTACTTGGGGAAGGTTCAACTGCCAATGTGAAGGCAATTGACACATAAGATATGGGTCAAGTATCCACCACTAATAGTGATATTTGTGAAATGTCTACTCAACTCCAGGTGTCATCTTTGCCTGTTGAAAGTGAAGGCAAGCAACATTTAGTAGCTACATTTACAAAAAAGGATAATAAAAGTTCTTCCAATGTTTCTGCGAAGAATAATGTTGCACCAGTGAGAAATAATTTTGATGCTGATAGGTGGCAGCATGCTTCTGGTTCGCAGAAGGGTTTGATTCCTCCTCCACAATCTTCTCTTCCCACAATTCATATATTAGAGAACCAATATGAAGTGGACAAGGTTTTTGATGAGGATTAGTTGAAACAAAGACAAATTAAATCCATCCTTAAAAAACTAACGCCCCAAAACTAATTCTATCAACTGAAGCTAAATATGCTGAAACAAATCTAAAGCTATTCAATCCTCTTAAATACTAGTTCAACCCTATCTAGTAAAGCTGGAAATTGAAAACTAAAGGCACCAAGACCTTTGCTTGCAACATTTTTTTGGATTTTTGGAATAATTAATGAAGCATTTTGCCTCTAAGCCTCATGCTCCCGCATCAGACTCCCGAGGACAAAAATCTTCATGGGCTCCTGTCCATGAGCTCTTCTACAGAACTGCCCGTTTCTGCAGCATGGTTTTTTTCATCTAGGTAGCATCTTCAATTGGCTAATCTTTCCACTTGATCAAGTATTGAAAATACTCATGTCCCTTGGTTTTCGTATACACTTTCTTGTGTAAGATCCTCTCTGGCTGTAATGGCTCTGCTGTGGGTAATTGTTTTACCCACTCAATCTGTTCTTTGTCTTCTGTTCTGTCACATGTGCTACCATCCTCATATATATACAAATCAACAACATTGAATATTGGAGATATTCCAATATCATAAGGTAATTCAATTTCATCTGCATTTGCAGAAAATTTCCTCAATATCTTGCATGGTCCTATCTTTTTGAATTTTAACTTGTTATACTGATTCTTTAGAAATCTTTCTTTTCTTAAGTGTGCCAAAACCAAATCACCAACTTCAAAATTACCTGCCCTTTTTCTCAAATCTGCTATGTTCTTATACTTGATGTTGCTGTCTTGTAGCTGCTGCTTTACTTGTTCATGTATTGCTTGTATTTCTGAAGCAAACTCCTCTCCTTCAGCACTTTCATTTCTACTTTTCCCAAGTTCCTCAACTCAAAAACTCCTCTTGGGTGCATTCCATAAACTATATGGAATGGACTATGTCCTCTACTTCTGTTAGGTGAATCATTGTATGCATATTCTACCTCTGGTAAAATATGATCCCACTGTTTAGCATGTTCTCCTGCAAGTCCACCACTATGTTTCTCCTTGATTAAATTTTATCTCATGGAACAATTTGGTATGCACAACTGATTTCTCTTGAATAATAAACCCTCTTGCAAGAAATAATCTAACTACTGACTTCTATCCATCAAAACATGATTACAACATGCTTCAAATGTTTCTTTGAAATCCAAATCTATTTTATAGAGTTCCTTAAGAAAATCAAAACCTAACACTTCAATTTGACTTTCTTGTACAAGAATGCTTTTTCTATATTAGGAATTTGGCTTCTGTGATCCATAAAATAAATATCAGAAATTTCCGGTAAAAATCACATATAAGAAATTTGTGTCGACGCGTTTCTAACCAGCCAGTGTGGTTCATCATCAGGACAAGATGAGAAATCTGATGAAGAAACCTATTTAAATAGAAAGGGACAACTCCATCTAACCGTTGGAAAAACGGCTAGTTTGACTTGAATAAAAGATTTTTATTTTATTTTATTTTATTTCTTTTCTTTATTTCTTTAAATTTTATTAAAATTTATTTATAGTTCTCAAATATTCAATTTGAAAATAATTTAATATTAATAATCAATAAAAATTAAAAATAATTAAAAAATATTTTTATTTAATTATATATGAATATAATTTAATATTAATAATTAGTAGTTCTTAAAAATAATTTAAAATCATTTTTATATTTAATTATATTTGAGTATAATTTACTATAAATCATCAATAATTTTTGAAATAATTTAAAATTATTTTTAACATAGAACCCTAAATATTAAAAACAAAAAATTTGATAATAAATTAATTAATTAATTAAAATAAAAATAAAAAATAAAATTAAAATAAAATTAAAAATAAATAAATAAACAATAAACAATAAAAAGAAAAATCAAAATCAAAATAAAAACAAAAATCACAATAAAAAATGAAAATTAACAAAAAAAAAAAAAAAAATCAAAAATAAATACAATAAATAAAATAAAATAAAATAAAATACAATTAATAAAAATAACGATAATATTCATTAAATAAAAATAAAAAATAAAAAATTTAAAAATTTAAAAAATATAAAAATATAAATAAAATAAAATAAAAAATAAAATAATAATAATAATAATAATATAAAATAAATAAATAAATAAATTAAATTAATTAACTAATTAAAATAATAATAATAATAATAATAATAAATAAATAAATAAAAATTATTAAACTAAGAGTGAAGAGCAGGAATCCAACATCTACTAACACTCCACCCATCATCTCTATTAAGGTTAACTGGCCTCTTTTCAATTTCCAAGGCTTCCCTCAACTTTCGGTGGTGGAAATGGTCTATCCTTGCAATAACCTTAGTATCTTCAATACAAATATGATGCTTTGTTTTTTCCCGCATGCTCTGCTAAGGCAGAGGATCTAGATCTACCATGTCTAAGGTCAGCAACATGCTCATTAATTCTTTGATTAATGGACCGACCAGTTTCACCTATGTAAGGTGTCCCACAAGAACAAGGAATCAAATAAACACCCTTACTATCCAAAGGGCCAATCGGGTCTTTAACCGACCTAAGAGAACTTCAAATAGTGCAGAGAGGCCTAAAAGTTGAAGACACGTTATGTTTCCTCAAGATCTTAGCAATTCTATCAGTAGTACCTTGGATAAATGGAAGGTGAACTCCAGATAACCGCTCACAGGGATCTCTCTTAGCGCTAGGACCTTTTTCAGCTTTTTGAAAAGCTCTAAGAAATTGAGCCCTGCTATAACCGTTCTTACAGAAGACATCCAAGAGATGTGATTTTTCATCTTCAAAATGGTGAACATCAGAGATTCTAAAGGCTCTAGTGACTAGGGTACTGAGAACCCCAAGTTTTTGAGTAGGGAAATTATGAGAACCAGCATGTAAATACTACTCAATATGCGTCTTCTTTCTAAAGACTTGATGAGAAAAGGAACCATCATCATTTCTTGAAATAAGGACATCAAGAAAGGGTAGGCTACCATCTACCTCAAATTCCATGGTAAACCTAATAAAGTTAGATTGGTCATTAAGATGCTGGAAGAAAAGGTCCAATTTCTCTTTAGCATGGGGCCACACCACACAAGTGTCATCAACAAACCTTTTCCAAAGCCTAGGTTGAAAGAGAGGAGGAAAGGGCCTTCGATTCAAAGTCTTCCATGAATAGATTAGCAACCACAGGGGAAAGTGGGGAACCCATAGCCACACCACAAGTTTTTTCAAAGAATTCACCCTCAAAACTAAAGAAGGTCAAGGTAAGACAGATCTCTACGAGATGAGCAGTATCAGGATCTATGATACGAGAGATGAAATCAATGGTTTCCTTAATGGGAATGCAAGTATATAATGATACGACATCAAAACTTACAAACCTATCATCAGGATCCAACTTAATGTCTTTCAATTCATTGATAAAGGAAGAAGAGTCCTTTTTCTACTCAAGGCATCAACTAGCTTGTTTGCTTGACCACTTATATGCTTCAATACAAAGTTAAAACTTTGAAGATATTCAACCCATTTTGCATGTTTTCGATTCAATTTAGGTTGCTGCATAATATACTGTAAAGCATGATTATCTGAATATAGCACATATTCTTTAAACATTAAATAATGTCTCCACTTCTTCAATGACTGTAAAATTTCATAAAATTCCTTGTCATATGAAGAGTACTCCCTTCTTGTTTCATTCCGCTTCTCATTGAAATATGCTACAGGCCTATCTTCTTGACTTAATACAGCCCCAATAGCTTCTCCACTAGAATTACATTTTACTTGAAATGGTTTATTAAAATCAGGCAAAACTAAGATAGGTTTCTCAATTATCTTTTTTTTCAAAAACTGAAAATTTCTTTCAGCTTCAGCAGTCCATTTAAATGGATGTTTGTCCTTCTTTATGGTTTCAATGATAGGTGCATTGATCTTACTAAAATTCCTTATGAATTTTCTATAAAAACTAGCAAGTCCATGGAAACTTCTTACCTCAAAAACATTCTTTGGTGAAGGCCACTCCACAATTTCCTTTATCTTCTTTGGATCCATCTTTAATCCTTCAGCAGAAACAACAAAACCCAGATATACCAATTCTTCTTTCATGAATGAACATTTCTTTAAATTTATCAGTAATTTCTCTTGATGTAACTTCCTTAAGACATAATTAAGATGTATCAGGTGTTCTTCTTTTGTTTTGCTATAAATTAATATATCATCCAGATATACTATTGCAAATTTACCAATAAATTCCTTCAATACTTCATTCATGAGCCTCATAAAGGTGCTAGGTGCATTTGATAAACCAAAAGGCATTACCATCCATTCATATAATCCCTCATTTGTTTTAAAGGTTGTTTTCCATTCATCACCTTCCCTTATCCTAATTTGATGATACCCACTTTTTAAGTCTAGTTTTGAAAAATATCTTGCTCCACTCAAGCAATCCATTAAATATTCAATTCTAGGTAAAGGAAATCTATACCTGATTGTTATCTTATTGATTGCTCTTAAATCAGTGCACATTCTCCAACCTCCATCTTTCTTCGGACTTAACACCATAGGTACTGCACAAGGACTCAAACTTTCTTTGATCAAACCTTTGTCAACCAATTCCTGCACTTGCTTTCTGATTTCTTCATTTTCTGTAGGAGTCATTCTGTAAGCTACTTTGTTTGGCAGATTTGATCTTGGAATCAAATCTATTTGATGGTTGATTCTTCTTACAGGTGGTAATTCATCAAGAAAATCATCCACAATAATATCACAATAATTCTCCAACATTTCTTGAATTTCAATTGGCAAATCAGAAATTTTAGTAGAAGTAAATACTACCTTAGGTTTGCAAACTAAGGCAAAATTTACCTCTTCATCCTCAATCTGCTGCAAGTATTCTTTTCCACTCAACAATAAAGCCTTAGGATCAGAATTTTTACTTGATGCATCTCCTTCTTCCATAGGTAACAATGTTTGATTTATACCATCTTTGAAAAACTTGTAAATTTTTCTCTTTCCATCATGTATTGCTGCTCTGTCATACTGCCAAGGTCTACCTAGCAATATGTGATCAAAATTTTTACTTGATGCATCTCCTTCTTTCATAGGTAACAATGTTTGATTCATACCATCTTTGAAAAACTTGTAAATGTTTCAATTTCCATCATGTACTACTGCTCTATCATACTGCCAAGGTCTACCTAGCAATATGTGACACACATCCATAGGCATCACATCACACAGGATTTTATCTTTGTAGATGCCCATCTGCAATTCTATTTCACATTGTTCTTTTACAATCAGCAGATGTCCTTTTTGAAGCCATGACACCTTGTAGGGTGTTGGATGATCCCTTGTCTTCAATTTCAACTTCTCTATCACCTATGTAGAGACCAAATTATCTGTATTGCCACTATCAATTACCAATTGAAAACATTTCCCTTGAAATTTGCACACACTTCTGAACAAAGTCTTTCTCTATGCTGGTTCAGCAACTTCCTTTGTTTGTTTCAACAAAACCTTGTTAACTACCAAAGATCTCCTTTCTCTGGCACAATTTCTTTCTCTATTTCAGGCAACTTTGCTACTTCTTCTCTAGTCTGAGCAACAATTTCATTTCTCTGGCTTGTTCCCACATTCTCTTTCTCTAGACACTCATAGGCTCTATGTCCTAATTTGTTACATCTGTAACATCTCACTTCTCTTCCTCTGCTTCTGCCTCTTCTTCCTCTGTAAGAACTCCTTCTGCCACTTGCATCATCTTCTATGGGTGCATTCTGAGGTGAGCTACTGCTAGCTCCATCTCTTGGTGTTGTAGATCTTCCTCTACCACCTTGACTTCCATTTCCTCGAAAAGTACCTCTTCCTTTGGAAGATTGATTTCTTAGGAGTTTTTCTTCAGCTTTTAAGGCCATCTGATACGCATCTTCTACTGTCTTAGGAGACAATATACTTATCTCATCTTAAATCTCCATTCTGAGACCATTTATGTACCTGGAAATATTCTCTGCTGTATCTTTAATTTGTGCTACTCTTATGCTCACTTTGTAAAATTCTTCTGTGTATTATTTTACTGTCATTAATCTCTGTCTAAGATTTTGCATTTGTCTAAATAATGAAAGCTGATAATCACTAAGAAAAAACTTACCTCTCAGCTTTGCCACCCTTCTGTTCCAATTCTTGATTGGCTGTTTATAAACTCTCCTTTTCTCTTCTTGCACTCCATCCCACCAAAGTGATGCATTTCCTTTCAAATTTGTGACAACAAACTTAACTCTCTTTTTTTCACCCATTTCTTCATAATCAAAGAATTTATTCATTTCATTGATCCAGTCTATCAACTCTTCTAGATTCAATCCTCCTACAAAAGATGATACTTCAAGTCTAGGCTTGGATGTAGAGCTTAAAACTGATTTAAATAATCTCATATCAGGAGTAAGCTCAACATTTTATTCTTTTTCTTCAGCTTCAGGTTCACTGACATCTTCAGGATCTCTATTTTGTCCTACTTCAATTGCTTCCAATCTGGCTTGAATTTACTGCATAGTTTCCAGTACTTATGCATTTGCAACTGGTCTACCTCTTCTTCTACCAACATGAACTCTACCAATTCTGACAGCCATGCTGGATTTCATTTTCTGACTTTTGGAAGCCTGTTCATTGTCTAAAAAATTATCTGAACCTGGCTCTGATACCACAAATGATGGCAATGTGGGTGCAGGCGTTAAGGAGAGTTGCTCAAAATTTTGTAAAATGTTCTCTAACTCAGGAGGAATCTGATCTTGGTCTTTCTTTTCACTCTAGGTCATAAAATTTTATGAAATCTGAATGATTTGCTTAATAAAGGGACATTTGGAAGCTAAGGTCCCTTATACATTCATAACATAGTGTTTCACTTTAAAAAGTGTTAAATCCTTGGAACAATGTTAAAAACCCTTTGGAAACATTATAAGCAATGTTTATAAAACCATTCGGGAAATGATGTTATAAAGCACTTTAAACAGCGGTAAATACCTTCAGAACCATATTCAAAACCTTCATAAATGTATAAATAAACCCTCAACAATGTATGGTTAGACCCTTTTGATAGTGTAATATTAAAATGTGCTTTAATCAATGTTTAAACCTTTCGGAAGTGGTTAGACTTTCGGAAACGTTATAGTACACATTATAATATGACCTTCGGAAATATTCCGGACTTCAACTCTTAATAAAACTCTATTTCATAAAACTTTGGGTTCATACCTTATCATTAACCTCCACACGATTGCCGATGCGACCACTATTGGATTTTGCACAGATTTGATCGAACGGATATCGCGTTAATTTGCAACCCAGATTTTATCACGTGAAAGGCATGCAAAATGGCCGGTATTGCTGGTGTGACATGTCAAGTTCTAATTTGATCACGTTCGATTTGAAATAAACTGCTCACATGCCAAGAGCGGTGCAAAACTGGTGGTTTGGTTTTACAAAACCGCTCAACCTTCAATTCTCATTCCAATCGCATTTAAACATGATTTTCCGCTGGTTTTCGGTTTAATTTCGACTCCACTTGGGAACCTTTCATCTCCGCTCTGTAAATTAATAGACATAGATCTTTATCACTGCCGATTTTAAAACAAACCCCGAATTTCTTCGTTTTCTTCCAACCCTTATATAGAGGTCAATAACTAAATAAACAGAGACATCTGTCGATTATTCAATCTCAGGTAATGAACCATAATCACTTCAATTTATTCTAAATTTCTCACATAGAAGAAAATATACTTATGGATTTATACACAGAATCTCATTATCCAATGAATTTACGAAGGCGAGACCCTCCGGGAAACTTGCCAAGAATACACAAATAGACAAATTTCTGCAATTTTATTAAAACTGAGGGGAAACTCTCTCAATCCAAACTTCTACAGCCAAATTCAGAATTCTTCCTTTGCAGAGGTTACAATTTATAGTTCTTTTACATAACAATCGACCTCTTCTTGAGGATCGAATTCTTCTATTTAGACAAAATCCTAATTACATCATATCTGCCTAAATTCTATCAACTGAAGATAAATATGCTAAAACAAATCTAAAGCTGTTCAATCCTCCTAAATACTAGTTCAACCCTATCTAGTAAAGCGAGAAATTGACAGCTAAAGGTACCAACAACTTTGCTTGGAACATTTTTTTGGATTTTTGGAATAATTAATGAAGCATTTTTCCTCTAAGCCTCATGCTCCTGCATCAGGATTAAAGGGCCACAACCCCATATGGGACCATGTGACTGTGGATTCACCAATCAAGATGCTCGGATTGTGGATAGGGCTCAATTTGAAAATTAGTCTATGCCAAGCCCTTCAACACACAGAGCTTCTAATGATGGCCACTTGACTCTTGGTCCTAAGGGAGGTCTTGACAAGGGAATAAGAGGGAGGGCTCAACCTCTGCCATATGCTAAGAGTGCTCTAGCAGATATTCCACCATTCACATATTAAGTAATGTACGAACAGGTGTAGGTCCAACTTCAATTTACAGTTTTGACCGAATGCCAGTTAGTATGAGAGATGAAATTTCAACAAGGACTTATGCTGCAGAAAAGCCTTTATGTGCAAAATCATGTGTCCAGGAAAAAAATGTTTTGGATAATAACATAATAGAGTTTAAAAATTCATACTCGCATGGTGACAGAGGTGGGAAGACTACAAATGCTGAATTTCAACTGTAAGAACATTCATCTCAAAGAACTTTGAGTTCACAACTCATTGAGGTTTAACTTAGGAAAAAGGCTGAAATTAAAATCAAAGAATATTACAGGTGCATTCCTTTACAAAGCTTCCATGCATTTTCATTATGTCTTTTAGAGAAGTCGACAAGTTTCCCTGACTTTTTCTTAATTTTTCATGACATACCATCGAGTGTGAGATATTTGAAGGAGGCAACTTTTTGGGTAGATGACCTTAAAGCACCATTGTTCCATTCAACTATGGTTTCACTTTGGATATTAGATTCTTTTTTGAGGAAAGATGTTGAAATTTATCTTATGGGGAATCTACTTACACATTTATGCAAGTTTGAGCCTTTCTTGCTAAATCAAGGACAACTTACTGAAGGGTAATGTGAAATTTTGTGTTTGTTCTTATTCAAGTTTGAATTTATTTAAGGACTTCTACAGTCTATGGTAATTTGCGATTATGAATTATAACTATATATAATTTTGATGTTTCTAGGTTGGAGACTGTATTATTTTCATTGGAGGATGCTACTATTGATGCGCCCAAGGCTCCTGAGTTCCTTGGTCATGTAGGGTCAAAATCCACTAAGCTGATTCCATGTCATTAGAACAATTTTGCATCCTTCCTGGGAAACAAATCCATTACAGAATAGGAGTTTCCCTAGAAGGAATTTATAACATGAAACCAAAAAATTACAAGCAATGTTAGTTTTTCTTTCCAAGGCATATTATAGAGAAAACTGGCTTTATTTAGGCTACTCATCCATATAGGGTTCAATGTGCAATCGGTTAACTAGATAATGAATTGTCTTTTCTCAATATATGTGCAATTTTAATTAATGGCTCAGCCTATTCTTCTATCATGTCTACAAGAGACCATGGGTAGGTATGACTAATGGCTCCTCTGCCATTTTTTACTGTAGAGTAGGTGGTCTCAACAGAGTTATAACAGATTAAAAAAGAACTATAAGCTTGACAACTATACAAATAGGATTTTCCCTAAACTTGACATATTTACTCTTTGTTGATTACGTTTTGCTTTTAGGTGATATGACCAAGGTAGATGCAATTATGCTGAAGGACCCCACCCCTGAAGAACTGAAATTTCTACCTTAAAAACTACCAACAACTGAGGAGCTACAATATTCAACACCATCTTTGATTTAAACCTAAATAGCCTTATTATCTTCGAGTATTTCCCTAATCACAATGACCAATAGATTCTCCTCATGGATTATTTCTCTCATTCTATTTATTAGTAAAATCGACAAAATGCATCCCTACATTTGAATCTTTGGGAAAAAATATGTAATTGTTATCATTTAAATTATCCATATCTCTTGGAGCCCAAAAATCCATTTGATTTGGATAAGCTTCATTTATAACGTCAAAATAAACCCTATTATAAGTTGAAGGACCATTATGTCCTCTTGAGTCTTGAAAAAGTATGACGGAATGAGATTGGGTGAAGACCAGATCCAGGTTTACCACGTCAGAACCTAGGTTCATTGAGATGACGACCTTGGTTTGAAGATATCCACCATACAAACTAGGACCACCCATACTTATCATTTCCATCTCTCTTTCATCATCAAAAAAACATACTGAGGACCTATAGCCCGTGGAGGCCCATGGTAGTTATTGCAATGTAATTTATTAGAATACATGCCATTTCTTATTATGAGACCTACCACATCCAAAAATGGCATCATTCACATAATTTTGAAGAAGTCTACAAATTAGGTCAACATAGTTTTTTTCACATGTACGACTTCCCTCACATTTGTTGGTTCTTGAAGCTTGAGCACTTTCATAACAAAAATATGCAAATTCAAACAACAAAAATGGTCCACTCTCTTTTTATTTTCAAATATTATAATGAAGTTTTATTAGAGACAGAGTTTGTTTTTTTGTTTTGGTTAGAAAAGGGTTTGCTCTTGGTTTTATGTGACTTTCAATTTATCATATGTAGCATGTTGAGAAATGAAAAAGAATAATGTGTGACATTTATCTTGTAGAAATTGATGTTGAATGAAATGATACATAGTTTAACCAAAGTACAATTCACTTTGGTAAAGGTGGAGGAACACCTTAAAAAACTGCTTAAGACTACACCATATACAAAGTTTGACCATAAGTAATATATGCATTTTCTTTTGTAGATATGTTCTTTTTTCTACCCAAGATATCACAACAAGAAAGATATTGATATTGTAGAAGTTGTTTGAGGACTTTATTGAGGTTGATTTTTTTGATGTCTTATTTGATTGATACTTTCTCATATGTCAAGAAGGCTTTAAATATGAATTAATATGTTCATGAATCAAATCAGATTAAAATTTTATAGATATAAAAGATAAAAACAAATGCCAATGTCTTTGTTTGATTGTTACTTGACTATGATGTGGGCAAGATACAGGAAATGTGATTGGAAAAAGGACGGGGAGACGATGCATATCATGTCTTGGATATGGTTCATTCGATGTTAGAGATCGCTTAGACACCTAAGCCATCGACTTTGGAAATGTTTTTAGTGGGAATTCCTATGGTTTTTAGTGTTGTAATTATTTCACCTCATGGTTATTTTGGGCAAGAAAATTTCTTAGGAATGCTACACACAGCATCGGTGGATAGGGAAACAAATTTTTTTATCATTGCAATTTCCATTCCATGATACCCTCTCTTTATTGTTTGATTGTATTTTGGAAGTTTCTTTTGATTTTGTTTTGTTTTTTAACTATGAAATTGAAAATACTTAGTACCATGTCCATTTAAACAACAACCAAAGTTTGAAGATGAAATTAGTATTATACTATATTGATTGGAGTCCTTATCGCTATTTTGTGTTAAAATATTTTCATAACTATCAGAAAAAGTTACTTTCATGTTGTTATTTGAGTACATGTTGTTTATATACTTCACTAAGTTCATGTGTTAGAAAATGAAATGTTGTGAATAAAACGACAAGTATCAAACATCACACCTCAGATTATTTGTTTTCACAAGCTATCTACAGTTTGAGCTTTTTAGCATATAACTTCGTTGACGTGATTGTTCTTAAGCTTTCCTTGCATGTTTAATACTAAGTTACTAAGGTGTTCTTTTCTATATATGGTGATATTTTATTTGATTTGTTTATACAGGTTATCTGGCCACATTATAGCTACAATTATCGCCCCAATCATTAGGGGAGTTTTGAGGTCTAAAATGGACCTCCTAAGGAAAATGTACAATCAAAATTCACTTTATTAGAACCAATCACATTTTAGGGGATGACATCATCCCTAATGGTTGAGGTGGCATTGCTTGAGTTAAAGCTACTTACTTGTCACATTCTCAATGGTGGATAAAAACTCATGGTTAAACATTGTAGTGCTCTAAGTATTTTTAAAGTCAAAGTAAATTACTCATAATAAATGTCATTTCACATTTTTTGAATAAAAATATATTATTGTCATTTCATATTTCTTGAAAGAAATAATACATATCCCTATACATTTATTATATTATATTATATTATTTTTATATAGCATATTAATTACATGTTATTATACAATTTAAATAATATAAATTTTAATTAATAGCATATAATATAATTAAGAATTTATAATGAATTTTCTTGAAAAATTCATTATTATTTATAGTCACATCAATACAATTTTTTTATTAATTTTATTTTGGTACAACTTTTGAATTGAATTTAACTATGGTTACATGGATTGTGGTGCAAAAAGTGAATTGCAAATTCATAAATATTATTTTATTGGTTTAGTTATTTTTTATTATTTCCTTAGGAGGCCCATTTTAGACCTCAAAATTCCCCTAATGGAAGAAAATTTGTTTGAGTTTCTATGGGGAAAAATGTGGCTTTGACATTGCTGATGTTGAGGTATATATCATATTAACTATTTATAGTCTAATTTAATTTATATTCTAGTGTTCATTGTCTTTCATGTTTTACACTCTGCATTGCATTTTATTTTGTTTTCAGAAAATGAACTCAGTATTGATGGTAAGAAGCATGAATTGAAAAAAGAGGGGAGCAATAACATTGGATCTGCAAATGCAAAAAGAGAGAGAGAGGAGAACTGGTCTAGTGATACTCTTAGAGCCAATTATCCTGCATAATACACACATATAAAGACTGATGGTCAAGTCTTCAGAGTTGGTGAATTCACTTGCAATGCCTTGAAAACACAACGATAATGTTTTGAAGTGATGACGCACCATTTCATGTGTAAATTGTAGTCCAACCAATATTAAGTTGGAAAATCGTATTGTAATACTTTAACATTTCATATAATATAATTTATGTGGTTGAAATTATTTATAGTTGCTGTTAGCATGAATCTTTCGTCGTAAAAATTCACTTTAGCTACGCATATCAAGTAGCCCTAACATCAACTATGGCTGCAAAATATCTTAAAATCTGTAATGAGCTGCATACATTTAGATCTAAACATGAAAGATATTAAGCAGATAAAGTAAAGCATAAGCATCCAATGGACAAAACAAGAACAAATGTGTTTAAAATAATATTTTTATTATATCAAAGAATGGGGCACCTGAGAGGAAAACAAGAAAGGTGTTTTCCGGTTCTCCTCAATGGGCTGGGTTCTTGGAAGTCCTCAGTGTTTCAGATTTATGATTCCTCTCTCCTACAAATGTGGAAAACCGTAGCAAACATGGAACTCAATGGGAGTTCAAAATGCAAACAAATGACAATGGTGACCAAGAGTAGATCTAGTGTGATCTAATGCAATGGAGGTGACTAATGAATGGGGAAACCCTCCTATTTATAACAAAATATTGGGGTGTTCTAGAACTCGGTGTATGAATAAAATATTATTAATCATATTCTAGAATCACCCTTTAGGAATATTTTATTATATTTGTTGGAGGGAAAAGGGTTTTTGACTTGGGTCAATTCCTTTATTTATAAATAACAAATAAATAAATGGTTTATTTATTATTTTAAGGGAAATGAAGGGAATATAATTAAATAAATAATGGTTTATTTAATTATTTAGTCAAATTTAACTAGGAATAGTATTTAAATAGTGATTTAAATAACTTATTCTTAGGAAATAATTAAATAAATAATGATTTATTTAATTGATTACCTTGTTTTGGGTTAAATATGACCAAGAAATGTAAACAAATGTGGTGAACGTGATTTTACTTGGGGTAAAATTGGTCTTACATGGTGTACTTGGGTTCATCTAATGATAATGGATTAGATGACCAAAAAATTATGTAACAGTTGCGCTTGATATTGTTTAGTATTGTAATTAAATATGCGATTCTCTGTTTTCCTATTAGATGAACATGCACATTGTATGACATTTTTTAAATCATACAAACTAATTTATGTTGATTAAAAATGAACACAAAATCAATTTAAAGCTACTAAATTAGTAGTTTATATTGATTAATGATGAACACAAATAAAATGAATATACGACTAAATTAGTCATTTATAATGATTATTAATGAAAGTAAATGAAATGAATATAAACTACTAAATTAGTCGTTTATATAATGAATAAATGGCTACTGCAAATGATAAAATTGTGACTACAAATGACGACTAAATTTTGCATATATACGACTATTAGTAGCTAATTTACACTATCTTATAACACGACTAAAATTTAATCACATTTCTTTGGTCATTAATTGGTTTCAAACAATGACTAAAATTTTCATATATGTGACTATTAATAGCTAATTTATAGTATCTTATAACACAACCAACATTTTGGTCATATTTCTTTAGTTATTAATGGGTTTTCTTAGGTGATCATATAGTAATATATTTGTTGTATATTTGGCCATTAATTGTGACAATTAATGACCAAATCAAAGATTAAATCAATGACAAAATCAATGACCAAATCAATGACTAAATTAATGATCAAATCAATGACTAAATCAATGACTAAATTAATGACTAAATCAGTGACTAAATTAATGACCAAATATACAACTAGACAACAAAATTGAGATAACCAATTAATGACTAACCTAAAAATGACCAAAAGTTGGTCACGTTATAAGATACTGTAAATTAGCTACTATTGGTCACTGACCGAAAAATAGTCATTTATATGCAAATTTTAGTCATTTTTTTAGTAACTAATTAGCCATTTTGTACTAGTGCACTCATGTGTACTTAAATTCTCATCATAATCACAACTATTGTGAATTGACAACTAACATATGTTAGAATAGTTTTAGACTAACATAGATTAGAAAATGCAACCAATATATAGATTAGTTACAATAAATATAGTAGAAATTAATATAACAGTCATTCTAATAGTGTTGACTAGTATATATTGAGACTAATATTGATGCTTCATGGGATGGTGTATCAACTCATCTCATGATTTATCCCAATAATCATTGGATTTCATAATATTTATCTGATGTTCTATTCAAATTCTGACAATTTATAAGACTTGTAGCCTTCCACTATTTGCACAACTCTCTAGCTTCAAGTGGTACACTAAGTCTAGGTTAATTAGTATAAGTTTAATGAAGGTAGTTTATTGTACTCAATCCATATTCAAAAGATATTTCAAACATTCCATCATAGGTATGGGCTCTTGTAGGTTATTCACATTCTCTATTTTCTTAGTTTGATCGATATTAGAAGTCTCATGCTCATAACACACACACACATACACATATGCCAATATTTATCCATTATTAACCTTTAAAATCTATGCATTGAACATAGGTCTCGGCTTCTATAGTCTTGTTCAGACTTCGGATCTTATAAATGTATGTTCAAGACTGCATTGTCCTATTCAAGTACGGTGACTGTAGTTTTCAGACTAGGTATGATATTTTAATAATGGATTTTCAAACTTAATTCGGATACCCTATTCAGAGAATGAATTTCAATATGTAATCATGATCAGTATTTGTTTTTTTATTTTTGAAATGGTGCAATAATTTAGATGCCTAGTTTCAAAAATAATGCTCATGCTACCATTTGGATGAGACCTAATCTATTGAAGGATAAATGTGAAATTATTAATTTTCCAATGCTATCAAATTTCTCATTTTGAGAATCCAAAAACATCATTGACTACAGTCTTCCCTAAATATTTTATACAAACCCCGCTTATCTATTCCCATAAACCCATAAATATTTTGTGTCTATGATTAATGAATGAATGAATGCATTTTATATGTTAATGAATAAGTTTTATATGTCCCTTTATGTACATGACATTGTTTCATATTAGGTAAACATATTTTTTGTGATAAAATTTATTGAGATGAAATATTTTGTGGATTTACGAATGAATGTTTGCTATTTGTTTTTTTATGTATCTTAATGTCTTGCTTTCAAATATTTACTATATAGTATATAGACTGGGTACTGGGGAATTGAGAGTGATGTGGGGGGGGGGGGGAGGGACATCAAAGCCTCCACCTTCACATGGTTGGCCCTGTTCAGTAGAGAATAAATTAGGATTTGGATAATATTGTAGAAAAACACCCTCAATATACTAAAGCAACAACAAAGTCAATGTTGACTTCACTACTTCTTCATCAAGTGGAGGGAGGTTTTCTCAACCAAGATTACACTACAACAATTTATTCACAAAAACAAGAGGAGCTCATTCAAGTAATCATATTGTCTATATTAGAATGATTTTTTTCTTCATATTGTCCATATTAGAATCTCCATATTTTCTTTGTTGTCCTCTTCTTGGAAAATACAAAGTTCAACCATTATAACATCTCCATAATCCATTATAATCCATTTTATGAAAAACTTGTGGCGTGGCCATGGGTTTCCCCCTTCCCCCCGTAGTGGATAATATGTTCATGGAGTACTTTGAATCCAAGGCCTTGTCCTTAGCTCTATTCCAACCTAAGCTTTGGAAAATATTTATCGATGACACTTGCGTCATTTGGTCTCATGTTCGGGAAAAGTTGAAGCTCTTTTTCCAACATCTTAACAATCAATGTAATTCCATAAAGTTTAATATGGAATATGATATCAATGGTAGCCTGCCTTTCCTCGACATTCTTCTTTAAAAAAGAGATGATATAATTTCTACCACTAGGTTTTTTGGAAGAAAAATCACACTAAGCAATATCTTCATGCTAATTCACATCATTTCCCTGCTTAGAAGCTAGGTGTTCTCAACACCTTAGCCACTCGAGCGTTACGAGTTTCTGATGAAAACCACCTCAATGAGGAAAAAACCCATCTTTTTAATGTTTTTAATAAGAATGGTTATAGTAGGCACCAATGTCTTAGAGATTTCCTTAAGGCTGAAAAAGGTCCTAGAATTAAAAAATACCTTAAGGATCGATTTTCAGGGGCACATATGATCGGAATCTGGATTAGAGGAAAAAATTGTCTATAATTCAAAGTGCTCAGAATTTCACCAAACTAGAACGATAGTGACCATCCCATTTCCAGGAATCCAACGCAACTCGTTTCGTCAAAAACCGAGTTTGAATGAAGAAGTTATAGTCTGTTGATCGTCGTTTAGAGGAGGAAAATTAAAAAAAAAAATTGTAGAACAAGTACAAGTTGATGACATGGCAGCCTAGTCAGCATGTAGGGAATCTTCTTCAGTTTTTTCCCAATGGGATTGTGACAAGTGTCACTATAGGATTCCCCAGTTTGGATTTGAGAAGGTGGAATTTACCCAATGTCTTCCAAGGTTGAATTTGCGTTCATGAATTTTTATGTGTTGGAAATTATTTTTTAATTATTAATGTTGGATATATATATTTATAATATTTTATACGATATATATATATATATATATATATATATATATATATATATATATATATATATATATATATATATATATATATATATATATATTTAATTATATTTCCAAACCTTATTATTAACATTCCACATATAACATTTAAACCTAAAGTCCGAGTTATATAATCTGGTGGCATATAATTAATATGGAAAAGTCCGCGCATATTTTTTTTAAACCAAAGTTCGTATAGGTGATTTATTATATGGTAGTTTAGAGGTTCAAACAAAGGTTATATGGGCGCATATATAAATGTTTTCACAATATATGTATGGGGGGTGGAGGTCAGGGTCGAACCCATGACCTCCCCCCATACAATATCGCTTCTTACCAATAGGCCACATAACAGGAATTGAAAATCAACGCGCCCAAATATTATTTAAGTTGTATGCAGATCCGATGGTGGAATGGAGGAGGCCAGCCCACGGGCCACCCCTCCCCCCATATGTCCTTACCACATGACCATAGGCGCGGAGCAGATATTTAAGTGCGCAGTTAACCCATTTAATCCACATTTAATCCACACTTATCCCCTAATTAACGCAGAGTTTAAGTTGGTGGTTAATTCGGATATTTCCTCCATTTTCAGTGGATTTTCTAAATTGGCGAAGCTATCTGGAGTCCTCTCTAGTTTTAGAGGCAGCTAATTAGGCAAAATTGAATGAGGCCTATCTTGAGCAATTTGCGACCAATTTTGGCTCAGGAAAAGTCATTCCTAGTACATTAACATTATATGAATCCATTGGAACAACTTAAAGAGGCAGAGGAGCAATTATACAGGTGTTTTTGGTCACTTGAATAGTTTTTAAGCCTAGGGCCATCAGGAGGGAAGGCCATGCATAGATCAGCTGACGACCAATCTTGGCTAAAGAAGAGTCATTTTTAGATGTATTTGATGCTCTGAACATAGTGGTATAGTTTTAAGAGGCATTGGAGCACTTATGAAAGTGTTTTCGTCACTTTGGAGATTAAACAAGCCTATGGCCACCAAGATGGGAGGTTAAGCCTAGATCAGCTGGAAACCAATTTCAGAGATTAAATAGTCATTTTTGGGGATTTTGGTTGTTTTGAAGCCAATGGAGTAGGCTGCAAATCCATTGCAGCACTACAGGTGCATGTAATCATACATTTCACTCTTAATCCCATGAGGGCCTAACTAGTTGAAGCAGGTACATGGAGATGTAGCCTAGGAAGGGTGAACTCTGTTATCATCCATGGTATTATGTGTATGATGTGTGTTATTTCTCTGCATTTCATTTTTTGTACATGAGTTTTTAAAAGCTAATTAACTCATAATTTGATCATCAAATACACATAAAACCTGACACATAAACCCCTTCACAAATGGTTAACTTGAGACAATCATAAACACACATTTTTAATACTGATGAGGGAGCTAGCACAAAAACAACTTGTTTTCCCATATTCAGATCAACATCTTCCATTTATCTAAGGGACCAAAGACATGATTGCAAGGATCTTGAAGAAGCATAAGGTTCCTTTGACATTTTGGCCCCTAAAAAGTATTCAAAGCTCATTAATATTGGTGAAGGAACCTGTAAACCCTAAAGATGGGAAAGGTGTTTATGTCATCCCATGCTCTTGTGGGACTCCCTACATTGGTGAAACTGGTCGCTCAATAAATAATAGGATTCATGAGCACGCAAAAAATGTCAAACATGGAAGGTCTCACTCCTCCGCTTTGGCAGTACATGCAGAAAAGACAAAGCATCACATCTGCATTGAATAGGTCAGGGTCACTGCAATAATTGATCATTTTCATCACCATAAGTTTAGGGAAGCCTTGGGAATTGAAAGGAAGCCTATCAACCTGAATAGAGACGATGGTTGGAGTATTAGCAGGTGTTGGATCCATGCTTTGTCTTCCTAAGTTTAGTTTTTATTCTTTTATTTATTAATTTTATTCTAGCACATTTTTATTTATGATTATTATTATTATTTTATTATTTTATTTATTTCTTATTATTATTTATTTTGTTTATTAGTTTTATTGTTTGGAATAATTAATTTTGACCATATTATTCGATTTTAGTTATTTCTAGACCTTCCTTTTGATTTAAATAATAATAATAATAATAATAATTTAATTCATGATTTCTATTTATTTTATTTTATTTTTAAATTTTCCTTCATTTTAACTTTTACTTAGTGTTGTTTATTTTATTTACTTTATTATTTTGACCATATTATTATTAGATTTTAGTTATTTCTATATGACCTCTTTTATTAAAATATGAATAATTATAATATTATTATTTTTTTAACTCATTATTTACAATGATTTGTCAACTGTTATATATATATATATATATATATATATATATATATATATATATATATAATTCTTTAGTCGAAACTAGTTGTTATATTATAACAGCTAGAAAAAACACCTCTACATCGATTTAATTTGATGCCAATATCCGGTTCTTCATCTTGTCCTAAAGATGAACCACACGTGATGGTTTGAAAAGCTTCGACACATTTTTTTTCTTATGTTATTTTCACCGAAATATTTCTTAGCATACAAGTTATGGGTCAGAAGCCTAAATTTTGAAAAAAAAATAAATATAAATTTAACATTTCTTTTGTTACAGTTGATGATCCACACCTCTTGCGACAACCTCGACAAAGCCATGAGTACACGACTATTAGAAAAATCACCTACCATATTATGAAAACATATTTTTGATGATAAATTTTTTTGAGATGAAGTATTTTGTGTCTATGATTAATGAATAGATGAATGAATGTTATATGTTAACGAATAATTGCTATATGTCTCTTTATGTACATTATGTTTCATTTAATGTAAAAATAAAATTTATGATAAAATTTATCGAGATGAAATATTTTTTGGAGATAAGAATGAATGAATGTTTGTTATTTGTTTTTTTATTTATCTTGATGTCTTGCTTTCAATTATTTCCTATATAGTAGATAGATTGGGTATTGGGGAATTAAGAGTGATGTGGGGGGGGGGGGGAGGGACCATGAGAGCTTCCGCATTCATGTGGTTGTACCTATTCAGTAAAGAATAAATTAGGATTTGAATAATCTTGGAGCAAAACACCCTCATTCCAACAGAGAAATGACAAATTCAATGTTCACTTTGTTGTTGCTTCATCGAGTGGAGGGAGGTTTTCTCCAAGATTAAACTGCTCCAACAATTTATTCTCAAAACCAAGAGGAGCTCATTCAAATATTCATGCATGCAATTTTTTTAATTATTATTATTTATTCATGCGATTAAATTTAATATTTGGTCAAATTTAATCCAATTTTTCCTCATTGGTCTCATGAATATGTGTAGGACAACTAGTTTCAATTCAGATGTTGAGGTGGAGTAACTATTTGAAGCAAATAGCTCAAATTGGTAAGGGTTTAGGCGAGACATCAAAATTTGTTTGATATTTACATCTTTATGTCTTGGACGAGTGGGAGTTACATAAAGTTTTATCAGAAACAACAAAATTTTCCATGAAACAAATTCATGTAGTATTTGTCTTTTCTTTGAAAATTGTGTTTTTATTTGAGTGAAAGACCATAAAGTGCCATTTTTCATGCAGGACAATAGGATAAATCTTTCTCTATTAATTGTGCATAAGGAAATGGTATGATTTTTCTTCTATTTTATTAATTATTTATCGTGTCTAACTTCTCCTCCTTCCTTTGTTTTGCAGGTACTTTCATTCACATATCTTGATTTGAAAGATTAACTGTTGTTGGAGTCATATACGCGAAAAAACTCATTGAATTATTGCTCAACTTTATCCCACCAAGCGCTTGGCTACCGGGTGCATGATTTAATTTTGCGTTGCATTTTATTTCAAGAAATTGTTTATTTCTAAATTACAAATCTTCCAAGACCATATATATTGAGAATAAACTAGGGAAAATGGAATTAGGGTTTATTTTATAATGTTTTCTCTTTTTATATTGACAATTTTTGTTATATAATGTTATTTCATTATCATAATTATTATTTTGTGTTCATAATCAAGACAATGTCAATAAAGAAGATCATAATGCAAACAACAACACCAGAAATAGGATCCATGCTAGTGGAAAACCACTCCACAGGGGAAAAATACAAAAACTTCTCTTCTTATAGAAATTGAAGGAAGACTTCCAAGACCTTTGATCAAGACAACTCACCAAGTGATAGGCCAACCACCCAAACAATAATGCTTCTCTCTATAACTCGGTTTATTTCTCTTCTCTAGCTCGAAATATGAATAGAGATAACTTTTTCCCATACATGCGAGTTTGCCAAATAAATAATTGATGTACAAACCAAATTAATAGACCTTCTTTATTTCCTTGCTATCCTTCACATATTTCTCACTCTGAATTTGCATCATATTTCTTGAAGAGACTAAATTACTTGTGTGACTCAAATGAGGTCCAATACCTCTCCTTTGTTGAGAAATCCAGAGAATTATGTGAGTTAGATTCTTAAATTTGATTTCTCTTATCTTGAAATTTACTTGTGAAATTATATGTTGATTATGTTAGTTTTACTTTCATAAAATAAATGCCAACATGAATATTACAAATACAAAAACACAAGATGTAAGCGCATAGCCGAGGAAAAAAACCTATGAAGGAGAAAACCCAGTCATCTCTTTCTCTAGTAGATTAAATTAGGTTCAGACACACTTTACCATCTGATTAAAGAAATATACTTACTCCAACCACCAGACCATTTCCCCCTACAATTGTCTCTGCATTCATGGTTCTTACGTCCTTCTGTTTCAAATTCAAAATTTCAACACTCTTGTTGCAATAGTCTCGACCCTCCTACTTCAGAAATCGCAACCTTCCTACTTTAGAAAACTCAACCTTCCTTCTACAATAGTGAAAAATATTTCTGTAATAATATCTGCAATAAGGAACTTTGGCCTCCCTATAATTGTTTCTGCAATTCAATTTTTCGGGTTCCTCTCTATAATAGTATTTTAAGCTTCTATGCTTCCTCTCTATAATAATATTTTAATATTCTATGCTTCCTCTCCATTTCTTGGTCCCGTAATAGTTTCTCTTCATTCATGAATGGATGCTTCACTTCTCTCCTTCAAACGGTGAAATTGTAGGATATTTATACTTATTGGTCACTGTGTAATTGAGCCAACATGAACGATTTTAGTCAAACCTAAATTTTAGGATTGTATTAAAGGCCAACTTGATTATCTTCTATTTGGAGGCTAGCTTTGAAGGATGAATGGAAATCCTTTTGGGAGAAGGAACTGATTTGGTGGAGGATATTTTAGACAAAAATACATTATTCCTTTCTTGACCTTAAGGAGCCCAAGAAGTGTTGAGATTCAACAAGATGACGATCCTAGTGAAAATTAAGCACCTTCACTAGGTGGGGCCCACAGGCTATTTTTAGGTGTATTTCTATTTTTATAATGGTGAGAATATTCTAAAATTAGTAGGATGCTGATTCTAGATGGTTGAGAAAATTTTGTCTTTAGAAGAGTTTCAATTTTTAGAAGATGGGCGAAGTCTATTTATAGATCACAAATCTAAAAACAGAATGCATGTCGATTATTATTAGCCCTTATGATAATCAGATAATAAATAATAACTTATTCTCTTGGAGCACTTGATTTCAGTTAAATGATGTGGAAAACCAGTTATCTGAAGGAATTACACATTCCAAGGTTGGTTGGTGACTCTTGCATGATGGACTTCGTTATAACTGATTATGGCAGAGTTGTAAGAGAGTTGGAAGGGTAGTTATGGGAGTTGTTATTTAGTTTAACTTAGTTGTGCTAGTTGTAACTAAAGATACACTAGTGAAAGATGAGTGAATTAATTACAAGCAGTGTCTTACTTTCAACTGAAGAAATACAACAGTTAACTACTTGCATGTCAAATCCAGTGGAGACCCAGTGGAGAGATAGGTGAAGGTTATGTTTGACTATCAATTGTGACTATAGTGATGCATTCAATGCATATACTGATGGGACCCAGCCCTCAACCAAGTCTGCGCTCACAAAAACCTTTTAAACAAAACTTAAATGCAAATATCAAACACAACATACAACATGCCAGGTCACAAATACTTTAAGAGTTTGATAAGTTCAGATATTTTTTGTTTGATATTTTTGATGGTTCGGATGGTACTTCTCAGATTTAGTTTGATTATTGTATTCCTTCATGAGTAATGAATTTTTCCTCGTCAACTGGCACGATACTCAACACCTATCTCGGTCCTCAAACTCTTCTCTCGTGCTAAACAACCCAAAACTACCAGCGTTTACTCAGTTGTTCACTACCCGAGCTTTGGAGAGGGTTTCTACTTTCCGACTATTCCTATGAGTTTCGTGAGGTTTTCTCCACTGATTTCTTTGTTTCTATGAGTTAATTTCATGTCTTTGACCTCTGATATGGTGGCCCTTCATTTCTCCTATTACGTTGGTCACTTTGACAAGGGTTTTAACAAACCCTACGATGACATAGAATGCTTCTTTGTCGATTTGGTAACTCCACGTGCTAATATCTACTGTATGTGTCTCAATTTGTCGTTCTAAAGCTTCCACCCTCTATTTTTAGCTGTGAATTTAACTAGTGTCTTTTATTCTTGTAGGTTGGGGCCGCCAAGGGTTCTTGTGTTCACTTTCAGTTTGAAAAAGAAAAACACAGGTAAGCTCTCCCCTTATGATTTCAGTTTCTTCCACATTTTTATGATGTTACTGATCGGCTTGGCTCCTTGTGAGCAGGCCCTTTCTGATTTCAACCAGAGTTTTCCTTTACTCGACATTCTGTCTTTGCTGGTAAGTTTCCAGAAACCCTCCTTCTCTCCGTTCTCAGTAACTCATTCCTGTCGGTTTGTTTTAAAAGAATAAATGTTACGACATTTGACCCTGAAAGGTTTCTCTTAATTTGCAAGCTTCTTCTATCTCCCAACGTGCGGCTGCTTTCCTCCTTCAATTGTCGAGGCCCTAAAGGGTAGGGTCGTTTCCTTCATATAACTTTGTTAGTGTTAGGGTTTTATAAGTAAACTCAGGCCTTTGTGCCGTTATTCCCGTTAATGGGTATTGTCAATGCGATTGTAATACGATTTTTTCTTCCTGTATGGTAAAAAAAACTTATACAGTAAATGACTATATAGTCATACCAGTTGTTATTCCGTTTCTGTATGTTCTTGCCCTCGAGTTTTCACTTTTCCGTTGGGTTTTCATAACCAAAACCACGAATAAGTCTGTAACTAATTTATTTAGAAAAATCTCCAGAAATGAATGAAGTTTCCTTTTCCTTAATTTGAAAACATGAGAAAAATATGACTTCTGCGATTTTATGTAGGCAAAATTACCTGGCACTGTTCGTAACTCCTTGCTTGTTTTGAAATGTTTGAGAGGGAAAAAACAAATTTTTATCTCTGTAGACTTGTTATTGATTCTGGAATTCTGTTTGTCAATGTGAAAGTTGCTCTAGCACCTAGGTGCAATTTTATTCCAACTCGTGCTTGATTCAGTTCACAATCTGTTAATATTTTGCATACAACAGCATGACAATATAATGATAGACAGTAAGAAAATAATAACACAGTTTGGTTGCAGAATGCTTTTAGTCTTTGATGGTTCTTCTTTATAAAAACTTTCTTTACTGTTATGTTCTCTTTCTTTCTCTTTCTGATGGAAAATCGAATCCTACAAATGCATTTTTTTTTTTTTTGTATCATGGTAGGAAAAAAGGTAGTTTCCAGTTTGGAACTGTCAGTTGTTTGGTTACAACTACATCCTTGTTTACGTTCTTTTAGTAATATAACGAGTTTGTAATATAAATTTAAAAGAAAGAAATAGTTAATTAAACCTACAGAACTTAATTAAATTCTTAATCCTAATGACAATCTCCTAAGATAAATTTAAAAGTCATAGGTTCAATGACCTGTCAGAAATCAAACGTAACAGTGAGACAAAATCCTGTTCCTTTTGTCTACCTTGAGTTGGATGCTCCTGCATCATATAAACACACATTAGAGTTGCCAATGAGGATTGCATAGTCAAGGCAAGGAAAGATCGAATTCATTCATGCATCTTCTTTAGCAAGGATTGCGCAATGGAGGCAGGCTGTCAGAGGCAAGAAATTGGTGCATAGATATGCAAATTTTTGCATGACAGTGTGAGACGATTGTATATTGTACTGAGAGCTCTATGAGATGAGCTTTGTATGAAATTTTTTCATGGTTCCATGATATACATAATATATGATAGTTGGGGTTTTTAGCTTTAAGCTTTCTCGGTAAAACATCTTGTTATGTGCGCTTGATTTTTTTTCATGTGTTTTGCAATTGGCTATTTAATTTCCCCAAAGATTTGAGTAGAAGGATTCTCTATTTAACATTGGATTTAATTGTTACATTAGGGGAGTCTGGTAATATAAATGTTATTGTGCTAAATTTCTACATGGTATCAGAGAATTGTTAATCACTGGAGATTGCAATATTGAAGCGATACTGAGTTTTGTGCTAGTGGAACAATTCGAATTTGCTGCAAGAATTTCTTGGTGCGACAGTTGAGTAAACATTCAAATGGATTTAAATGGGTTGCGGTTGGAGTATGCACTCGAGGGAAACTTTAACTACATATCCTGGAAGGACAGGATGGAGGTAGTGCTTGAAGATAATGGCTTGAAGGAGTTCATCGATAGCGATGTTCCTAAGCCCACTTCGACGGATGTTGCATTACTTGATGCCTGGCAAAAGAAAGTAGAGAAGACAAGAAGAATTCTGTTGGAAGGTGTGAAATACCATATTGTGTCAAGCCTTCATGGGAAAGCCACTCTATTTTCAATGTGGAAGGCTTTGACAGATATTTTCCAAAGAAGCAGTGACCATAGGAAGTTGGCGCTGAAATATAAACTCAGAAAGTTCAAAATGGAGAAGGGAGACAATATTCCAAAGTGTCTCATGAAGTTTGTCCAATGTAGGGATGAGTTGGGGAGTGTGGGAATTACAGTTGCTGATGATGACTTGGTGAGCTTGGCTTTCCTTGGACTTCCAAAAAGTTGGCACAGTTACCAAGACTCTATCAATGGGTGGGAGAAACTGCTAGATTAGGAGCGACTTTGGTCAGATCTAGTGTAGGAGGAGATAAGGTGGAGTACCATGGATGGCTCTTCATCAAAGCATGATGATGAAGAGGATTGTGCTTTGGTTGCAAAATCGAGGAAAGGGAAGGGGAAGAAATCCCATCCAAAATCCGAGGCTAAAGGCAAGAAGTTGGATTTATCCAAGGTGAAGTGTTTTCATTGTCATGAACATGGGTATCTTGCCACTAACTGCCCACAGAAAAAGAAGAACAAGAAGGTTGTTGGAGCTACAGCTGGTGAGGCCTTTGCCTCACAATTGGAACTTTATTTCTCTTTTATCGCATGCTTGGTATCAAGTGCAATGGGATTGGTGTGGTATCTTGATAGTGGTGATTCCTTCCACATGACGGGAGATAAGGAGTTGTTTAGTGACTTGGAGGAGAAAGATCTCCAAATGCATATAGAGATGGGCGACGATGGACGATACAGTGCGACCGGCATTGGTACCATTACCTTTGAGAGGGAGTCAAGTAAACCATTTCTGTTGAAAGATGTTATGCATGTTCTAGGTCTAAAGAAGAACTTGATCTCAGTCGCGATGTTGGAGAACAGAGGTTATGACGTTGTTTTCAACGATGGAAAATATTTCTTGTGACATTAAACAACGCGTCAAACCAAGAGGATAGGGATTCGAGTTAAGAATCTCTACAAGCTAGAGGTAGATAGCCGCGTTGCAATGGTGGGAAAAGAAGAAGAAGTGGTGAGCCGAGATGAGGGCGAATTATGGCACAGGAGATTGGGCCATCTTCACCATGGTGCCCTGAAGATTTTGCAGCAGATTTATACTGGACTTCCCAAGGGTACACTTGAGCAGATAGATCAGTGCAAGGGATGTACTATGGGTAAGTTTGTGAAGACCACCTTTCATGAAAAGGAGAGCCGTGCTTCGGTGATCCTGGAGAGAATTCACACAGATGTGTGTGGGCCATTATCGGTTGCTTCAACAGCAAAACACAGGTATTCTGTTATTTTTTTTTATGACTGCTCTCGTAGATGTTGGATCTTCTTCATGCAGAAGAAGGATCAAACATTCTCAAAGTTCTGTGAGTTTAAAGCATTGGTGGAGAAATATTCGGGGAAGTAAGTGAAGGCTCTGCGGAGTGATAATGGTGGTGAATATATCTCGAATGAATTCAAATAATTCTGTAGAAAAGAATGAATTCAGAGACAACTCATAGTGCCTCATAACCCACAACAAAATGGGGTTACGAAGAGGAAGAACAGAACAATCGTGGGTGTTGCACGAGTTATGCTTGAGAGGGAGCTACACTTGCATGCAGAAGAGGAACTGCTTGTTCCCAAATATGAGCCTCAAGATGTGCATCAACCATAGGAGGAGGATCATGGAGTGGAGGATTCCACTCACGTAGAGCCAAACATCAGAACTGGAAGAAGGCATACCACAGAAGCTGAGAGGCTGAAGCTTAATGCAGCACAAAATGTAGGAACCCCTACTTCACAGCGCAGACAGAGACAGTCTCCTGACTGATTCACTAGATACATGGCTCTCATGAGAAAATTTATCGTGACAAAGCCATCTTATTTTCAGGAAGCAGTGCAGGAGCCCACATGGGTAGATGCAATGGTGGAGGAGTATGACTCCATTTTCAGAAATAGTGCTTGGGAAATTGTTCCAAGGCCAATTGATAAATCAGTGGTAGGTTCAAGATGGATCTAAAAGGTAAAGCAAGCTACTGATGGGAGTGTCGAGAAGTATAAGGCAAGATTTGTTTCCCAGGGCTTCTCATAGATCGAGGGGATTGATTATGAAGAAACCTTTGCACCTCTCGCACAATATTCTTCCATAAGGACCATCCTTGCTTTCTCAATGCATATGGGTTAGCACATTCATCAGATGGATGTGAAGACTGTGTTTCTTAATGGGATCATTAAGGAAGAAGTGTACATTGAGCAGCCTGAAGTGTTTGAGATCTTCAGTAGTGAGTCGCATGTGTGCAGACTCACAAGAGCATTGTATGGGCTTAATCAAGCACCTTGTGCTTGGTACACTTGGATCGAAAGCTATTTCACTGGACTTGGCTTCACCAAGAGTGAGGCAGATGCAAACCTATACCAAATTGTGGTGGAGGGTAATATTTTAATCATTGTTCTTTATGTTTATGATTTAATACTAACTGGTGATGAGCAGTTGATACACTCATGCAAGGAGGACCTTGCAAAGGAGTTTGAGATAAAGGATATGGGTTTCCTTCATTATTTCCTTGGATTGGAAATATGGCAGCAAGAAGGTGAACTATTTTTGTCTCAAGGCAAGTATGCATGGGAGATACTCGGTAAGTGTCACATGGAGGACTGAAAACCCATGGATACTCCTCTTCCAAGAAATTGGAGGAAAGAGGATGCTACATCGGTAGAGGTAGTGGATGTTACTGTCTATCGACAGTTTGTGGGTTCACTCATGTATTTAGCTACTATAAGACTGGACATATGCTATGCGGAGAACCAGCTTAGTCAAACGATGGTTAAGCCTACTAAGCTCTTTTGGAAGGCGGGAAAGCATGTCCTAAGATATCTCAGGGGCACATCTGAGTATGGCTTAGGGTACATACAGACGGATGAGGTGAAGTTGCATGGATTCACGGATGTAGATTGGGTAGGCAGCACAACAGACAGAAAGAGCACATCAGGATGGGTTTTCAGTATTGGATCTACAGTTGTTTCTTGGTACAACAGGAAACATAGATCTGTGGCAATCAGTTTAGTGGAAGCGGAATACATGGCAACAATTCAAGTTGCATGTGAGGCTATCTAGATGAGGAATATCATGGTCGGTTTGTTTGGCTCTCATTTAGATCCTACAATGATTCATTGTGATAATCAGAGTTGCATTAAACTCTCAATTAATCCTGTGTTTCATGATAGATCTAAGCATATATATATATATATATATATATATATATATATATATATATATATATATATATATATAGATATCTGGTATCATCATATTAGATATTGCGTGGAGCGGAAGATCATGTTGCTTCGGTACATTCCTACGGAAGATCAGGATGTAGATATTCTGACGAAGGCACTCACCAGGAGAAAATTTTAATACCATAGAGACGGGATCATGGTGAAGGATAATCCCTTTCTTGTTGAGAGGGAGTGTTGAGATTCAACAAGATGATGATCCTAGTGAAAATTAAGCACCTTCACTAGGTGGGGCCCGAAGGCTATTTTTAGGTGTATGTCTATTTTTAGAATGGTGAGCATATTCTAATTAGCAGGATGTTGATTCTAGATGGTTCAACAAATTCTATCTTTAGATGAGTTTCTATTTTTAGAATATGGGTGAAGTCTATTTATAGATCGCAAATCTAAAAATAGAATGCATGTTGATTATTATTAGCCCTTAATGATAATCAGACAAAAAATTATAACTTATTCTCTTGGAGCACTTGATTTCAGTTAACTGATGTGGCAAACCAATTAGATGAATTAATTACGCATTCCAAGGTTGGTTGGTGACTCATGCATGATGGACTTCGTTATAACTAATTGTGGCAGAGTTGTAACAAAGTTGGAAGAGTAGTTATGGGAGTTGTTATTTAGTTTAACTCAGTTAAGTGAGTTAAAATCAGTTGTGCTAGTTGTAACTAAAGATACACTAGTGAAAGATGAGTGAATTAATTAGTTAATTAATTCACAAGCAGTGTCTTACTTGCAACTGAATAAATACAACAGTTAACTACCTGCATGTCAGATCCAGTGGAGACCCAGTGGAGAGATAGGTGAAAGGGTGTGTTTGACTATCAGTTGTGACTATAGATGCATTCAATACATCTACACACACATTGGAGTTTCCAATGAGGATTGCGTGGTCAAGGCAAGGCAATATCGAATTCATTCATGGATCTTCTTCAGCAGGGATTGTGCAATGGAGGCAGGCTATCAGGAGGAAAGAAATTGGTGCATAGATATGCAAACTTCTGCATGACAGTGTGAGACGATTGTATATTATACTGAGAGCTCTATGAGTTGAGCTTTGTATGATATTGATTCATGATTCCATGATATACATAATATATGATAGTTCGGGTTTTTAGCTTTAAGCTTTCCCGGTAAAACATCTTGTTATGTGCGCTTGATTTTCTTCATGTGTTTTGCAATTGGCGATTTAATTTTCACAAAGAATTGAGTAGAAGGATTTTGTATTTAACAGTGGATTTAATTGTTAGATAAGGGGAGTTTGCAAATACATTATTGTGTTAAAAATTTCTACAAGAAGGGTCTCTTACGAAAATGACTTTGACTTTGACTGAACAATTTTTTTTCTTCACAAAGCCAAGAAAGTGTATTTGAAGGAAAATGTTCAAGCTTCCACTTTCACATGGTTGACCCTATTCAATAGAGAATAAATTAGGATTTGGATAATCTTGGAGAAAAACACCCTCAATCCAAAAGAGAAACGACAAATTCAATGTTGAATTCGATGTTGCTTCGTCGAGTCATTAGAGGAAATTTCATCCTAAAAGTGCCCATGAAATTTTCACATAATTTCAATGTCATAATATGTAAACAAATAAAAATCAATTAAATTTAAAAAGAGTTACAGGTAAATATTTTGGAGGGAAAAGAAGAAAAACTACTTTTTTTACTTGTATTTTTGGCTTATCTCCTTATAGGTTTACCCAAATTTCAAGTTTAGACACTCGTTAGATGTGGAATAAAATTCCACATCCAACGAGTACCCTTATGCATAATTTTGAGAAGAGCCACATTGAAAAAAATTGAAGATACATTAAAGAATCGTGTTCAACATGATTTTTTAATGTATCTTAATTTTTTATCAAAGTGGATATTCTCACCAGTATACATAATGGGTACTCGTTGGATGGGGAATTAATTCTGCATCCAATGAGTGTTTACACTTGAAATTTGGATAAATAGATAAGGAAATAAGACAAAAACACAAGTAAAAAATGTAGTTTTATTCCTTTCCCTCTAAAGTTCATGACTTTTATTTTATTATTTTAACTATTATTTTATTATTTTTCCTTCGGAGGCCATTTTTAGGCTAAAATTTCCTCTAATGGGAGGGAGGTTTTCTCGACCAAGATTAAACTACTCCAAAAATTTATTCTCACAACCAAGAGGATCTGATTCAGGTATTCATATCGTCTATATTAGGATCCCCATATTAGAACGATTTTGCTTCATATTTTCCATATTGGAATCTCCATATTCCCTTTTTTATCCTCTTCTTATAAAATAAAATGTTTAGCCATTGTAGCATCTCCACAATCCATTAGTGACTCGTGTTTAAAAATAAAACGACAAGTTTTAACAAAACCTAGAACTGGTCTTCAAAACATTGAAAAAGGAAACAATGACCACAATATCAAAATGGAAAAGTACAATTCTACAAATACTTCTCAAAAAAAGCATCAATATTGATAAGGAAAGCCAATATTTCCTCTCTTCTTCACCAAATTTTATAATCCATCAAATATTTTTACTAGTATATGTTCATCCAAGCCCTCATTTCAAGAGCACCCAACTTACCCATTGTGGAGTCAACGAAGCTTTAGGTTGATGCAAATTCTTGAAACCTCCTCAAGCATGCATAGCCTCTCACATCACTAGACAAAATCTAAATGTAGGATTCTTCCTTTTTGTAACCTTTGTAAGTGCTTTAATTATATTACTAAATAGATCCATTTTTTTTTAATATGGGGTTTCCATTTTAATATAGGATCTAGATACTTGATCCAGCTATCCTATATAAAACAAATGTATTTGGGAATTTAAATATATGAAATTTCTTGTATCCAAAACTATCGATGAAGATAAGATCTAGATGATAGAATTTTCCACATATATGCTTGTTTATTTACAGTTGGATTATTGAATGGGATGTGCAGACCACATTTCATACTATTTACTTGTGAATAGAATCATGAAGTGGAATGCTCAATGTGAAAATTTGGATGATTTGGGTTTTCTCTTTGAGTTACTTTTTCTTATGAAGTGCATATCAATTTCTCATCCTTTTTTACTCCTTTGATGTCGAAGTCTAAATGGAACGTTAAATTTGGTATTTAAATAATATAAAAAGTATTGTTTCTCCTTGATAAAAAATAATGGATATTAGATCAAGCCTTTACATAATGGCTTATAACCAAAACCTTGAGGTTGGAAATTTAGTATTGAAATGTGCAAATAAATATAATTTTGGATGATTTTCAAAAGTCTGGATGTCCCACTTGACTATAATCTTATACAAAATTACTAGTTTTTAGAAACTCATAAATTTCTTGGCAATATGGATAGTTATTTAACCTTTCCTTATAGGTGGTGTCTGAAAACAATGCCCTGTTTGGGTTCTTCTCTTCACTGTATTCCTTATCATTAAGGTCTTCAGACATTATTTTCTTCCCTTTTTGATTAATTTCAATGGATTTAGGTTGCTTATCCTTTAATTTTATCAACATTTCCTTTAGCAAGTCAAATTCAAAAGAAAATTAGATATAAATATTATCCCAATTTAAATAATTTTAGTTAATAGTGCAGAAAAATCAAGAGAGGATTTTTACCAAAGAAAAGTGGAATTAGAAAATTAATTCTTAGAATCAATGTTAACTTAAATTTGGTGGTTAAATATTTTGAAGCAAAAGAAATCAGTTTCAATTACTTTTCCTAAGGTGGATTAACGATCTGTATTACAAAACTTGAAGGTTTTGATGAAAGTTTGCGAGTGAAATTTTATGTTTTTTATGCAATTAGACAATTACCATAACACATAAATCAAGTTTTAAAATTGGTTTTGTATCAAATAAAAGAGAAAATAATACCATAACAGAAACACAAGACAACAAATGATGAAGGAGTTCACCCCTCCCATGCTACATCTCCTAGTCAGGTGCCAATGTTGGGCCTCTTTCATTATGCTAAAAAATATGTGTTTACATGGATTTGCAGTGCTCAGAATGAAAAAATATTGTCTCCAATTGTTTCGGGGATTTAACACCCTAGAGGTTGGTTGGGATTCAACCTCCACAGAGCAGGGGCGTACTACTTAACAGAGACTCACACGATCATGCACATTCATAAAAACGAAATCGAGTAGAATGAGAGGTTTACCCGTTGGTCCTACGTTTGAAGTAGATCCACGTGGAGTTCAAACTCCTAGGTCCTTTTATAGTCCCTCCAAGTAGTTTCAGCAGTTGGAAACAGTTGGCCACGGGCTGGGGTGGTTGAACTACCCGAGTAACCATCAACCCAGCGCGAAATTAGGGATTTTTATATATTTTTTAATCATTAAAATGGCATACGCGGAAAAGTCTAGCTGTACTCGCGTATACACGCGGAAAAACACGGGCATAGTCGCGTATGAGGGATTTTCCACTGTTTTTAAGTGAATTTGTCCAAGTCTGTAGGAATGGGTGCCCATAAAGCCATAAAGCAATCATGAATCATGTCAAGGTGAGAAATGATGCTATAACACCAATGGCTCGATAAAAGTAAAAAACCCCTAGCTGGGATCTTTATGCACTCAAATTGGTCAAAAACTGACTGAGTTATGCTCCAAAAAAATTTCATTTCTAACTGTGCTACAATTTGCACCCACCTGCAATCCATCCTACAAATTCCACACTTTTTGGCCATGTGGAGAGACAAATTTTCCCCATGCTGGAAAGATTTGTGCTGGTTCATGTGCAAATTGTCAAAAATTGTAAATGCTTGGTGACCCCATGAACAGACACGAGGAGGCCACTTCATTTTTTCTGAGTCGTTGGATGTAGACTGATTCAAATTTATCGCCAACTATCAAACCATGAACAAACTGTGGTATGGTTGTTTTACTACCAGAGTTCAGGGTCAGTTATCGTCAGTTCTGACTATACATTGAATTGTGGTGGATTTATTAGACCGTGGTACAGTTTAAAATATGTGCTAAACAAACCCCAACCCTACACTTGACCGTAGCTATGTTGGGTGATTTCGCCAGAGTTCATACCTGCCAACCGAACTGGGGTAGAACTATAGTCAAGTCTTTGACGTCACCGATTAATTAAATTGTGTGATAAATGTGGTAGTGTTGGTTTATCAGTGGTGTTGGGTTCGGTGTTAACCCCGCACCCCTAGCTACCATTATCTGTGGTCTCATGGGTTGGGGTGGACCAGGGGAAAGTGGTTAACCCTGACCCCAACCCCCAACTTACATTCCGCTAAACCTTAAATATGCATTGTGGACTATGGTAAATAATGAACACCAGTGGCGTAGTGGTGGAGCACTATACTGCCACCTCAAAGGTCACATGGTCGATTCACATGGAGGTCAGATGAGACCCATACCAAAATTTTTACACACCATCAGAAGGCCACATGGTAGCCATCAATTGGCCCACGTGGCTCTCCACCATTGGTTGATCCTTAACCAATCAAAACCTACCATTCACGAGCAAACCAAAATGTGACACTTGTTAACCAACCACTGGGCTGAAATTCATAGTCAATCTTGCTAATCTCATGCCTAGTCAGCATACAGACTACTGACTGGGCATACCTGCAACCCAACTTTAAAAATTTTAGCTGTTTGAGAAAATGGTCAAAACGTGATATCAGGAGCATACGATATCAGTTTTGACTGAAACGAGTTGTGTTGGATTCAGGAAAATGAGATATTTCTTTTGATGTTGATTTCGAGCACTTTTGAACACCTTAAATTTTGAGCACTTTATTGATCCACTGGATCATTCCTCCCCACTGGAAGGTTTTGGACCTCCAAAAGCTCTTTTTTAGTCAACAAACAGATGAGGGTACAATTCCATCACCCTGCCAATCTCAATCCATTTGAATTTTCTTGGATTTTTCGCTTTGAGACTCTCATGAAGGTACTTCACTTTCCCTTGTTTTGAAGTCCTTGTTTTCCTGTCAAGGATGATGTCTTGCTTCTACTTTTCAACATTCTCAGAAAAGGAAATTTCCCTTCAAGGAATTTGAACATTCCCTCCTTGACATTTAATGAAAATATACTTATACCATTTCAAGTTCACTTCACCTTGAAAATTGTATTCATAATGATGCTTAGCATGTCTAGTCTTGCACTTGGCTTGAGTCTTTACCAAATGTGATCGCCATCACCATGCACCATCCTTCTTCAAAGCCAAAACATTATGAAACCCACAAGAAGATGTCTTAGAACCAATGTATGTCGAATACCTTTTTCATTTACTTTTTGACCAATGCATTCTCTAACACTGACATCTTGTTCATACTAATGTTCAACAATGATGCATCCTGTTACAATTACACTTGATATTGTTTTCAACTTTTAGGAGGCAACATGTTAGACTCCTAAAAAATCTTATCACATGGATTAGCAACCTCAATAAAACCATATTTCAAACTTGATTCATATCCTTGAAAGGCTTTAGATTCCTCAACAACTTTGTGTTTGAACATTAACAATGCAAAATTATGACTAACATTAACAAGCCTCTTCATTTGTCCAACATTCACAAGAGATAAACTCAATTTCTTTCTATGTGCAGTAAAAATGTACTCAATCCAATTTTTAAACAAATGATATTTTTTCTCATGGTGAAGAAAAATGCCTCTCCTATCATATATATATGGGCTTCCAAAAAAAATACCACATATATCAAGCAGAACTACATCAATTTCTACCTTATCAAGGAAGTTTGCAGTGATGGAAAATATAAGTATGCATTTCCTTGTCACTTGCATTTTTGCATTCTCACATACCCAACCTAAAGGATAAGGTTTAAGATAAGGAATGGTTTCTAAATTTAATTTCTTGACAATGCCATTTTGAAATGAGGTTTGGTTGTGATCCACTATCAAACAATGTATCTATCTTGGTATGTTTTGAAATAAATCTAATGTGGAAAATCTTTATTCTTGTTTTTTCATATTGAGTTTCATTGAGGATATTTGAATAACTAGTACTTGCAATGCCCATACCTTTCAATCCCATGGTTGTGATCTTTGTTTCATCCCTAGAATCAGAACCTAGATCTTGTTGTATAGTTGCAACAACCTTTTCTTTCTCCTTGTTGTTAAAATTTTTGGGTCTCATCTTAGGATGAAGTTTCCAACAATGGTGTTCATCGTGGCCTTCTTTAGAACAATGTTTACATGTGAATTTTTCTTTCTCCTTCTTGAGGCAAGCATTATTCTTCCCTTTTCCTTTGAACTTCCCCTTTCCTTTTTATCCAAACTCAAATGAGTTCTCACTTGTTTCTTCAGAAACATTATTCCCTCTTGCTTCTAGATTTGTTTCCTATACACAAACTTCATCTAAATTTGTAGGGTTAAACATGAGAATAGTGCGTCTCAAGTAGCTATGTAAATTTCCAATCTATTTGAGTAAAGTGTCTTGAGAAGATAAATCTACACTGAAAATAAATGTTCTCCTTCTAAACTCTCGGGTATAACTTTGCGCACTTTGACCCTTTAATTTTCTAAATATTTCCAATCCATTATAGATTTCTACATGTATGCTAAAGGGTAAAATTTTCTTTTTAATGCAACAACAAAATCATTCCAAGAGGATAAAACCTTACCATGTTTCTTCATGTCCTATTGATTTTTGGCTTCCCACCAAATGAGTGCACTTTCCAACCTTAATGAAGCAAGCTGAATCTTGGTATCATCATCTTTGATCCTTTGTATCTTGCAATACACTTCAAGATGATGAACCCAATTATTTAATTTCTCAGCATTTACCTCTCCATTATACATAGGAAATTAAAACGTTATGCCAAGTTTTAAAAATGGAGTTTTACCATGTCCCTTTGGAGAATGTGGAGGTGTTTGTGAATAGGTTGATGTAGAAGATGATGATGGGGAAGATGAAGGTGAGGAGAAAAGTGGAGTTAGAGGTGGTTTAATCATCATTTCCTCCTTTCCCTTTTGGAGGTTTGTCTCTATTTCCTCCATTTCCCTTTGGAGGATTTGAGATCTCACCTTGCAACCTTGAATTTATTTCCTCATAAGGAACTTTCACCATCTCAGTCATGTCAAATAATTCTTTCCTGAAGGCCTTCTCATCCTCAATCATATTGTCAGGCTCTCCTTCATGTGCCATGACTTGTGAGGCCTTTGGTGAAACTTGAGGTGAAACTTGTGGTGGATATTGTGGAAAATGTGCTCTCCTTGAACTAGCTTAAGGAATTGATACCACAAGTTTTCCTTCTCCTCTTTTGATCTTAAACCTTGTAAGCATCATAAAACACTTGCAACAAAATTAAACCCTCAATACAACCAAAGAACCAAAGCTTTGATGCCAAATTGATCCGTATTAGAAAACTTAAAGGTTTTGATGAAAGTTTGCAAGTGAATTTTTATGTTTTTTTATGCAATTATACAAGTTGACATAACACATAAATTAAGTTTTAAACTCAGTTTTGTAGAAAATAACTGAGACAATAATACCATAACAGAAACACAAGACAACAAATGATGAAAAATTTTACCCCTATTGGACTACATCTCCTAGTCCACCTTCCAATGTTGGGCCTCTTTCATTATGCTCAAAAATATGTGTTTTACATGGATTTAAAGTGCTTAGAATGCAAAAATGTTGTCTCCAATGGCTCCAGAATAGTCAAAAACCCTTAGATGGGCTCTTTTTTCACTCAAATTGGTCAAAACTTGACTGAGTTATGCTCTAGAAAAAATTCTCTACTAGTTGTGCTACAATTCACACCCACTTGTAATCCATCCTACAAATTCCACACTTTTTGGCCAAATGGAGTGACAAATTTTCCCTGCGTCGACGAGATTCACGCTGGTTCGGGTGAAAATTATCGAACGTTTTAAATGCCTGGCGACCCCATGAACGGATAAGACATGGCCACCTAGCTTGTTCTGCGTCATTGAATGTATGATGGTATGAATTTCATGCCAACTATCAAACCATGACCAAACTATGGTATGGTTGTTTTACCACCGGAGTTTGAGGCCGGTTATCGTTGGTTCTGACTATACATTGAACTGTGGTGGAGTTATTGGATCATAGCACAGTTTAAACTCTGTGCCAAACAAACCTCAACCTTGCACTTGACTGTGGTTATGTTGGGTGGTTTCGCCAGAGTTCATACCTGCCAACTGAACTGGGGTAGCACTATGGTCAAGTCTTTGACACTGTCGGTTCATTGAATTTTGCGATAACAATGGTAGTGTTGGTTTATCCATGGTGTTTGGGCTGGGGTTAACCCCATGCCCCTAGTTTCCCTGACCTGTGGTCTCATGGGTTGGGGTGGACTGGGGGCAAGGGGTTAACCTTGACCCCGAGCCCCAGCTTACATCCCACTAAACCTTAAAAATGCGTCGTGGACTATGGTAAATAAGAAACACCGGTGGCGTAGTGGTGGAGCACTGTGTTGCCACCATAGAGATCTCCCGTTTGATTCGCATGGAGGTCATATGAGACCCATAACAAAATTTTAACACACCATCAGGAGGCCATGTGGCAACCAACAATTGGCCCACATGGCTCTCCACCATTGGTTGATCCTTAAACAATCAAAACCCACCATTCACGAGTGAACTAAAATGTGACACGTGTCAACCAACTATAGAAATTATACAATATGCATGTATATCTTGGATTCACCTGATCTAACAATGTACTAAAGTTAAATACTGAATCACTTCTACAAATATTTTGCGGAATTAAACACAACACAATTTCTAATCACATGAAACAAAGAAGAATAGATAAAAACTAGAACACCAGATATTCCAAGAGAAAGCTTACTTCTCAAAACCCCTCTATCATATATTGTATATTCCACAAGGAATCATGAAACAATTACATACAAAACTCTTCTCACAAGAGTCCTTAGTACATCAGCTAATTGTCTCACACTGCCATACAAAAATTGGCAAGCTCCTTAGCTAATTTACTACCTCGAGACAACCTACCTTGCTCACGCAGTTCCTGATGAATGAAATCCTTAATCACAAATATTTTCATCCTTCCTCAACTGAGCTAAGTATCATTGGCATCTTGTGGTGTTTTAACTACACCTGGGTAACCTGCTAATATCACAACTGATAGTTACACTTCCCTTTCACCTGAGTCTCAATTGGGTCTCCACTAGAACTGACATGGATGTAGTTAATAATAGTAAAAACATCAGTTGCATGTGAGATCACTATATGCGAATTAATTAATATTTAATTCACTTGATCTCTCACTAGTGTATTTGAAGTTACAACTAGCACAACTGAATTTAACTCACTTAACTGAGTTAAACTGATTTACAACTTACACAACTCATGCACCACTACACTTCCAAATCTATTACAACTAGAATCACTTTGTTACAACTAGAATCATTTTTTTACAACTAAAGTCAACATGCATGTCTCACTAACCAACCTCTTAACTCGAAATTCACTTAGCTAACTGATTTTCCACATCAGTTAACTATTTTCAAGTTCTCATTGAGAATAGATTATAGTTTATTGTCCATCTAATATTAATGGATAATAAAAATGGACATGCATCTATAAATAGATATTCACATACATCTATAAATAGACATACACCTAAAAATAGCATGTGTGGTCCCCACCCTAGTGTAGGTGCTTAATTTTCACTAGGATCATGGATGTTGTTTCCGGATGCCAATTTCATTGTTTCTTGTTGCAAACTTCAACACTCCCTCTCAACAAGAAAGGAATGTCCTTGCATGCGACATGCAACTCCATGCATGCAACATGCAACCCTTGCATGCGGCATGCAACTCCATGCATGAAACACTTCTCTAGTGTTTCTCGCACATGCAACTCTTGCATGCAACACTTCGCTAGTGTTTATCACACATGCAACCTTTGCATGCAACACTTTCAAAACTGAATAGCCTCCAAACAACTGAATCAGTACAATGCATCTGTCCTCAAATTCTTTTGACTTGCTGCTAGCTATTGCACATGTATATTGGATCATCTGCGTTGTTGACACCTGCATCCATGCACTCTGCACTTGCTTCCATCTCTAATCTGTTTTCCAGTATTTGACACTGTCACTTTGATTTCATGTCCTCACAACATTTGACTGCATCAATCCAACTGATCCTGCTATTGCTGCCTCTATGGGCTCCTAGTAGCCAGGTTCGATTCATCAGATCCACACCATCTCAATGAATCCTGCCCAAAATTTCTTCTTGCGATTATTCATGCATGTCGCCCCACCTCTCACCTGGTGGTATAGTTACACGCACTCCCTCTGCCTATCTGGCTCGAAATTTCTCCGCATGAGTGGTTTCTCCCACTCCATGATCCTTCGCATGTGGTTGCTCCACATCTTGAGGTTCACTCTTACCTGCATGCGAATCCAACTCCCTATCAAGGGTCAATTGCATGGATTTATCACACTTTCTAATGGCAGGAAGCTCTATAGAAATCACATCTACATCACATCCATAGAGATTCTTCTGCATATCCAGTTGTGGCTACTCCACAACCTTCTGAAACTGCTTCTCAGGCTGCATGTTGAGAGGCTCCCACTCAACCACCAAGTCACTAACCTTTTTTTTGCTCCTCAAATATTTTCATGCATCTTGTACCTCAGTGCATGTAGGTTCTTGGCTCATGCACATTGTAATTGTCCCGCCATCGCAAAATTTTCTAACAAAAGAGCTGATTTTAAATCGATGATATCTCCCTCATCCGAGCTCCAATTCGATCGATTTTTTTTTCCAATTTGGGTATTTTTTTCGCAAGGAATCTAAATATGATATTTTTTTTTTGAAAAAATTGCATCAAAATTCTCAGATATTCTCTGCAAACTCATGCACCCAAATAATTCCTGCTCTCATACCATGTAGAAAATTTATAACACAACTCCGATACCATGTAAAAAATTTATAACACAGCTCTGATACCATGTAGAAATTATACAATATGCATGTATATCTTGTATTCACCTGATTTAACAATGTACTAAAGTTAAATATTGAATCGCTTCTACAAATATTTTGCAGAATTAAAAACAACACAATTTCCAATCACATGAAGTAAAGAAGAAAAGATCAAAACCACAACACCAGATATTCCTGGGGAAAGCTTACTTCTCAAAGCCCCTCTATCATATATTTTATTTCCACAAGGAATCATGAAACAATTACATACAAAACTCTTCTCACAAGAGCCCTCAGTACATCAGCTAATTGTCTCACACTTTCATACAAAAATTGGCAAGTTCCTTAGCCAATTTACTGTCTCCAAATAGCCTGCCTTGCTCACTCAGTTCCTGATGAATGCAATCCTTAATCACAAAGAATTTCAACCTTCCTCAACTGCACTGAGTATCATGGGCATCCTGTGGTGTTTTAACTACACCTGAGTAGCCTGCTAATATCACAAATGATAGCTACACTTCCCTTTCACCTGAGTCTCATCTAGGTCTCCACTGGAACTGACATGCATGCAGTTAATAATAGTAAAAAAATCAGTTGCATGTGAGATCACTACATGTGAATTAATTAATATTTAATTCACTTGATCTCTCACTAGTGTATCTACAATTATAACTAGCACAACTAACTTTAACTCACTTAATTGAGTTAAACTAATTTAAAACTTGCACAACTCATGCACCACTTCAATTCCAACTATGTTAAACTAAATTAAACCTGCATGTCCCACCAACCAACCTCTTAACTCAAAATTCACTTAGCTAACTGATTTTCCACTTCAATTAACTATTTTCAAATTCTCATTGAGAATAGATTATAGTTTATTGTCCATCTAATATTAAGGGATAATAAAAATGGACATGCATCTATAAATAGACATGCATATATAAATAGATATGCACATACATCTATAAATAGACATACACCTAAAAATAGCCTGTGTGGGGCCCACCCTAGTGTAGGTGCTTAATTTTCACTAGGATCATGGATGTTGTTTTCGGATGCCAATTTCACTATTTCTTGTTGCAAACTTCAACACCAACCACTAGCCTCAAATGTATAGTCAATCTGCCAAGACACATGCCTAGTCAACATACAGACTAGTGACTGGGCATACCTGCAACCCAACTTTAAAAGATTTAGTTTTTTGAGAAAATGGTCATAACGCAATATCGGTTTTGAGTGAAACAAGTTGCAATTGATTCAAGGGTGACGAGATATTCATTTTGACATTGGTTTTGAGAACTTTCGAACACTTTGAATTTGATCACTTTACCGATCCACTGGATAAATTAATGTCAAAATTTAAAATTATATGACACTTCCATTTAATATAGGATAAAATTTAAATCCACACTTAGGAATCTATGTAGGTATATGAAGCTTGATAGGTATTCGACACACATATATAATATGAAATAAAAAAATATAATCCTTTTGTGTTTACTAATTTTTTGATGTAATGTACGATTAAAAATGTATCCAGTGTCCAAGAATCCAGAGGAGCGTGACGAATGGGGAGGTCCCTTAACCACACCAGCCTTAGGTCATATTCTACCTTTCTTTGAAACATTTGATGCCTTGGTGATCTATTAATCAGACCAGCCCTATGTTCCTAAAGAAAAACTTAGTCCTCCCAATGGTTGATGTCCCAGTTAACAATTTCCATTTAACATATGTATGTCCATTATATGGCATCCATCAATGAGTCAAATCTATGAAATTTTTAATTCCTTGTCAGCATGCCACATCAACACACCATGAAAACATGCCATGACACCAAATCCTATCCAGAATTTCATATCACTAGTGACATGTCAATAGACATTTATGTTTCCATGACACACTCTATTTGGGTTCATCCTATGTGTATTTTCCACATCATTAGTTACAAAATAATATCCACGTCCATTGACTATCCCAAAAAAAAATCCAGAACTATCCCCATGACAAAGTTAGATTTGTTACAAGACAATTTGCATCCTTCTTCACCATGAACCAATAATGCAAGTTGATGTGATCCACTAAGTTCTTATGCCTTCTCCTTTCCACATGCTTGGCTATATATATGGGATTTATGGAGAGAAAAGGTTCATGTCCCTTCAAGTCATATGGGGTTGACACATGACACCCATGCAATTTGACTCACCAAATTATTAGGCAGGCACACATCTCCTCTGTGCAATATACATAACCATTCACTCAAGTTTTGGTTTGGGTGTGCCTTTAACAAACTGCACCCACTCGTCACACATGCTAATTCATGTTCTGGGGTGCTCACCCAAACTCATTGACCAATTCATGATGTGAGTCATGATTATAAATATTTGTGCTCATACTCAACTCATCTAAGTGCTCTCTAAACAGTAAAATTTTTGCACCAATTTCTTTATGCCTTATATGCACACTTTAACCATTCTCCACTCCACAATTCCAGAAGATTAAAAATTATCAATCCTTATTCCTTCACACTTTGGGACTTTTCTATATCCACATTTCATAAGGAGAGGGGGCATTATAATTCCATCATCCATTCAGGCTGCCCACTCCAACTTCAATGCTTGGCAGCATAGGCCAATACTTAATTAGGCAGATAGTTATGACAATTAAGGGTGGCTTGTATGGGTCTGCTCACAACACACCATAGGGAAACCAACCAATATGAAATAGGAATTCAACGTGGCATGCAACAACCCACTACAATATTTCCCTCTTATAACTTTGGATTCGTATGTCCCTCCATTCAGGCCATTCAGGCCATTCATCAATTAATTTTCACAAATAAATAATTTACATAACTAGGTTTATATACATGGGTTTTTATGGAAAATTTGTTGTTACACATTCTCCTATTCTAGAGTATCTCTCCATCACACAAAATAATCTCTTTTGATTTTTGTTGATAACCATAACTCTATAAGCCACAATATCCTCTAGCTTCAACTCTAGGTGATCAACAATATGAAGAAAAGTATGAGTATATAGTAATAGCTAGAAAACTATGCACTGGATGTAGAGCTATGGTATTTATGTTGGCCTTGACAGTGTTTGGTTTCTTTGGTGTTTAAGTGGTACAAATATTATGAATGAGAGCTATGTTTTGTACATTATGGGTTACAAGTGAGGTAGAGAGTGTTGTGTCTATGTGGGATATCTTAGATGTTGTCCCCTAATGACAAAATAAGTGATCAAGTGTCGCGATGTGTGTATAAGTCTTAACTCTACCTTGCTATGTGTGAACTGTACTATGTAACTAATTGAATACGTGCTACCAAGGATCAAATAATGAAAATATTAATACGATATAAAGAACTATAGATAAGATATCAAGAACTATAGAAAATACAATATATAATATGATCGGTTCTGTGTTGTTGCTCTTCTGATTCATTTGTATCCCAAGAGTTTCATTCCCTTAATTTTATGTAATGGAAGGAAACACATTAGGCTCGACACTTGTTTAGGATGGTTTTCCGAATCTATCACCTACTATGGGTTTGTGGAGGAGCCTTACTACAATTTCTCTCCCCTCCCTAAACCCTTAATCGAGGATTTGAGCATGATCCTTGATTTCAGTGGTTGAGTAGAAAGAGGATAGTACCAACCCACATGAAGGAAAGGACCAATATTAGGTATTGTATATTGTATTTTTTTAAACGCATATCTCTCTCAAATATTTGACGACAGAGACATGCCTTCTAATATTCGACGACCATCGGTCAGACTATTTGTCGAATACTCGACGATAAAATCAACGGATAGAAGCATCGGCACCATAACACTGACATCAGACCAAACTCCCGTCCATCGTGTATTTAATGTTTCACCATTGACTTGAAAGCATCAGAGTGACAAAACATATTCTGCACAATTTACTTATGTCATCAATTACCTGACGCCTCAACATTGGTTTGTTCCATCAGATAAAACGACCTATATGTAGAATATCCATCGCATATTCGACACTTTATTGTCAAATTGAAAGTTTCGGAGTGAAAAAACTTTTCCTGCACAATTTACTTATTTGGCGATTACCCAACGCCTCAATGTTAGTTTTTTCTATTGGACAAAACAACCTATTTTTCGAATATTCATCGTGTATCCCACACTTTCCTGTCGGCTTGAAAGCGTCGGAGTGATAACACTTTTTTCACACAATTTACTTATGTCATCGATTACCCAACACCTCAATGTCAGTTTGTTTCGTTGGTCAAAACAAACTATGTGTTGAATGTTTGTTGCATATCTAATGCTTCACTGTCGACTTGAAAGCATCAGAGCGATAACACTTCTATCACACAATTTACTTATGTCGTCGATTACCTGACGCCTCAACGCTAGTTTATTCTGACGGAAAAAATGACCTATGTGTTGAATATCTGACTACAGACTGGTGCACAACTTTCTGTATATTCAACATTCTTTCCATTAGATATCTGACTTATAAACGTCAAATTTTTAATGACCATTTAGGCCTTTTATGTGTTGGATAATCGGCATTTGTGTCATCACTTATCCGACAGTATCTAAATTGTTGACTATTCAAAAAAATTCCAATGAAAATTTGATAAGCACCAATGTGTCGGACAGATGATGCCAATAAGTTGCATATTTTAGTAATAGTCGTCCAATTTTGGCCCCATTTGTAATAGTGAGTTATTTTATGTGGAAACCCAAAGGGATAAAACCACCAATCTATTTTTTGTTATGATGTAAATTAAGCATCCACTTAATTACATCAAGATTTTTGTGAGCACCCACTCACAAGAGGCCCCAACCCCCTTCAGATAGCAAGCCACCACTTGCCAAGAGGCACCTGTTCTATCCATTATTCTACTTTTCATACAATTTTCAAACTAAAAACATAGGCTAATACATATGTTCAGAAATATTAACCTGACCCATTTATGTACCAACTCCTTCCCTTCAGGTCTGCAGCTTCATTGCTCAAACAACTCTAGTCTCGACCCTCTGCTCTACTGTAAACACAATTAGCTCTCGTCACTTGACTCTCTGCACCACTCTCTCTCACCCTAAACAAAACTACTGTATTCAACCAATTTCTCAAAGGAAATCCTGAGTTTTTTTCTTCTATTATGCAAAGGTTGACGTTGTCTTTGTTGTCCTCCTATTGAATTTGTTGTCTTTGCTGCTCAATGCCTGATAGTGTGCTTCAACATTACACTACATGTTGTTCTTCTATAAAAACATCAAGCCCACTGCAATTGTATTAAATATAATAATGGACACTTGTTTATTCTCCATAATTGAGAATTTAATCCCAATAAGAACTTTTATTAAATTCAAGTTGTGTATATAATCTGGTTCTTCGTTCCTCATAACTTCTCACATAGATCATAATGTACTTCAGGTATGTCTCTTCTTCGTACTCCAACTGAAAAACACCATCAGAGCTCATAAAATCACTGGTATGAATTCCCTGAGCCCTATTTCTCATTAAATTATGGGTGTCGTGCAAGTGAAACAAACGAAGGATTGTTTCAGAAGTTACCATTATTACAATGGAAGCAACCTCTCTGTGTTCATTTACTTTCAGTTTTCCTCTCATACACCCTCTATATACTATGCAATGGATTTATCAACTTACTCATGACTGTGACACAGGGAGCTGCCGACTCATCCATATTTTTAAACATATGTCACTATATGAGTCAAATCCTAGAAGCCCTAGTACCTGAAACATTTCTATAAATACAATTTCACAAGAGTTATGGGCTCTCTAGATTTCGGGCACTAGACCACCTATCCTTAGCACTTTCCTTGGCCCACAATTTTTATTATTATTCGTGGCTCAAAGGCCCTTGTTCACTATAACACATGAAGTATTTACAAAACCAAGTATTGGGAACATTTATTGATATTTGACATACTGCCAGATATCGGAAAGAACTTCCGTCACTTGTCTCTATTATTTTCTGTAAAATATAAATGATTTATCCTCATTTTTTTATTCCTTATGGGCTTCTGGGCTCTTGAACCTCCAATATTTCGAGTTCTACTCCTGCTACCTCAATTTGATGCCATCTCGTAACCCCTTCTTAAATAAACTTTCAGGACTGGGATTCCGGGATTCTTAGTACTGCTCTCGCTACCTTAGGTTGATGTCATCCCATAACCCATCATTAAATAAACTTCCAGGGTTCTGGGGTTTGAGGAATTGCTACTAAGGGCTTCAACGTCCTTACTTTATTGATCATAACTTTTGATTCGGAGGTCCATTTGAATACATCCACATGCCATTGGAAATATATTTCTAGGAATTTTTGAACTATGCCACTTTCAAGTGAAACTGAGCTCATCTCTTGAGACAAAATATCCTCCAAATTATGGGACTCCCCATCCATCATAGCCATATTTTTATGGCTTCTCCACTAATCCTGCAACTATGATGATTCTCTACAGAACATTGCAGAAAACATGGAACTCCCTAGCCATCATAGTCATCTTTTTATGGCTTCTCGACTAAGCCTGCTATTATGATGATTCTCTACAGAACATTGTATCGACCATGGGACTCCCCCTGAGTAACATGCTCATTAATTCCAACATTTGTTGCCTCTGACCTCAATGCTAGTATGTTTGACATCAATGCCAACATACTAGGTGCCACCAACCATTCATACAATGTTAATTGTCCAAAAATATCCCCCTTCAAAATTTATGGAAACAAACTAAGCTCCCTCCCCCTGAAACCAAGCATGTTTTTATTCATCATTATTCTTCTCCTTGGAATTTTGCTAATATTTTTCCCCTTTTTCGTCAATGGCAAAGGATCCTTCTAAAATATTCCCCTGAAACACTGCAACCTACTCTTCAATTGATCCTTGAAGTTGAGTATATGCCAATACACATTGTAATTAAGTCATCTTGGAGGAGGAGTCACAACTCCTATCTACTGTCGGAGATACACAAAGGGCTCTATTGCAAGTGGATTCATAATATGTTTGCAAGTTGTTCTTTGGTGGCCACATATTCAAGTTGAACAACACTAGCAACCACCTATTCTCTTAATAAATGAAACTTGATAGGAATGTTCTTGGTCGTTGAGTGCATGACGAGATTCTTAGAGATGTTGATAGCACTAGTGTTGTCACACATTATTGGAATTATATCATTTAACTCTACCTTAATTTCCTTTATGGTCTACTTCATCAATAGAATTTTCTAGTAGCAAGTGGCAGTTGAAATATACTCATCTTCAGAAGTTGATAGAGAAATGGATTCTTGTTTCATGCTGACCCGGGACACTAAGCAATCTCTCAAAATAATGTTGCAATAGAGTTTCTCTTTCTGTCATCAATACTACATTCCCAATAAACATTAGTATAGGAATTTAATCTAAACTCTTTGCCCCTAACATACGAAAAACCATAGTTTGTTGTGCCTTGTATATATTTTAATATCCTTTTGACACCAATGATATGACTTTCACGAGGACAGGCTTGGAATCTGGCCACCAAGGCTACTACTTGTATGATATATGGTATAGATTCTGTGAGATATAACAAAATTCCTATCATCGATCTATAGATAGTCTAATTAACGAGTGATGTCTCATCTTCTTCGCATAACTTGCAACCTCCAACCATGGGGGTGCTAACTGAATTTCAATATTCAAGTCCAAATTTCTGCAGAGTTTCTCGCATGTATTTGGATTGGGAGATAAATAACCGATCTTTCGATTGAGAAATTTTCAATCCTAAGAAAAATGAAAACTATCCTACCATGAACATCTCAAACTTTGTCTGCATACAGTTTGCAAATTGATGTCCCAACGCTGCCAAATATTATGCCATCCACATACACTACCACAATCAGCAGGTGGTCATCTTCAGATTTTATATACATATTTCTATCTACAATGCCACTCTTGAAGCCTTATTACTAAAGGTATTTATCCAATCTTTAATACTACTAGGGTCATGTTTGAGTCCACATAAGGCCTTTTTCAATTTTCACACAAACCCTTCATTTTCGGTGAGCATGAATCCCTTCAACTTCTCAATATAAACTTCTTATTCTATATCTCCATTGAGAAACATTGACTTCACATCCATATGATACACCCTAATGTTTTTATGAATGAGAAAAGCAAGAAACATTATAATAGCTTCTAGTCTTGCTACAGGTTCAAAGGAAAAATATACTCCCTCTATTTGGGCATATCCCTTGCCGACTAGGTGAGCCTTGTTCATAACCACTTGACCTTGCTCATTTAGCTTATTTTTGAGGACCCATTTGGTTCCTATGAAATTTTTCTCTTTAGGTCTTGGAACAAGCTCCCAAGTGTCATTCTTCTCAATCTGATCTAGCTCTTCATTCATTTCATTTATCGAGGATTTATCCTCAGTTAAAAAACTAATATTCTTAGGCTCAATTTGAGATAGCAGAGCTCGATTTACAAAACTTGGGCTAACTAGTAATCTACTCCTAGTTTGAAAACCAAGTCTTTGATCACCAATAATTTGGCTATCTAGATGTTGTTTTTGTACATACCTTGATAGAGTTTCGAACTTTGGTGTTGTACTTATTTCTTCATCTTAATCATATTCATTTTTTTTCTTGATCTAAGAGTCTAGTAGCTGAAATTTCTTCTCCATATGAGTTCATGTCTCCTTTGGAAGACTTACACTTTAGCATTATTTCATCCACTACTATATCAATGCAGTCCTCAACTCTCTTTGTTCTTTTGTTGTAGCATATTTATCCTTTACTTTGGGCTGAGTACTCGAGAAATATACCCTTGTTAGTGTGATAACCAATATTTCTAGGATTTTTATCATTCTTTTTTATAAAAAATTTGCTCCCAAACACCTTCTAGTGTTTTACTGATGCGGGTCTCCCATTCCACAACTTGTAGGGAGTCTTATCACTATTATGTCTAATTTTTTTAATGTTTTCTAGGTACACTACTTCTTGTGCTTCTTCTCCCCAAAAGGTGTGAGATACATCTGCTTCATCCATCATAGCTCTGACCATCTCCTAGATTTCCTTATTCTTTCTCTCAACTACTCCATTTTTTTTGGATTTCTGGCCACATAATATTTCCTCCTTATGTCGTGCTCTTCACAGTATTCTTCAAACTCTCTTGAAGTTTATTCTCCTCCTCTGTCTGATCTTAAGCATTTGAAATTTATATCTTTTGCATTCTCTACCTGAGCTTTAATATATTAAAATGTTTAAGAAATTTTGATTTCTCTTTTAAGAGCATGATCCATGCAGCTCTAGTAAAATTGTTAATAAGCAACATAAAACACCTTTCTCCTCTTGGGATTTTTTTCCTGGTTGGGTCACAAATATCAGTGTGAATTAGCTCCATAGGTTCATATGAAGAGAACTCCTTTGTCTTGAAATCAGTCATGGTATTCTTGCCAAATTGACAAGACTTTCATATTGAAATATCAGGCCTTGAAAGTCTTGGTAATCCTCTTACAACTCGTTTTATCATACTGTCAAAATTCATATGACCAAGTCTCCATGCCACATCTGGGTTTCATTTTTCTTGCTCAAATAACATCCTACTCTGAAATCATCAAACACATATACATTATTTGGAGTTATGACTGCCTTTCCCACCATCTTTGCATTCTTTTCATGTTGAATCTCACAATTTTTGGATAGAAAGGTCACATTATAACCATTATCAGGAATTTGGCTCACACTAATTAAGTTTTGCTTGATACCCTCTACATACAATGCATTTTGAGATTTAGTCTTTTCATCAAGACTCACGATGCCCTTGCCCTTAATTTTTGCTAGATTATTGTTTCTGAATATGACATTGTTCCCTCTGTATTTTTATTTTAGAGATAGGAATTTACTTTTATACCAAGTCATATGCTTGAAAAACTCACTATCCAAATACCATTTGTTTTCTTGATTATGTGTTCACATAGAGAGTCCACATTCCATTTTATTTCTAGACTTACGTTTGCAGTTTTTCTTATCCTTTTGAAAATTTGGTTGCCAACCATTCTGGTATTAGATTAATACTCAAATATGATTCTGCTTTCACTCACTTTGTGCCAAAAATTATTACATTTGAAGGATTCAACATCATCCATCAGGGGAGAGAAGGTAATTCTATTTATGGGATGACAGTTTTGAGATCTATAATTATGATACTTATTGTATCTAAAATTTTCATCTCTTTCAACTTTTATTCTTCTACAATCAATAGCCTTATGTCCAAAGATATGAAACTTATAACAATAACCATAAAGTAAATTAGAGTACTTGAAGTTGGAAAGTTCATGAGTTTGTTTACGAAGGTACCTTTGTTGTCTTGTTGATTGATTCATTATTTGTTGCCTACCACCTTTTTATCTTCAATGACTCTTTCTTGAAGAATTTTTGCATAGCTATTAGGTTCCTCAAATCCTGTGGACTTGAAGTTCATATTTATTATAGAAGATTCATGTGGTCTAGAATATCCCATAACTGTCTTTTTTTCTAGAGATGTTTGATTAATTATAATATAATCTATATTTCTTATCCCTTTTACAAATTTCTCATTTACACCCTTCTTGGTCTCTAGTCTCTCAAGATTTGTTTGCAGAGAAACAAATTATTCCTTGAGATTCTGGCAATTATCTTCCCATTCATGGATTAGAACATTAAGAACTTCTTCTTTCCACTTCGCTACTCCTAATTTGATTTTAGGGACAAAAATTATTCTTTGCATGTCTCTAGGATCATCTCCCTTTTTAATTTGAACAACTCCTACTTTAGATGCATGTTCTCTTATTTTATTTTTTCACACGCTTTTTGTTTTTCTTCTATCCGAAGAGATAATTTGTCTTTAATTTTAATGGTTTCTTCAAGTTTCTCTTTTTGATAAACATATTCCTCTTTTTCTGAGTTATACGTACCTTCTTCAAAATGTTGCAACTACTCTTTTAGCTAATTGTTCTTTCTTCTAGCCTTCTTTAACTCATCAATAGCATTGACGAGTTCCCCTACAAATTCCACTACGGCTACTGCTTCTTCTTCTTCTTCTTCTTTAGAGTATGTAATTTTTTTTTCTTGTAGTATACTCCAAATTCCATGAGTAACCACTCATTTGACTCATCCTCTGAGAATTTTTCCCTATCCGACTCTGGTATTGAGCTATCATCTTTGGAGTAGTGCCCCTTCTTCTTAAAGAGCCTCTTCTTTTTATGTTTCTGAGATTTTCCTCTGAAATTCTGATCATCTTCCTTTTTTTATTATTTATTTGTAAGGGAACTTGGATGAAAAATGTTGAATTATTTCACATTCAAAGCACTTGAAGGAAAACTTCCCTTTATACTTTCCCGAGCCATGGTTCAATTTCCTAGGAAATTGAGCTAACTCCTGATCAGATTCACAACTAGATCAATCATGATCGTCTTTGTGCTCCTTGGCCTTCTTAGACACCTTGAAAGTGGCCTCCTTTGGTTCAGAATGTAGAAAATATAGCAACTAGATTCAATATGATATTATAATGTACTAAAATAGGATACTGAATCCTTCTACAATTTGCAGAAACAAAACACGATCACACAATCACATAACAAGTAAGAGAAAGAGATAAATCAATCACACAACACAAGATGTATCCTTGGAAAGAAACTTCTCAAAACCCCTCTATCTCTATATTGCATATGGTCAAGATCATGAAATATTAAAATTTTATTCCTGCACTGAGAAACCTCTACACTCTGTTGACTATCTCACTCCGATCCTACTCGAATCTAGCTTGCAATCTAAGAAAAATCAATGAAGTATTTAACCTTTTGCTTGCCCTTGCCCGGTCTGCCTTGCTTACACATTCTTGGGTTAACTGATCCACTATTAATTAAGAAATACCCGATTAATGATTTTGCAATACTTCAAGGCCTTTCTCGATGACCTCATGCATGACCTGTATAATTTTCTAATAGTACAAATGATAGATCTATTCCCTTTAAATTCAGACTCAACCGGGTCTTCCTTAGAACTTACACGCAACAACTATTTATAGATAATTATCAGTTAACTGATTGATCACTACTTTTGAATTAAATCAGATTTAATTCACTGGACCTATCACTATCTCATCTCTCAGTTAGAACTAGTTAAACTTATTTTAACTCAATTAATTGAGTTAACTAATTACAACTCACAAATAACTATATATAGACCCCCTAAAAATAGAAAATTCCTTTGCATGCGTCCTCTTAGACCTCTAATTAGAATTTCCTAAGCTAACTAAATCCTCCTGACTATGTTAACTAATACAAGTTGTCATGAGATGAAATTACAATTTTTCTTACAATTTAATTAAGGGAAAATTAAATAAGAAGCCTCATATGGTACCATTTATGGGTGCCATTTTCTAGATTTCATTTCTGATTTCAATTTTCAATGTTCCTTGTTGCTAATTTCAACACTCCCTCTCAACAAGAAAAGAATTCAATATATCTTGATTCGATGCCTTTAGAATGTTCTTCATGCAACACTTCTCTAGTGTTTTTTTCTCATGCAACTACTGAAACTGAATAGCCTCCAAAAACTCGAACAGTGATGATGCATCTGTCATCAGAGTCTCTAATTGTTATTGATTACTGCACAGTCTACTGACATATATGCGTTGTTGCTGACTCTCCATCTGTTCACTCTGCACTGTTGCCAACTCTGATCTGCGCTCTAGTAGCTGATATCTGTCACTTTGATTTTTGTCTTCCTGAAATATGAATGCATCAATCGTACTAATCCTTGTTATGAAACCAGCTCCAAAAATAGAAGAAAAGAGAGATGAACGCCTTAGAAATCAGCCACTTCAAGGGGGCAACCTCCAATACATTATATAAATGAACAATTCTTGGATGATTCAAATGACCAAAACCTCCTTTCTATATATAGGAGTCCATGGGGCCACAATGTAATCCTATCCGACCTAACAATAATAATGTAAAGGCACAATAATAACAATATGGGGGTTTCGTAGAACACTTATTTTTTCGATGAGGATGGTTTCTGTCGCGCTACAGAAACCCTAGCTCCTTTGCAGGCCTGAACAGTCGCGACATATCTCTCTCTCTAGCCCACGGGGCTTGGAAAACAGCGATGGCCACAAGCTCAGGAGGGGAAGGTCAGCCCCCCCTGCAAACAATGATGGTACCCAAGTCAGCTCAGTGCAGAGTAATGATACTACCGACAAAAAGCAGGAAACGACTGCACCTCAGACGCCGACTAAGCAGACCTAGCAGGACGCAGCCGCTCCCTCGTCCTCCACCTGCAAGCCCATCGTGCCAGAACGACCCAAAATATACTTGCCCAGCCATCGCATCAACTCTGAAATTCAATACATGAGAGACCACGCCCTTATTGGAAAATTTATCGGATTTTGGCCAACCGAAAAAGCCCTACAAGGATGGATCGCTTCCAAGTGGAAGCCCAAAGGACACGTCACGCTTCAGTTAGGGTCAAAAGGCTTCTTTACGGCGATATTCATTTGTATTGAGGACCGAAACAGAGTCATGGATGAAGGGCCATACTTTTTCAACTCAGCTGGGTTATATCTCCGAAACTGGGTGGAAAGATTCAACCCAGACAAAGAAAACTTCAACTGGGCACCAGTCTGGATTCGCCTATATTCACTGCCACTTCAATACTGGGATGAAGACTCACTCCAATAAATCAGCAAGGGACTCGGGGAGTTTATCAAGATTGCCGAAGAGACAAAGCTTCGCAGATACACATCATATGCTCGAATCTGCATCTACATGCACCTGGACAAAGCCCTGCCGGATGCAGTAAGTATATATCATGATGACTTCGAATGGATACAACCTTTAGATTATGAGCATGTTCCTTTCATATGTTGAAGGTGTCATGCCCACAGGCATTTGTTCAGAGATTGCCCCTTAAACGTTCAAGCTCAGAACAAAGAAGCCGAAGTCAACCCTGAAGCAGATGGATTTACTAAGGTGCCCTCGCGTAGGAAACACAGCAAGAAATCCTCAGCGACAGATAAGAAACCCAACCCCTCCTCCAATGTTCCCTCCACCAGCAATAGTTTTTCCGTTCTGTCCAACTCGGATCCAGCCTCTGATTCCGCCCAAAACCCCTATGATCCCCACTCAAAACCCTCTGACCCTTCAAAACCTTCAGCAACCCCTAATCCCCTGCAATCTCCGAATGAGAAGCCTACATATGTTAACTCATCGTCTACCCCGTCCATTGAAACAAAGCTTTTGACCTGGCACCCTTCCACCATGGACATTGACGATCCAAAATCCAAGCCCTCGGCTTCAAATGAGGAAAATCCTGGCAGCAATCCGACAATCCTCATGGACGAGGACTCAGAAGGAATAGACCTTGGGGAGCTGGACATCATTGGCCTAGAGGATGCTTTCCGGAGGAAGGAATTTGACAAAATCAATCCCCAGCAAATCAACAAATTGGAAAAGGATTTATCCAAAGCCTAGCAACAAAAGAAGCTAGGTATCCAATTGGGCAGCCACTGGGATAGCTTAAAAGTCACAAAAGAATCGAGAAAAAGAGGCCGAAAACCAGAATGGCAGCGCACCATCACCATTGGGGAAGCACTGATGAACACAGGTCGATATCCCAAGCTAACACGGTTTTTTAAACCCCAGCCAAGCAGTTCCCCATGAAGCTGATCTCATGGAATATTAGAGGGCTCAATAGCCCAGGGAAGCATAAAATGATCAAGAATATGATACAGAAGGAAAGACCAAACATACTCTTTCTTCAAGAGACCAAATGCAATAGTGAAACTCTAGGCTCAATCTTGTCGAAAGTCTGGCCTAGCTGTAGCTCAGTAGCGGTGGATGCCTCCGGCTCTTCAGGAGGTCTTGCAATAGTTTGGGACACTCAGTCCATGGCCCTCTCTGACTTTCACGCGGCTCATTATCTTATTCAGGCTACTTTTCATCCCATTGGCTCTAACATCCATGGGCACCTTACAAACATCTATTTTCCGTAGGACCAAGCCAAGAAAATAGTGCTCCTGAATACTATGGAGGTCCTGAATTCTCACAGATCATATCCCCTTTGGATTGTAGCAGGGGACTTCAATATGATTACAAATATGGAGGATAAATCAGGGGGGAGACCTAGATTAGATCCGGAAAGTTCTCATTTCAAAGAATTCATAAGCAACAATTGGCTTATTGACATCCCCTTCTCAAACGGCACCTTCACTTGGAACAACAAAAGAACAGGGACTTAGCAGATCGCCTCAAAGCTGGATAGATTTCTCTTATCAGACAATTCCATATACTTAGGAGGGGATCTTTCAGCTTCAATTCTTCCGCTGGCAGGTTCAGATCACTGGCCCATCATGCTTAACTGGAAAAATATAGGTCCTCAGTTCAAAAATCCTTTCAAATTTGAAGCTTTTTGGCTCTCTCACCCCACTTTAAAAGAGATGGTCACCTCGGCTTGGCGCAGCTTCACCCCCCCTGCTGGTTCGAAGATGTATCAATTTCAGCAAAAGCTTAAACACCTCAAAGTGATTATCAAGAACTGGAACACCTCTGTCTTTGGGAATATTTTTCAGGAGATAAAGATCCTCGAGAATAAAATGGAAGAAACCCAACAAAAAATCATAGTTGAGGGAAGAACAGATGTTTTAGCCTTCCAAGAGCAGGACATACAGAAGCAGTTAGAAGAAATACGCAAGCAAGAAGAAATCTTGTGGAGGCAAAAATCTAGAATCAGCTGGTTAAAGGAAGGGGAAAGGAACACGAAATTTTTCCATAGATCAACAGTTCAAAGAAGAATGAAAAATCGAATTCCTCACATCACAAATCAGCAAGGCGAACAAGTGGAGGAACACGAGGAAATCGAGAAATTTCTCCTGGACTACTTTAAAAGTATACAGCACGAAGACTGCACCATAGACAGGCAGCCAGCCATTGACAAAATTTCTCAGTTGATTCCTAAACTTGTGACTGCAGAGCACAACAGGATGCTTCTCCACCCTGTTTCCCTCCAAGAAGTTGAAACAGCGATGACCCAAACTAAGGATGGAAAAGCACCAGGGCCTGATGGCTTTACCTCAAATTTCTTCCATCATTTCTGGGAGCTCATCAAAACTGAGGTCTGGCAGCTGGTTGAGGAATCTAGAGCGTCTCACTGGCTTCTCCCTTCTTTAAATGCTACCTTCATCGCTCTGGTGCCTAAAGAAGAGCACCCAAGCACTCTTGAAAAGTACAGACCAATTGCTTTATGCAATGTGATCTATAAGGTCATTTCCAAAGTCATACCTAACATATTAAAGCCTCTTCTACCGCTCCTCATTTCGCGAGAGAAAATGGGCTATGTGGAAGGCCGGAAAATTATGGACGGTATCATTCTGACTCATGAAGTTATCCATTCACTCAAATGCACCAAGAAGCCAGGTATGCTCCTTAAAATTGATCTATCTAAATCTTTTGATAAAATATGTTGGCGTTATATTCAGAGCATTCTCAGAGCTTTTGGATTTGATCAGATGTGGATAAGATGGATAATGAGCCTCATATCGTCGCCTCTTCACTCCATTCTTTTCAATGGCGTCCCCTCAGCTCCTTTCGTACCATCCAGAGGTATTAGATAGGGTGACCTTCTCTCCCCCTTCATTTTTGTCCTTATGTCTGAAGGACTCAGCCAACTACTCCATCATGCTGTCCTCTCAAGGAATCTGCGTGGCCTTTCCCTGCATGGTTCTCCTACTACCACACATCAACAATTTGTTGACGACAATATGCTCTTTGGTTACCCTTCTGTGCAAGAAGCCCGGTCCTTCAAAGATATTCTGAACCTCTTCTCTGTGGCCTCGGGTATGACCGTAAATGTTGCTAAATCCCAACTCTTTTTTTTCAACACCCCTCCGATGGTCCAAGCCAGCATAGCCCGTATCCTTGGCTTCTCTCTTGCTCACCTCCCCGCCAAATACCTAGGTGCGCCTCTTGTTGACACTGCTATCAAACACTCTACTTGGAATCAACTCTTGGAAAAATTGGAGGCCTGACTCTCCTCCTGGACTTACGGAGCTCTCAATTTAGCAAACAGACTTGTACTCATCAAAGCTGTTTTGTAATCTATGCCCCTATATCTTTTTACTGTGCTTGCCGCTCCAAAGTGGGTTCTTAATCAAATCAGGAACTTGCAACGACAATTTCTCTAGGGGTCCACAAACCAAAAAAGGAAATGGGCTCTGGTCAACTGGAACACAGTCTGTACCCCTAAGGACACAGGAGGGCTCGGGCTCAGAAACCCTTTGCATAGCAACGAAGTTATGGGTGCCCGTCTGTGGTGGAATTGGCTCTCGAATCCTCAAAAGCCCTAGGCCAGATTATGGACTGCCAAGTATGCTAACAATAGACCTTCTGAAGATTTGATTAGACTTTCTCCTGGAATTGTGGGCTCCCTCATATGGAATGCGGCTAAACAACATTTTGCTCTCATACAACAACACAGCTTTTGGGAAATAAGAAATGGGCACACAGCTAGATTCTGGACAGACTCATGGCAGCAAAGCCCAAAGCTAATTGATACTCTTTCCCTCCTCAATGATGAAAGATACAATGGCACAGAGGAAATCAAAGTCAGCCAATGTTGGCTTCCCACAGATAGCCACGACTTCAGACAATGGAAGCACCCAACACACATTATTCCTTCCGCTCAGGGTACCACTTGGGAAGCTCTCCAGGAGGAACTCCAACGCAGGAAGATCAGATGTTCGGAGGAAACAGACACTCTAAGATGGGGATATTCGACCAGAGGCATGTTCACTACAAAAGAGGCCTTTTCTCTTATGCATCCTATCCCTCTTCCACGCGATAGGCTCTGGAAATTTGTTTGGGCTCCTGGCACTTGGCCTAAAGTCTCTAATTTTCTTTGGCTACTTAGCCATAAAAGAATACTCACCTGGGAAAACTTGCTCAAAAGAGGATTCTGTGGCCCCTCATAGTGTCCAAACTGTAAGAAAAACATTGAAACGATCCAACACCTAATGATGTCCTGCACTTTAGCTAGCCAGCTTTGGGACAAGATCTGTTTCAGGAGCCAAAGAAGCAAACCGATAGGGGACCTGACCATTATTATGCGCCTCTGGCCCAAACGTTCGTATAGTAGCCCCATTATTAACACTCTGTGGCAAATCATTCCAGGTCTCCTCTTCTGGTCCCTCTAGAAAGAAAGAAATACACGAATCTTCAAAAACCAATCCACTCCATTGGACATCATGTGGAACAACTTCAGCAATCAGCTCCAGGAATCTCTAAATCTACATAATTGGCAGGAGGAGGATCTTCCCAAGCAGCCAAAGGAGGTTTCCATATGGAAAAACTGGCAACTGAAAGTCTCGATCTCTCCAAACACCAGCAGACAGAAGTCCCTGGATCCCCAAGCCCATTGGACTCCCCCCCCTCCAAGAATCTTCAAACTAAACTTTGATGGAGCCTCTAAAGGCAATCCTGGTCCTGCTGGCTTTGGGGGAATATTCAGGAATTCCCAAGGAGATGTCATTGCTATCTACTATGGCTCTATAGGTTGGGACACAAACAACTTTGCAGAAATGGAAGGGCTCTGGCAAGGGTTGAATTTAACTCATCTCTACAATCTCTCTCCTATCATCATAGAAGGGGATTCCCAGATCCTAATCAATATAGCCAATCAACTGCTTCAAGGCACCAGGCTAGCAAAAGTGGCCACTAGTTGGAGAATGGCGTCCAGAGTTGAAAAAATAAGCAACTGGTTGGATAACAACCATGCCATCTCCTTTGCCCACACCAAAAGAGACGGCAATAAGGTCTCGGATCTCCTTGCGAATGTAGGAGTTGATAGCATGGACACTCTCATTCATGGCACTCTTCAGATCCTCCATGATAGAGATCATCTCTAGAATTGCATCAAGTTGATGCAGAAAGATAGCTCGTTTCCAGATGCGGATGGTTAATAGACATGATGGGACCTCCATCCCAGGCCAGCTCCCAAGGAATTTCGCATGGGGTGGCCATATGGCTCCCAGTGGTGCCATTAAATTCGACTTCAATTCGCATGGTAGCAGCTCATTTACTCCCCGTCGCCGGCACTTCATCCTCCTTGGTCCTCTCCTACGGCATATCATGGACTCTGTTACTGATTCTCCAGATCCTTCCAGTGCTAACTACAGTTCTTGGAAGCCTATTTGTTGTGTATGTTCGGTGGCCTCTGCAATGCCCAGTGCCTGCACTCACACTGGACGTCGCACCTCGCTGCTAAGCTGTATTGATATCGTGCATGGGTATCATTTTTCGCTTAGTGCTCTCTGTTCCAATTTTAACTTGCAAATCTCTCTGGGCTCTCTCCGTGGTCTCGCTCCTGTTCAAGCTCTCTCCCCTCGGCTTTGGTCTGTTCAAACTACTGAGTCCGAAATGCTGAGGCTGAGGCAACGCATGCGGTGCCGTCATGGAGCCACTCGCGGCAGGTTTGCAGGCGACCGTCCGTCTTCCAGCCTCGATGGCGCTCACCTCCCTGAGAATTCTGAAAGGTAGCATGTTCAGGATTCCTCCCGTCAATGGAACTTTGAAAGCCCTCCAGGCTTGGCTCACGAGCATCAATCCTCCTCTCCTCACCTTGACATGCCTCAGGAACCTGTTCCCTCTGCCCCCACTCCTTCTGGAAGCCACTATCTACGGCAAACCTCGCAGCGAGCGGAGCTTAGATTTGATTGTGCCTTCAATCGACCGACTATCACCGCCTACATTACCATTACCCTACGAGAAGATTCTACTCCTCTCCCTCCCCCGGTGCATGACCCTCCCCCTGCTCCTTTTGCTTTCCACTCCAACCCTGTTATTACACCCCCCACTGGCCTAAGCAACACTCCTGTTATAGCCTCGCCATCTCTGGGTGATCTTTCTTTGCAGGTGGGTGCCAACCTCTCAGACAAAGGCGGAGCTGCCAGCGCTGATGCTGAAGACCCTGAGGAGCAATATGGATGCCGCATTAATGAGGAGCCACAGTCTCCAGCTCAAACTCATTAATTCTGCTATGAATTGGATCAGTATGGTTTCTAATCATTCCTATTTAGATAGAAACACCATTTTTTTTGTTTTTGTAGTCTACAGCAGCAGTAGCTGCATGTCAATGTTGTATTTTTGTAAGTTATCTTCTGCTGAACATAATGGACCTCTCACCGGTTTCCCTTTTCAAGGGCGGTGCAACTACTTTTAAAAGAAATGGTTTCCCACTCTGGGCAGTTCATAGTATAGTTAAAGCTTGGACTTCAAGCCCGGTTTCAGGCTTCCATAGCTGAACCGAGGCAGTTTTGTAACATTATGATTACTCAATAGAATTAGCACAATTTAGAAAATAAAAAAATATGGGGGTTTCATGGGTACAACAATAACAATAAGGGGGTTACACTAGCAACAACAAGGGAATATACTAGTAACATAGGGACCTAACATGCTCCTCTCCTTCAAAAAAGTGTTGTCTTCCACACTTGAGTAGCTCCAGGTGCTTCTGTATAAAATTCTCATCCTCCCATGTAGAATCTTCACTGGTTAAGTTCTTCCATTTGATGAGATACTCTGAAATTGAACGATTTCGTAGCTGTCGAGTTCTTGTTTTTGTGACTCCCTTAGGTTCCAATATGGTTTTTCCTTCCTCATCAAGTTTTGGAAATATTGTTTGAACTGGAAGTTTGTCCCCTATAACCTTCTTTAAGCACGAAACATGGAAAACTGGATGCACTCGCGAAGAAGCATGAAGCTCCAATTTGTATGCCATAGTACCAATATTTTGCAACACCTTGTAAGGACCATAATACTTTGGCGATAATTTATTATCCTTCTTAGCTTGCTTGAGGGACATTTGGTTGTATGGTTGTAGCCGTAAAAATACCCAGTCTCCTACATCAAAACTTCTCTCGCTACGATGTTGATCTGCCTATTGTTTCATTCGATTTTGTGCCAAATTTAGGTTATCCTTTAAGAGTTGGAGAACTTCTTGTTGATGCTCGATGTGATCTTCCACCGCATGAACCCTATAATTTTCCCTTAAAGAAGATGTGATGGATGGTGGATGATATCCATAAACTTCCATAAATGGGGTCATTTTTGCTGCAGTATGGAAGGAAGTGTTATACCACCATTCAGTGAAAGGTAACCACTTGACCCATTCTGCTTGCTTATCAGATTCAAAACAACGAAGATATCCTTCCAAAAATTTATTCACTATCTCAGTTTGGCCATCTTATTGAGGATGATAAGATGAGCTATGAGCTAGTTGAGTACCCAAACAAGAAAATAATTCCGTCCAAAAATTTCTGTGAAAATGGGATCTCTGTCACTTAAAATAATCTTTGGGTTTCCATGTAGCTTTTGAATTGTTTCCATAAATACAGTAGCAACTGTACTTGCTTTAAATGGATGAGATAATGCACAAAAGTGTGCATACTTGGTAAGTCTATCAACTACCACCATGATGACACTCTTTCCTTCGGACTTAGGTAAACCTGTGATAAAATCCATTGAAATCTCCTCCCAACATTGACTTGGAATGGATAAAGGTTGTAGAAGACCTAGGGTCTTAATTGTATCAACTTTATTTCGCTGGAAAACCAAACATTCTGCCACAAAATTTTGAATATTTGATTTAAGGCCATCCCAAAAAAATTCTTTCTTCACCCTATTGTAAGTTTTTAAAAATCCCGAGTGTCCTCCTAAAGGAGAAGTGTGCAATTACAAAAGAATCATTTGTTTTAGTTGGGAATTCTTACAAATATATAAGCGATCTTTGTACCATAAGGAATCATTTTTCCAACTAAATGTATCAGATGTACTATGATCTTGCTGCAAATTTTGAATGAGTGTCCACACTTCTTCGTCCTTCTTCCATTCATCCCTTGCTTCGATTATCTAATCTGGTGGGATAATAGAAATGGTACAAAGCAATGCTTCCACCTCTTCATCCTTTCTTGAGAGTGCATCTGCAACAAAATTTAGCTTCCCTTTTTTGTAGATGATTTCAAAGTCATAACCCAACATCTTTGTGACCCATTTTTGCTGCTCTTTTGAAGATAGTCTTTGTTCCAAAAAGTTTTTAAGACTATCATGATCAATTTTTACCTTGAAGTCTTTTCCCATTAGGTAAGGTCGCCATTTCTTTAGTGCATGTAGTATTGCCAACATTTCCTTCTCATAAATAGCCTTTTGTAAATACTTTCCTTTGATTAGACGAATTTCATAAGAAATGGTTCTTCCTTCTTGCATTAAAACAACACCAATTCCATTTCCTGAGGCATCACATTCCACAATAAAGGTTTTTGTGAAGTCTGGCGTAGCTAATACTGGTGCTAGGCACATTGCCTCTTTAAGATGTTCAGAGGCCTTAGTTGCTTCAGGAGTCCATGAAAATGCATATTTCTTCAATAATGTTGTTAGAGGTTCTTCTATTCTCCTATAATTCTTAAAAAACTTGCGATAATACCCTGTTAACCCGAGAAATCCACCCAACTACTTTATGTTTGTGGGGAATTTCCATTCCTTAATGGATTTAATTTTGTTACGGTCTACTTTAACACCCTCGTGAGATACAATATGACCCAGATATTCCACCTCTTGTACTCCAAAGAAACATTTCGATTTTTTTGCATATAATTGTTTCTCCTCCAATAGTTTGAGCACCCTGCCAACATGTTGAACATGATCCTCCTAAGACCTGTTGTAGATTAGTATGTCATCAAAAAATACTCGCACAAATTTTCTAAGGAAGGATTTGAAAATGGAATTCATCAACCTTTGAAATGTAGAAGGTGCATTGGTAAGGCCAAAAGGCATGACCAAAAATTCATAATGACCCTCATGAGTTCGAAATGTTGTTTTCGGAATATCTTCAGTCTTCATTCTAATTTGATGATATCCTGAACGAAGATCCAACTTAGTAAAATAAATTTCTCCATGTAATTCATCCAATAATTCATCAATCACAAGAATGGGAAATTTATCTTTAATAGTGAGCTTATTGAGCTCCCTATAATCCAGACACATGCACCATGATCCATCTTTCTTGTGCACCAATACTACTGGAGCAGATAAAGAACTTTGACTAGGTTGAATTATACCAACCTCTAACATTTCTGCAATCATACGTTCAATTTCGCTCTTTTGGACATAAGGATATCTGTAAGGCCTGATTTTTGGAGGAACACTTCTTGGAATCAAATCAATAGCATGATCATGATCATGAATAGGTGGGAGTCCTTTGGGAGTTTCAAAAACCTTAGAATGATTGTCCAAGACTTTTTGGAGATATGGAGAAATATATGATTTTGATGTTGGAACTTCTAGTGAGCATAATTGTGCAATTATGCCTCGTTGTTATTTATTTAGAAGCTTTGTCATGATATTAGAACTTATTATCTTTCTCGGCTTCCCTGCAATACCCTGCACTTTGACTTCCTTTCCTTCTGAAAAAAATTTCGAGAAAATTTCTTGAAAATTAAAAGCTACCGTCCCCAAAGATTGTAACCATTGCACTCCTAGTACAACATCAGCACCTCCCAAAGGAATGGAAAGCATTGGACTATTTAATACATATTCCCCCATGGCTAGCTTGATATTATGGAATTTTCCAGAGAAATTTATAGTTCCTCAATTTGCAACCATCACTTGACATTTTGGTGCTGGGTATAGGAAACAATTCAATTCCTTGGCTACCTTACAATGAATAAAATTATGGGTACTACCCGAATCAATCAACACTATTACCTTTTTCTTCTTGATATGTCCTTCTATCTTGAGAGTTTGAGGAATGGTAATTCCTGCCAATGCACTACACAATATGGTCAGACTCATTTCTTCTTCTTCTAGTGTTGGTTCCTGGTGTATATTATCTTCTTTTGAAGTTTCTTGTTCATATTCTTCCTCCTCTTCACAATCTATGTAAAATAATATCTTTTCAGCACACTTATGACCTTTAGTGTATTTTCTATCACAACTGTAGCAAAGCCCTTTTTCTCTTTTTTATTCCAATTGTTGTGGTGTCAACCTTGTAGGTTGTGGAAGTCTAGGAGTAGCAACACTTCCATCTTTTTAGATGTGAGTGGTAGGCTTCGTTGTCGCCATAATTTTACATTCAAATTTTCTTGCCAATCTGAATGCCTTCTCCTATGAATCAGGTTCCCAAACACGAACTTCATGTTGGATGTTATCCTTTAAAGTCCCTATGAAGACATCAATCCTGTGTTCCTCTGGAATATCAGTTACCTTTATATTAAATTTTTGGAAGTCCTCAATGTGCTCCACCACTGAACCCTTTTGTTTGAGATTTACCAATTGGCTAAAGAAGGTGTTGCTCTTTGTATCCTCATAATGTGCTATCATTTCCTTCGTCAAAATTGACCAAGTGACAATTTTTTTATGGGAGAAAAGCCATCGATACCATAAAAATGTATTTTGTTCTAAATGTAATGTTGCAATGCGTACCTTTTGTGTGTTTTGCACATTATTGAGTTCAAAATATTGCTCCATATGTAGTATCCATGTTACGGGATCCTTGCCATCAAACTTCCTCATATCCAGCTTTGGAATATGGAGGTTCCTCAATCCAACATCAGGATTTATAAAATCACGATTAACATTTATTTTGTTCTCATCATGAGTTTCCTCTACTATCTTTTTCGCCATTAGGCAGCATTTCTTGTATGAACTTTGCCAAACCTTCCATGTCTTCTTTTAGATCATTCTTCATGTTTTCCATGTTGTCTTTCATGTCATCCATCTTAGCTTCCATGCCAGCTTCCATGCCATCCATATTAGCTTCCATGCCATCCATCTTAGCTTCCACACATTTCTTCAAACCATCCATATTATTCTTCAAACCATCCATCTTCGCTTCCACGCCTTTCTTCAAAACTTCTATTTCATTTTTTGTTGCTCTTTGCGAGAGCGAAATTTGGTGCACTTGCTCTTGTAATTTTGATAGATCATGTTGCAATTCTTCATCTTCATGAGTCATAGTAGAATACTCTGAGGGCTTAATGGGTGTTGAATTCTTTTTAGGATGCATTTTAGAACCCAATACTGATATCTATGCTCAATAGGCCTTTAGAATCACTTAAAACTAATTTTTCAAACAAGACTTATGCAATTTGAAAAACAAAATACACACCTTTTTCATGATTTTGAGGAGCTCGATATTGAAACTTAATTCTCTTTGAGATTTTGGATCTTCAATATCTGAAATTCCGCCTTGAAGTAGCCCTCTGAATCTTCTTTCGAATGCCATAGGTCTGACCTGATTTGGATTCTTCAAGTCAAAGTTATGCTCAATCTCCTACGATGACCTAATTATGGACTAGTTCAGTAGAGTGAACTTGTACGACTTGCCACGTGACATTTTTTTCTCCTTCAGCTCTAAAATTGATACAGAAGAAACTACAGTCCATGTACTTGTGAAATTGTTTTACATAATTCCAATCCAATGATCAGATAGAGAGTTATGATGATTTTCCCATGGTCACCTCTTTGAGATGAAATTCAGGAGCCTGAAAAAACCCTCACTTACACAGACCATATCTCTGAAAATATTACAAATCAAGCTCTGAAATGTTTCCACAGCGTTCCTCAGGATTGCGGCTTGCTCTGTGAAAATTTCAACTTCAGAACACTTGTAGAAAAAATGTTATAGAGAAAATTCAAAAATGACCTGTTTAGGTTAAATTTAGGAGCCTGCAAAAATCCTTAACTTGCACAGATCATATCTCTGAAAATATTGCGAACCAAGATTTGAAATTTTTCCATGACATTCCTCAGGATTTCGGATTTGATCTATAAAAATTTCAGCTTCTGAACCTTCGTAAAAGAAAATTTATAGCGAAAATTTCATGATGACCTATTTGGAGCAGCAAAACCCTAGAATCCAAAGCTCTGATACCAAATTTTATGAAACTAGCTCCAAAAATAGAAGAAAAGAGAGATGAACGCCTTAGAAATCAGCCACTTCGAGGGGGTAGCCTCAAATACATTACATAAATGAACAATTATTGGATGATTAAAATGACCAAAACCTCCTTTCTATATATAGGAGTCCATGGGGCCACAATGTAATCCTAGCCGACCTAATAATAATAATGTAAGGGCACAATAATAATAATATGGGGGTTACAAGGGTACAATAATAAAAATAAGGGGGTTACACTAGCAACAATAAGCGACTATACTAGTAACATAGGGACCTAACAATCCTTCATATTACTATGTACTGTGGGCTCCTCATATCCAGGTCTAATCAATGAAACAAGCCATCTCAATGGATCATGCCCAAATTTATTCTCTTTGGATTATGTCTGCACATCGCCCCACCTCTCACTGGTAGGTATGGTTGCATGTGCTCCCTCTGCCCATATGGCTCGAAATTCCCCCCTACTGGAGGTCTCTACTTGAGTGGATGCCTCCACTCAGTTTCCTCTCTCCTTCTCCAATTATGGCTGCTCCACAACTTTCTGAGACTGCTTTTGAGGCTGCATGTTGATAGGTAATTTATGCTCCCTCTGAACCACCAAGTCACTAACCTCTACTTTTCTCTTCAAAGCTTTTCATGCATCTTATACCTCGAGAGCATACATGTTATTTACCCTTGCATCGATCTATTTCACCCATCCCATGGCTATGTGTCTAAGGAACACCTTTTCTTTTCTAAATATGACATCACAACCATAGTATTCCAATACCACTACGGAGAAAATATTCTTCCTTAGTCCCGGAACATACAAAACATCTATCATTCTGAGAGGGGAGCCAGACTCCCTCTGAAAGGTAACTTTACCTATGTCGGTCACGTTATAACTCCCCTCATCTCCAAAATCTATGTTATGTTGGAGTTCCTTCTCCTTGAATTCATTGAAGAGATATATATTCCCTATCATATGGAACAAGGCATCGTTGTCTAGATACCTAATACATCCCATTACAGTGTTGGTCATGCATACAATAAGAGTAAAATCAAGCTCGAGCTATGAATCTAGTTCTTCAACCGCTGCAACTGCAAGCTCCTTCTTTCTTTCCTTCTTCTATGGAAAATTCGAGGCATAATGCTTGTGCTCATGACAGTGACAACACTTGATCTTGGACAATTCTCTCTTGCCCTATTATCCTTGGGACTTATTTTGCTTGGATTTATTACCTTTTCCCACCAAAGAAAATATTGTTCTTTTCCTTTTCTGGAGGTCCCATCTCCAGTGCTATGCCTTATCTCTTCTATTGCCAGGTCAGACCACAAACTCTCCCAGACTGGTAGCTTCTCCTTCCCATTGACAGAGTCCTGGTAACTATGCCAGCTCTTGGGAAGGTCTAGAATTGCGAGGATCACTAAATAATCATCATAAAAATTCATCCAAACACTTCCAATCTCATATCAACACTGAGTGAACTTCGTCAAGTATTTCTGGATTGTGTTTCCCTCCTCCGTCCTGATATTTCTAAGCTTGTCCTTCAACTCCAACTTCCTATGGTCACTATTATTCTAAAAAAGATATGTCAAGGCCTTTCATATATCCTATGGATTCACCTTCCCATGGAGACTCGAGACAATATGTTCTTGAACTCCCTCTAACAAGATCCTTCTCAACTTTGCTACCTTCTTCTGCCATGCATCAAGATTTTGAGCATTTGTAGCTACAGGCTTGGGAATATCAATATCTATGAATTCCTTCAACCCATAATTCTCCAACACTTCCTCCATCATTTCCTTCCATGCTATGTAATTCCAATTCCCCCCAAGAGCTTATTCAAGTCTCAAGCCATTGAAAGACATATTGATCTATTGTTGGATATCGAAGAACAAATTTGCAAATTTGAATACCTGTTCAAGACAAACTCAATCTCTTCTCTTCTATTGTGATTCCTAGAGCTTTGATACCATGTAGAAAATATACCAATGGGATTCAATTTTATCTTATAATGTATTAAAAAAAAATATTTGATCCTTCTACAATTTTCTGAAACAAAACATGATCGCACATCACATAACAAGTAAGAGAAATAGATAAATAAATCGCACAACAAAATATGTATATGGGGACAGAAACTACTCATAACCCCTCTATATTTATATTTAATATGGTCAATATCATGAAATCATACCAATATATTCCACCACTGAGAAACCTCTGCACCTTGATGAATTCCTCACTCCAATCCTGCTCGAATCTCACTTGCATTCTAAGCAAAATAGGTCAAGTATTTAACATTTTTATTGCCTATACCTGGCATGCCTTGCTTATACATTCTTGGGCTAATTGAACCCCTTTTAATTAGGAAATTTCCAATTAATTATTGTGAAATATTTCAATGAATTCTCGATGACCTCATGCATAACCTATACACTTTTCTAGTAGTACAAATGATAGATCTCTTCCCTTTAACCTCTGTCTCAACTGGGTCCTCCTTAGAACTAACATGCAACGACTATTTATAGTGAATTATCAGTTAACTGATTGATCACTACTTTTGAATTAAATCATATTTAATTCATTGGACCTATCACTAGCTCATCTCTCAGTTAGAACTAATTAAACTAATTTTAATCCAATTAATTGAGTTAACTAATTACAACTCACAAATAACTATATCTGGATCCCCTAAAAATAGAAAATTCCTTTGCATGCATACTCTTAGACCTCTAACTTGAATTTTCTAAGGTAACTAAGTCTTCTTGAATCAGTTACTAATACAAGTTTTCATGAGATGAAATTACAAATTTTCTTCCAATTTAATTAAGGGAAAATTAACTCAAAAACCTCTTCTTTTTATGTTTTTGAGCTATTCCTCTAAAATTCTGATCATCTTCCTTTTTCAGTCCTTTATTTGTAATGGCACTTGGATGAAAAAATTCCAATTCTTCCACATTCAAAGATCTTGAAGGGCAACTACCCTTTATATTTTCCCTAGCCACAGTTCAGTTTCCTTGGAAAGTGAGCCAACTCCTGATCAGATTTGCAACTAGATCAATCATGATGGTCTTTGTGCTCCTTGACCTTCTTGGACACATTGAAAGTGGCCTCCTTTGGTTCAGAGTTCTCTTTTCCTACTCTCATCTCATTGGTTGTGAGAGTACCCAGAAACAGGTCCAATGTGATGCCTTTTAGATTAGACATTTCTTCAATGGCAAAGAACTTCATCTGTAAAAGGTGTAGGAAATGGGTCATGCACACATGCATCATTTAGCTTCCTTAAATCAACACAAATCTTGATTTCACCTTTTTTCTTCTTCTCCTGGAAAACCATAGGACCTACCCATTTAGATTCCTCCAAAGGTTCAATTATTCCAGCCTTTAGCATATTTTCCAATCCTTCCTTCACTTTTATCTTATATTTGGGGTTCAGCCTATATGGTCATTGTTTTATAAGCTTCACATCTGGCTTCAGGTTGATCCTCATAACTTCGAGGTCTCCTACTATTCCCTCAAGTTCAAAGAACTTTGTGGGAAATAGCTCTTGATACTCATGTAATAGTTCTGCAACCTTTCTAATTGTATCTACATCCCAATAATCCCCAATAAGTGAAAATTTTGGTTCCTTTTTTGTCCTTATACTCACCTTCTACATCTTCACCGGTTGCATTGTGCCAAGCATCTCAAGTTCTGGTCCAACAACCTCACGTTTTCCTTTTGATTCTGAAATATTAACATTGTGCATATATCCCTCATCCTCTTCCGTTGTTAGATTATAACATTCTAAAGCAAGTTCCAACTATGCAGCCCAAGCAGGCTGTGTCGAGGCTGGCTCAACTAGAGTCTTGAAAATATTTGCATGGACCACTTGAAGAGCTTCTTTGATGTACTCACAGTCATATTCAAAACTAAAAGTCATTAGAAATATTTCAACCAAGTCCTCCCAATGTGTTGTTCCATGTCGTAGCTTAGTTTCCAGATACCAATTCATAGGGATTCCTTATAATGTGTGAATGAATGTGTGTACCCATTCTGGTGTTGGATCTTCACCCCACATGGTAGTTCATTGGTAGATATTTCTTCTAGGGTCATCCTTGCCATAATGTTTCCTTTCAATTCTTGTATTTACTTGACCAAATCTGATTTTCATAAATTGCAGTATTCTCTCCAACTTCTAATGTTTCCCTTATGCCTACCCCACCATCTAGCGGGTGTAGATCTCAACGCGACATCCAGAGCTTGAAACCTTTGTTCTTCAGGTACTTTCTCTTAAAATTTATCAAGAAACTAATTGAAATCTCTTATCCCATCATAGTACGAAAAATTGCATACCTCATTAGTATGCAGCAAAGTGATCTTGTAATATTGTTACATCTCCTTGTAGTAACTTCTTGCATCCTATTCTGCCAATGCTCTAGTTCTTCATCAGAATATGAAATGCATGAATTTTCCTTCTCCCAACTCATCCTTCCATTTGCAGTAGGGTTGATCCAATCTTCATTTTACACAGTAAGATTATAGATATTATTGATACCCCCTTCACATTATTCAACCCGAACAGGCTCTGTGTACAATGCTCCTTTGGATGGGTCTAGAGCAACAATGACCCTTATATCACCTTGCTCAAATACCATATTTCTCCTCTTTATATCAATTATTGCATCAATATCAAAATCCCAATCTCATCCAATCAATGATGGATAAGTATTGTTATCATCTACAATCTCAATAACTTCAAAATTTTCCATTGTGCGCACTCCTTCAATGTCTACTACTACACAAGGAAGTCTTCCCATAGGAATAATATTCTACTGATTAGACATTCTCAACTGGATTAGCGACCATTGCATCTTAGACCTTCCCATTCGTTCCCATGTTTGCTTTGTAAGTACATTGGCATTTGATCTCATGTCAAGAATTACATGATCCATGTCATAGTCCCCAATCTGCAGTTAACCTCATTTCTCTATCTATCCTTTTATTATGTCAATTCAACTTATTTATTGCACACAGATCTCTACGTGACTCTTCTATTTTAGCATAGGAGTCTCTTATCTCCCAGAGACTTGCTACAACCTTATGATCTTGTAGCAACTTCATGAACGTTTGCAAAAATGACTTCAATATGGTTGGATCGAACTCCTTTGTTATATCCATAACTTCGTCATTGTTCTTCTCAGGCATCAACTTCTTTTGAGGTTGTGGTTGTGCCCTAGATGTCGAAGATCTAGGGTCCATTAAACTCTTCTTCGCCTCCAAAAACACCTCCTTTTCTCTTTCCATATTGAACCCAATGTTCTTTTCTCCAAATTTTCAGACCCATGCATTCTCCATAGGCTTCTTACCTGCTGCTTTATCTTCTCTAGTGGCTTAGCCACTTCGGGTTACTATGTTGACATTGGGCTCTTCTTCGTGTGGTTTTGTAGTCATCATTTACAAGTTTTGCGTGGGTTGCAGAGTCCTTTCCTCCTACATGTTTGCTATTAGAATGGGGAAATATTCAATTACATGGTCAAAATCTCTACAATACCTGCACGAGGGGGTTGTGGGATTCTAAAAATATCTTGCAAAGTGTCCAACTTCACCGTAGTTGTAACATATAATTTGAAATCGTCCTCGTCTAGCACCTCCTCCTCGTCCTTGTCCTCAACCTTGGAATCCTCCATGTCGTTGCCTATGTGAACCATGTTCTTCATGTGTGTTACCTTCATCCTGCATTATGCATGCACCTGTAGTCTACTCTAACATTAAATCATAACTACGACAATTTCATTCTTCATGCCCTATAAAGCTACAAAAATTACAAAACAACTGCTTCGGCCTATGCACATTCTTTTGTGCCATGTCAACCAGATACTTTACATAGGTCACACCATACACTTGGTCCTAGTTACAACAGATTAGGCCCACCACTGTTGATGTAATATCTAAATAAAGGGTGTTGGGCCACTAAATTGTCATTATTATTACCATTTCTTGACACATATTTCATCCATTTCTATCATTATTTTATCACATTATATATCATAATTTATCATTTAATTATATTTCGTAATTATATACGCTCTTGTGGATAAGAAATATTTATTCTGATTTATTTTGAATAAATTTGTTTGGTATGTGTTATATTCTTTCCATGATTAGTCGCACGTACATGGGTTTTGTGCATGGGTTTTATGCATGGGTTTGCACATGGTTTTGGGGCATGATGGTTTTCAGCCCCTGGTATTTTGTAGATCTGGTCAAGGGAACTATGGTTATATTCTAATATAGGGTTAATGGATTCGGTTTTATGAATGTTTCAGAATGTATATATATGTGTTGTAACACTAAAAGGAATATAATGAAAAATCAAGCTGGTAGTCTCGGTTTTTGGATCCAGGGGAAAATTCTATGTGTCTGTTTTATGTTTTATGCTCTTGCTATTGTTTATTTTTTGTCTTTAAGAATTCTTTTGCAGATAATTTCTTTGTAGGGTTAAAACCTACATTTGGTATCAGAGTTGTTTTTGGCTTCAAGGGTACGCCTTTGTTGCTGAGGGGTCTTTTTCTTGGGCCTGTGGTATACCATGTTTAGTGGGAGATCTGTGGGATCGATTCTTGTAGCGAAAGAAGATGGTGACTAGTGGAAAGATAGAGATCGAGAAATTTAATGGTCATATTTTTTATTTGTGGAAGCTCAAGATGGAGGATCTGCTGGTGGATAAAGATCAGTGGATTGCGATAGATTTGGGTACTAAACCAATGGCAATGTCAAATGAAGACTGGGTGAAGTTGGATTGGAAGGAAAATAGCACAATATGTTTGTGTACCTAAAATTTGGTATTGTTGAATGTATCTGGGGAAGCTATCATGCGAAGACTTTGTAGGTCAAGTTAGGGACTTTGTACCAATCTAAGTCTCTGATGAATAAATTGTTCTTGCGGAAAAAGCTGTATAACTCGAGGATGAAGGATGGAGACTCGGTGATAGAGCATCTGAACGCCTTCAATGCTGTGGTAAGTCAGTTGTCATCTATTGATATTAAAAACTTAGATGAAGATAAGTGCATCAGTTTGTTGTGTTCTCTACCAGATTCGTGGGACAGTCTGGTTATTGCAATAGGTAGAAATATAACTACCTTGAATTTTGATGAAATAGTCGCATCCTTGCTGTCAGAGGAAATGAGACAGAGAAATATGGAGGGATAGAATGGAGATGCCTAATCTATACGAGAAAGGTCCTAGAATAAAATTAAATTAAAAAAAAAAAAAAAAAATTAGTGGGAGATCTAAATCTAGAGGGAGATCTAAATCTCTAGGAAAGCATTTAAAGGTGTGCTACAAATTCAGAAAGGAAGGGCACTAAAAAAATGATTGCATATCTAAAGCTCCTGAGAAAGGAAATGGATCTCATGATGCTCAATCTGCAGAAGCACAAACCACCTCATATGAAGGTGGGGATTTTTATTTGGCTTCTTCTTCAAATACACATGTAGATCATGAGGCATGGTTGATTGACTCAGGTGCATCCTTTCACTTCACTCCCCATAGGGAGTGGTTATGCGAGTATGAGAAGTATGATGGTGGTGATGTCTTCTTAGGGGATGATAGGAAGGCCAGAATCGCTAGACGTGGAAAATTCAAGTTGAACGTGCAAGGTGGAAGGATTAGAACACTTCCCGGTGTTCTTCATATTCCTGCATTGGCTAGAAATCTAATTTCTGGAAGCAAGATGGATGATGCAGGTGTAAAAACAATGTTCGAGAAAGATACCTACAAGATGGTTCGAGGAGCACTAGTATTAATGCTGGGAGTTTGGATTGGAACTCTGTACAAGCTTCAGGGTAGCATTTTTATTTATGGGTACAACAATTCTGTGGTTCCTGAGAGTGCAGTGGAAGGCCTAGCAGTCTCTGGAAAAAATACCATGCTATGGCATCAAAGGCTTGAAAATATTAGAGAGAAGGGTCTTCGGATACTCCATGGTAATGGTATGGTAGAAGGTATGTCTAATTTCTCAATGGATTTCAATTTCTGTGAACATTGTGTATATGGGAAGAAGAATCGGGTGAGCTTTCCTTCTGGTGCTAAGAGGGCGAACAAGGTATTAGAGTTTGTGCATAGTGATGTGTTTGGACCTGTGTCGGTTCCATCACTAGGAAATTCTGCATACTACATTTCATTCATAGATGACTTCTCAAGGAATACATGGATATATTTCTTGAGGAGTAAATCTAAAGTATTTGAAAGGTTTTAAGAGTTTAAGGCTCTGGTGGAAAAATAGACATAGAAGAAGATAAAGGTGTTGAGGACAGATAATGGTGGAGAGTTTTGCAAGAAGGAATTTGAAGAGTTTTGTAAGAAGTGTGGTATAGCACAACAAAAGACTAATCCATACACACCTCAGTAAAATGGAGTTGCATAAATAATGAATAGAACATTAATGGAAAAGGAAAGAAGCATGATTAGTGGTACCAGGTTAGGACAGGAATTCTAGGCAGAGGCAGTGGAGACTACATGTTACTTGGTTAACAGATCACCTTAATCAGCGTTGGAGGATAAGACTCCACATGAGGTATGGATTGGTAAGAAACCCTCTCTTTCACATCTGAGGGTATTTGGATGTGATGCATATGTACATGTTCCAAAGGAGAAAAGGACCAAGTTGGATAATAAAGTTTGAAAGGTGCATCTTTATTGGGTATAAGGATGGTTTAAAAGGATACAAGCTTTGGAACCCAAAAACAAGGAAGGTTGTGTACAATCAAGATCTAGTTTTTAGAGAGGTGAAATATGTTGTTAAACATGAATTCCTACCAAAGGAACATGAGAAGATAGAGCTTGAGCTAAAGGAGGATGAATCAGACTCGAAAATAGAACAAGATTCAGAAGAGGAAGAGTCATAAACTCCAGTTGTGAGAAGATCAGTTCGGGAAAGAAGGCAGCCAGAAAGGTATAGTCCATCTGATTTCTGTTTAAATTTTACTTTAACTATCACTTATGATGATCCGAGAATTGTCAGGCAGGCAGTGGATTCAAAGGATGGAAAACTCTGGAAGGAGGCCATGGTGGATGAAATGGCATCCTTGCACAAAAATTAGGCATGGGATATGGTGGAGTTGTCGGCTGGAAGGAAGCCTATCGGGAGAAAATGGGTGTTTAAGAAGAATATTAATGTATAAGGCAAGGTGGAGAAATAAAAAGTTTGGTTGGTAGCAAAACGTTATTCCCAGGTGCTGGGAATTGATTTTGGTGATAATTTTTTCTCCATTGCCAAGGTTACTTCTATTAGATTACTTGTATCTGTTGCTGTTACATTTGATTTTGAGATAGAACAGATGGATGTGAATACAATATTTCTTCACAGAGATCTGGAAGAGGAGATCTACATGAAGCAACCTGAAGGCTTTATGGTGAAGGGTAATAAAGAACTGGTATGCAGGTTAAAAAAGTCTCTGTGTGGGTTAAAATAGTCACCAAGGATGTGGTATCAGAAATTTGATACTTATATACGCGGACTTGGCTTCACCAGAAGCAAAGGGGATCATTGTGTGTATTTTAAATTAATTGGTGACAGTGTTATTTATTTGGTCTTGTATGTGGATGATATGTTGCTGATTGGAAATGACAAAGAAATTATCCAAGATCTGAAGACCCAATTTTTCTCCAATTCAACATGAAGGATCTTGGTGCTACAAACTATATTTTGGGCATGGAAATTAAGAGAGATCGGGTAAAGAGGAAGCTCTGGTTAAACTAGTGGAAGTATGTCGAGACAATAATGTAGAGGCTCAATATGTAGGATCGTAAACCGGTGAAGGTTCCTATTCCTGTAGGTGTAAAGCTATCTATTGAGCAGTGTCCAGACATAAGAATAAGAGGAGGATATGTCCCATGTTCCATATGCAAGTGTAGTGGGTAGCTTGATGTATGAAATGGTTTGTACCAACCAGACATTGCACATGCAGTGGGAATATTGAGCAGGTTTATGTCAAAAATAGGGAAGGAGCATTGAACAACAGTGAAGCGGGTTTTCATATACTTATGTGGCACTAGTGATTATGGTCTATGCTACCAAGGAAGGCCAGGATTGGATAGAGTTTTGGACAACTGTGGTTTTGTTGATGCAGACTAGGATAGATATCTAGACCAAAGAATATCTACAAGTGGGTATGTGTTTAGCCTATTTTGAGGTGTAGTCAGTTGGATGAGTAAAATACATTCTGTAGTGGCTCTTTCAACTACAAAGGTAGAACACATGGATGCCACTCATGCAAGCAAGGAAGCAGTTTGGTTGCAGAGATTGTGTTCAAGTATGCGGTTGGTACAACGAGCTATAAGGATAGACTGTGATAGCCAAAGTGTAAATTTATTGGCCAAGAACCCTACTTATCATTCAAAGACAAAGCACATTGATGTTCAATATCACTTTGTGAGAGATATGGTTGAGGATAAAAAGGTGTTGCTCGTAAAGCTGGACACTTTGAAGAATGCTGCAAATGCATTGACAAAGTTTGTGAGCACTCAGAAGTTTTATTGGTGTAGAGAAACAATGGGTGTTGCAGGATTGGACTAATGACTAAGCTCTCTTGTGGCCCTCTATAGAAAGAAAACAACAAGTGGGAGAATGTTGGGTATGTGTTATATTTTTTTACAATTAGTCACATGATATGTGTTATATTCTTTCCTTATTTTCCGGTGGGTGGACCCACCTATGGTTTTGTGCATGGGTTTGCACATGGTTTTTGGGCATGATGGTTTTCGGCCCTTGGTATTTTGTAGATTTGGTCAAGGGAACTATGGTTATGTTCTAACCCAGGGTTAATGGATTAGGGTTTATGAATGCTTCGACATGTATATGTATGTGTTGTAACACTAAAAGGAATATAATGAAAAATCAGGATGGTAGTCCTGATTTTGGGATCCAGGGGAAAAATCTTTGTGTATTTGTTTTATGTTTTATGCTCTCGCTATTGTTTATTTTATGTCTTTAAGAATTCATTTGCATATAATTTTTGTACAGGGTTAAAACCTACAAAATAGAAGATTATTATGCATTATTTTTCCAATGATGGTTTATTAATGTTATAACATCACTCACGATTTTAACCTCCAAGATCTCCTCCATATTGGAAATTTGATCTCCAACTCATAATCAAATATTCCAACTCATAAATTCGATGCGATAAAAAGTGATGGTTTTGCATTGGCAATTTCGTACAAACGACGATGAATCTTTAAAATCCGAGACATGGTTTTTGTGCAGAACGGACCAATTCAATTTTTTAATAAGTTTTTTTCCAAAATTCGGTTTGGATTGAGAGAAACGGAAGGTTCTCTTAAGGTTATTTTCTCATATTTGTTGTTGTGGCCGTTTTCCAAATTCTTCCAATTGCAATACCAGATTCAACTTGTTCCAGCTGAATCATGATATTTAAGATATGATCTTGTTGATCAATTTGTTGTAGGCAATCTATAATTGTAATAGAAATAATTTTATAACCAATTTAGTTGTAACTTCTCTTTTCTCTCTATGTATTTAAATGAAAACAGAGATCAAAGAGAGGGGGATAAACAATTGTTGGATTTCAGGAAAAGCTAAGAGCTTAATTTTGATGTAATTATTTCTCTCATATATTTAATGAAGGAAGCTATCCATTGAGTTCTACAGCAATTACTTGCAATCTGATCTAAATTATTCTTCAAGGCAGAACTGAGTCTTGGGAAGTTGGGCCCACTACCTTGGACGGAGTGTTGCCTTAAATATCTAAAGCAGTTTAGTTGTGTGTTTGTTTATTTGAATTTCAATTATTGTTCCTTAAAGTGAATCTCCTTTTTCATCAAGTAATTTTTTGTTTTCTGCATTTTCCATATTTGCTGTTTCCTACAATTTCTAGATTTCATTTAATTTACTACTCTAGATTAACATTTGAATTATGTTGGGTGTAATAGGTTAAATTTCCAATTCGGGAAGGTGTGGTTTAATTCAGTATTGATTCAATTCGTGTGATTAGCATAATTATTTTACTGTCATTTACTTTCTGTTTTTGAGATTTGGTATTGTTTTTTCAAGTTTTACATTTTATTTCTTTTCGAATGAGCTTGGTAGTATAGAACACAAATCATGTAGAACCAGTGTTAGTTGTTGGTATTTTCTTTCATATATATTTTTCAATTGCCTTGAAACACAAAATACGTTCCTTGGATTGATAGTTAATGATCAGGTGAATAGTTGTTTTTATTAACAAATGAATTTCCCCAACATTTTCGCGTCGTTGCCGAGAAGGCAGTCAAATAGCACTACCACACTAATATCTGGTTGTAGATTCATTCTTGACTTCGAGAGGTTTGGATATTGAAGACGGAAGGTAAGAACCTATGCATGCACCCTAGCTAACTTGTGGTGAGGTCTGCCCTTTGTAGGTAGTTTCGGGTCATATAGCATGGATGAATAAAAGTAGGAATCTTAGAGGTAGAAATTTGAAGAAATCTTATCATTTCACTTAAGTGGTGATTTAATCACGACCCATTTCACTAACCTATAGATAGGAACATTTGAAGGAGGATCTTCAAAGTAGCACATGAAAAACATATTCTATTTTGGGAATAAATGACATACACTGCTACTTTTTGTTTTCCTATCAGAGATCTAGGAGGAGTGATACAAATGCACATCATTCCCCCATCTTCTCTACCAAATTTTCATGGTTTGTAAAATGAAGATCCAAATACATTTATATTTGAATTTGAAGTACTTTGTAGAGGATATTATTTTTGTACTAATGATCAAAGGTTGAAAGTGTTTCCTCTTACTCTAAAAGGAGCATCTCTTTGATGGTTCATGAGCCTTGGTGGGAACTACATTCAGACATGGGAGGACATGAAGAATGTATTCTTGAATAAGTACCAAGACTATTGCAAGGCCAGTGAAGATATTTTTAGTATGATAAAAAGGTAAGAAGAAATTTTGGAGGGCTATGTGGAGCGATTTCAATACAACCTTCAAAAATCAAAGCATAAGAATTTGGAAAAAGAGGCCTTGAAAACACTCCTACTCAAAGGAATCAAAGACAAAATTTTAGAACCCTTAAATCTGATAGGAAAAGGTGATGTTTTTGAGCTATCATATGATGATGTTTGTGATTTATGCATAAGGTATTCAAGAGGAATCTCCAAGGCTAGTAAGAATTATAGATAATTTTATGATTTCATTTCCAAATCTACTACAAGAACATGAGATATAAAATCTTAAATCAATGATTTATTTGAACTTTTTAAAATTTATTTTATTAGCTCTGTAAATTCACAATTGCATTTTTTGCAGGTCAAGAAAAATCAAGAAAAATTTGAAGAAGGGTTTTTCCCTCATTGCCAAAATGGGCATCCCATGGATAGTTTCTCTTACCTACCTAGGATTAAAGCAACATATCAAAGAGATCAAGAAGCTACAAGCTCACAACCATGGAAACCATGGCCTACATGTATGTTTCGAAACACTTCCTTTCCATTTTCTTACTTTCATAATCCATTATGGAATACTCCTTTATTAGGGAAGCCATTACAATCTCAATATAACCACCACCAATCTTTTCCACAAGTTTGGAAGAGTTTATATTATGATTACATGACTACTCTCCCTCATGTTGTAGAAGAAACACACCATCCATATTCTTTACCAGATTTTCAACAATATTTTACTTGTCTATCAAAATCATCCACACAACCCAATCAACTACATCATCAAAATCCTCCATGCCCTACGCAATTTCCTGCTCAATCCATTGCACACCCTCACAATAATAAACTAGTACAATATGCTTACAATGTTGAACTACAAAATTTACCCACTCTTCCCACCCATTCTATCTCACATGCACCATTGCAGAAAACTTATATTGAGATTGGGAAGGCTTCAAATCCAAAAATTACAGTGTTCATGGAAGAAATTCATGATATAAAAACCATGAGAAATCAAGAGAGTCAAGGCTATATTGAAGATTTGTTTCACTCCATAATTTTTTTTCAACATCAATCCATAATTCAGCAATTTTTGGCACCATCTTTTCAAGGGAACCTAGTCTCTCCTACACTGGTATTTACTAATGTATATTTTTATAATTTGGGTGTGTATATACTTGAGGCCTTGTTTCAAAAATTGTTCCATTGGAAGTACTCTTATACGTAGATGTATTCCATCTTTTTTAAGGTAAATTAGGTTAGTGTAGAAAATAAAATAAATAAGTACATAAATATATAAATTTCTTTATATGTAAAAAGAGTTGCGTTTGTCGCAATATGCAATGTACATCGATATCGGTGATAGATATTTGAATTTATTTGTGTATGTAGACACATTATATTGAAAATAATATTTCTACAAACACTTATATTATTTTGTATCACCATTTTGAAAAAAATGATTGTTTATCATATTTTATGGCTTGCGGGCTTCATGAAATTTCTGGAAAACAGTTGGGACAGTCATGTTTTGAGGGACAAAATGGGAATATTTTCAAAACTTGTTTCTATCCTAAGTATCTCTTGATGTATAATTTACAATCCAATTTTAACCATTCAATTTTGATCTTAAACAAAAAATTTACGACCAAGACAATGACAGGGTGTCCAGTAAGCAGCTCAGGGACAGAGTTAGGACAATCCATTTTTTGAGGCCTAAATGACTATATTTTGCAAACATGTTTCTATGGTATATTTCTCTATGAATCTAGTTTATAAGGAAAGTTGAATCACTCTATTTCAATATTGTATGAGAAATCTATGACCAAAATACTGATTGCCTATCGTAAATCAACATTCTTAAAACTCTATTTTTCCGACTGTTCACTAGAATATTTGACACATCAATTATTATTGCCTCCAAAACCTATTTCTATTGGAGATATAGATATGAAAATAATTTAATCTCCAATTTGAATCAATTCAATCCATCATCAAACGAAAATGTTATTCTTAAATTATCAATTTTTGGTGTAAGTTGGGAAATCAAAAATGGCTTTGTTATGAAGGTTGTTCTAAGTATATTTGACATATCATATCATAGAATTTTTAAAAACTATTTCTATTGGTAATATCTCTTTGAATTGGCTTTCATTTGGCTTTGGAATCACTCAAATTGGACAAAAAAAAACTAATCTATGATTAAAACTATGATGGTTAGTATGGTCGACCGATACTCTCTTGCAGATGACAAATAATTTTTTCTTTGTTTATATTTCTATGGATTTGTTTTACAGAGTAACTACTTGATATTTTTTTCATATGTCTTGGATTAAGAGAACTTGATCACCTCTCTTATTCCATGATTTTATGTTTTATTGCAGGTATATGCTTGTTTTTTGCAGGTATGAGGAGAATAAAGGAGGTCCATTTATGAAAAAGTAATTCTTGAAGATAATATTAATGAAATAAGGGCATTTCATCCAAGAATCTATTAAGAAATTTAATATCATATGATTTTAAGTTTCTTTTTAGGTGTCATGATCTAAAATGTATTATAATATCTTGCTAAAAATTTCCCGCTAATATATGCCAACAAGAAAACGATGTGAAGACATTTTCATTACTTGACGAATTCATAACAGGAAAAATGAAGAATTGAAACTTCAAGTCATTGCCACCAAATAATGTTTTCAAAGGATCATTTTTTTTCCATTCATTCACCATTAATAGATTGTTGTTCTTGGAAATAGATTGATGCTCCCTTAAGAAACAACATTGCTGCAAATGAAATCACAGATGATGTAACTTAAGTTATTCATTTATTTATCAATATTTTTAGTAAAGTGTTGTTTCTTTTATGATTGCTCTTATGTTTTTATGTTTCAGGTGTTCAAAGTCACAAATTTTGTTCCTTCATCAAAATAAAAGGAAGTTCTTAAGTTTCATGTTTATGCTCCACATCTATGCTTTTATTGCCCAATCTTATCAAGTATATTGTTGCCTCATATCTCATATAAAAAAAAATCGTATGGTAAGTCTTGTCAGGAATGATTCACTCTTTATTCCTCATTATTTTGTAAAGTGACTATGACTGTTGGATGACTAATCCTTCTCCATGTCACCTTGTTAGGATCACCCATTGAGTTAGTTTGTGGGAGGGATTTCCACAGTCAAAATTGATACTTCATGCTTACAGGTTTGAAATCATATGGGTAGTTTCGAGGTTGTAACATGCAACAATGGTACTATTGGATAAATAATTCTCGAATCATAATTGTTGCTCCCTTAGTCATAGTTGTTGTTCCCTTCATCACGGTTGTTTTTCCCTTAGTCACAATTGTTATTCCCCTAGTCATGGTTGTTGTTCCCTTCATCATAGCTGTTGTTCCCTTGGTCGCGGTTGTTGTTCCCTTAGTCACAACTGTTGTTCCCTTGGTTGATGTTGTTGTTCCCTTAGTCACAATTGTTATTCCCTTGGTCACGGTTTTTGTTCCCTTAGTCATAGTTGTTGTTCCCTTGGTCATGGTTGTTGTTCCCTTAGTCACAGTTGTTGTTCCCTTGGTCACGGTTGTTGTTGCCTTAGTCACAACTGTTGTTCCCTTGGTCACGGTTGTTATTTCCTTAGTCACAGTTGTTGTTCCCTTGGTCGCAGTTGTTGATTCCTTAGTCACAACTATTGTTCCCTTAGTCATGGTTGTTGTTCCCTTAGTCATAGCTGTTGTTCCCTTGGATCACAATTACTGTTTCCTAACTCATAGTTGTTGTTAGCTTAGTCACGACTATTTTTATTTACTGATTTTCATTTTCTTGATTCAACACTTGTAGGTCTTTCTGATTTTTTTTTCTCCTTGGTGAATGAAAAATACTTTTAATGTTCTAGCTCCTCTTTGACATAATGATTGGGTAGTAAATTTATCTTTGTTTATCTATAAATATAATATTGTTTTTAATGAATAATTATGCAAAGATTATTTCATCATGTCGACTTTCAACTTTCCTAATTTGTTAAGTCCATGATCTTGTAAAATTTATGATGATGACCACAAAATTGTACTTGAGTCTTTCCGTCACTATCTAATGAACTGTTCCTCAACCCAAATCTTAACAAATCAAAATATATTTATCAACGGTCATTTGAAGGTTATTAGTTTTGTAAAAGAAAAACTACCCAAGTTGAAAATAGCTACTACAAAACTTTTTACGTCATCCCTAGCTCTTAAGGAGATGACCTGCCACCCCATGTATTAAGTAATATTTTGTTGATTAATAATAACCATAGTTGAATTTTAAATAAAAAAATTCATATGAAGGATATGAGGTCTCATCACGAGTCGACCTACCATGATCATAGGTCCTAATATAGTGACATTACCACTACTGGTCACCAAGCCAGGGTGATGGCCTTCAGTTATAAAGTTGGAGGACAAGAGGTATCATCATGAGTTGAATTGTTCACTTCTGTTGGCTCCCATGAATGGAATTGTTATTAACTGGCTACCAAGCCAGAAAAATGATCTTCAGTAGACATCTAAGTAAATTGAAATGCTCTTGTAACTATGTACTTATTTCTAATAGATGGGACACTAGCATCTCAATGGGTTAAAAATGCATCCTTGTCCAGGCTATGGATGTTGTTGGCAGTTGTGGCCATGCTTATGGTATAGAAGTTAAATTAATACTATGATCTACTTGATTACCTTGTTTTCTCAAAAATAATTACCGATAAAGCCTATTGTTGCATATATAAGGTTTGATGGAACTCATGGTTCATGGGGTAATATTTAATTAGTTCTTAGATGATGATGGTTATGGTTTATATTTATTATTGAGTTATCAATATTCACTTTACATGTCAGGGATGAAAATTTTAGGATATTTTGTATTTCACATTTTTTATCATATAATCTATCATTCCTTCTTTATACAAATTTCATATCTTTAACCAAAGATAGTTTCTTTTCCGAATTATTCTCCATTTATCCGTAGCTTAACAACACTACTATTATTTTGGGGTAGAATAAAGAGGCCTAATTCTGATTTTGAATCCCAAGTAATTGGTCAGACCTTGAGAAGAAAATATTGAGATAACTAATTCTCACAATTTTTGTGCTCATAACAACCAAAGCTTATGGGTATAGGGAATGCATATTTTTCTCATCATTTTTACCCTCATTTATATTCCCTTCTTATCCATTATTATCCCATTACATTCACAACATGATTATGTCACTTTTATATATAATGAGGTAATTGAGGTGATGAATTACTGATTGCGTCTACTTATGAGATGGGTTATAGAAATATTGATGATAGGGAAACTAATCAGTTTAGGGGAAGGAAACCTCTCCTACACTTTATGATTAATTTTCTTCAGCTTGCATGGCTTCCGCCTTCAGCATCACTTTCAACATTAGCTCAACCTACATCAACTTCAACAAATGTCAATCCATACATGCAATTCCACATTTTTACGAAGGTAAAAATTGAGTTAAAATAGCATAAGTTTATGATTTATTAGAAGTTTAGGAGAATGTCATGAAAATCCACTGAGCATTACTCACTAATATTTTTTAACCGTTATTTCCCCTTCTTTACCAATTTCCATTTTTTAGAGACACAAAAGCTTTAGAGGAGTGTTACTTTATTATCATGACCACGCGATTAATATTCTTTATCATCCATGGATCTCTTTATTCTTTCTCAGAACCTCCCTTATTCCATGTTTTTATACACCAAGCAACTATTTCAACAACAATTGTAGCAACCACCTCAATTTGTTTTCTAGTGTAGCATGAGGGCATGATAATTTTCCACTTTCACGAAGGAGTTGTTATGCATGATGGATGTTTTCTCCTTTCTTCCTCATTTAAGCTATACAATTTCATTTTTATACAGTGCATAAATTGATTCGTGTATATATTTAAAAATATAAACTGGATTCTTGTGATTTTTGGATAATAAAGTGGTATCATTAAAATACACAAACCTAGAGATTTCAAGCTAAACCAGTTTGTAAAATTGCGTTGTCACGTATAGCCATTTTTTTGATATCTTAAAATTTTTCATTGGATTTCTGTGATTTTCAGAGTGGAGAATCATTAATATAGTAGAAATATTCTTGAAAAATTTCAGCAAAATGTCATTTTTATTTTTTGAGAAAATGGTTAATGAAGTTTTATGTTACTTGTATCATATTTTTGTTGCAACTTCATACACATGTTACTGAAAGTTAATGTGAAAATTGTTATAGCTTCACCAACGTTTCTAGAATTGAATAGCCATTGCGTTGAAGAAGCCATTTGGGAAGAAGCTTTTATTTTTTCCATCAATATCCCGAGTTGGGGTGAGTGTCTTTGTTATTGAATCAAAAATTGATTAGTACAAAGGCATTGGGTTGCATGAAGACATGCAACATGTTCAGTTTGGGGGAGATGTTGGGCCACTAAATTGTCATTATTATTACCATTTCTTGACACATGTTTCATCCATTTCTATCATTCTTTTATCACATTATATATCATAATTTATCATTTAATTCTATTTCAAAATTATGTATGCTCTTGTGGATAAGTAATATTTATTTTCCTTTATTTTTAATAAATTGAAGATTAGTATGCATTATTTTTCCAATGATAGTTTATTAATGTTATAACATCACTCACGATTTTAGCCTCCAAGATCTCGTCTGGATTGCAAATTTGATCTCCAACTCATAATAAAATATTCCAAATTAGAAATTTGCTGGGATAAAATGTGATGCCTTTGCGTTGGCGATTTCAGACAAATGACTATGAATCTTGAAAATCAAATACACAGGTTTTGTGCAGAACGAACCAATTCAGTTTTTCATTGATCAGTTTTCCAAAATTCGGTCTAGATTGAGAGAATCGGAAGGTTCTCTGAAGGTGATTTTCTCATATTTTTTGTTGTGGTCATTTTCCAAATTCTTCCAATTGCAATACCACATTCAACTTGTTCCAGCTGAATTGTGATATTTCAAATCTGATCTTGTTGATCAATTTTTTATATACAGTCTACAATTGTAATAGAAAATCATTTTTTAATCAATTTAGTTGTAATTTCCCTTTGCTCTATGTGTATTTAAATGAAAACAAAGATAAAAGAGAGGGGGATGAAAAATTTTTGGATTTCAGGAAAAGATAAGAGCTTCATTTTGATTTAATTATTTCTCTCATATATTTAATGAAGTAAGTTATCCATTGGGTTCTACATCGGTTACTTGTAACATAATCTAAATTATTCTTCAAGGCGAAACTGAGTCTTGGGTAGTTGGGCCCACTACGTTGGATGATGTGTTTTTTTTTTGCATAAGACTAATTCCTATTATATGGTACAAAAATATTACATTCAAGCTTCTTGATCGGGGTTGCTGAATTAGCCAACCCCGGTTGGAAGGAGATAATTCAAAAATTCAAAAAATGGGGCTACCCTTTGCGGGGAAACCAACCCATAAAGCATTCCAAAAAACATAGAGAGAGTTGCCCCTAATGGGGAAACCAACTTTTAATAGAAGATCCAAGAAACTAGGTTTGTTGTGAAAAAGAAAAGTAAAAATAGAGACTATAGTAAGGCATGAAAATACAGGAGAAAGAGGAGTCATGGCTCTATAAATTCGGGTCCTTTGCATCCTGGAGCTGCATACAAGGAGGTTCTTCCACAATGTAGCACCTGTAGTCAGAGAGGTTGTCCTCCTTCTTGGAGAGATGAGGATCCAACTATGGCATGGGGGTGGAGTGGGCGCCTATAGGCTTCTGCCTTATTCTGTTGCATGCCGCCCTCGGTTGAGCTTCTTCCCCCACTGTCAAAGGTTTCCTCCATGCATTTGATGGGAAGAGCCACCATTTATCTAAGCAGTGGTGAGGAAGAATGAGAGAGAGTGGAATTTTGTGGCCTCTTCCTAGAACCAAAGTCGGAATTTCTTTGCAGAGCCTCCGAAATTCGAATTGAGAGATGGGTTGAGAGGAGTTGAGGGTCAGATACCTCCAACGCATCCATGGCCACCGAGAGAGCCACTGTCTGCTCCACCATGGTTGGAATTGGAGGGCGAGAGGATGAACCTCTACATCCTCCCTACGACAGCGCATTCGGTGGCAGTGAGGCATGGTTTCAGTGTAATTCTGGGGATACAGAGGAGGCAGATGCACAGAGGGAGAGGGATGAGTAGTGGAATGATGAGAAACAATGTGAAATGAATGAGCAAAGGGCGAATGAAAAACAACGTGAGGGGTGGAATCACAACATGGACAAGCAGAGCAGAGAGCAGGATCTTGCAGAACAAGCCTAAGGGAAAAACGAAGGGAGGTACGGGACAAATGCGAGAAGGAGTTGGCGCCATTGCCCATAAATGGCCAGAGCACTCTGCGATGCAGACGAGACAGGATTGAATGCACAGTACGCTGAATTGAATGCCAAGGAATGAACCAAGCTAGGAACCAGAGAAGCATATTATGGCTCTCACGCCGGCTGCAGGTGCAGCCTCATGGAGAGGCCAAATGCAAGGCTGTGGAGAGGTCATATGGCTTGCCAACGAAGCGTGACTAATCACCCGCATCCAGGGACCTTGGATGAGGTGTTGCCTTGAATATCTAATTAGTTTATTTGTATATTTGTTTATTTGAATTTCAATTATTTTTCCTTAAAGTGAATTTCCTTTTTCATCAAGTAATTTGTTGTTTGCTTCATTTTCCATATTTGTTGTTTCCTACAATTTCTAGATTTCATTTAATTTACTGCTCTAGATTAACATTTAAATTATGTTGGGTGAAATAGGTTAAATTTCTAATTCAGCAAGGTGTGGTTTAATTCAGTATTGATTCAAGTCTCATGATTAGCATAATTATTTTCCTGTCATGTACTTTCTGTTTTTGACATTTAGTATTGTTTTTTCAAGTCTTACATTTTATTTCTTTTCAAATGAACTTGGTAGTATATAACACAAATCATGGAGAACAATGTTAGCTGTTGGTATTTTCTTGCATATATTTTTTCGATTTCCTTGAAACAAAACGACATTCCTTGGATTGAAATTAATGATCATGTGATTAGTTGTTTTTATTAATCAATTAATTTTCCCAACATAGGGAAATGTTATTTATAATAGCATCTGCCTTACATTTGATACACCATACTTCTGGGCGAATTTCTGATCAGACTTCCTTTCCCTTAATCAACTCTTGCAACTCCAAGTGCATGGATGCTAATTGGTTTTGAATCTGTTGAACACTTACTTAGGTGTCTGCGACGGGTGAAGCTTCCAAATTCATAGAAATTTCTATAGCTTCAGCCTGTGATGCTATCTTTTGTTGTGCCAATGGTAGTCTAATATGTGGCAATAGCACAGCTATAAACCACTCCTTGTTTTTCTTATCTGAAATCTAGAAATTCACTTGGCTTAGTAACATCTTGAACCTTTGATCTACATCCCAAATAGATGCAGTTACCATATGTTTGATATCTTTTATCATCGTAATACACTGTGACTACGAATTTGGCTTCTTAAACTCATCATTCAGTGTTATATTTGTTTCATTCGACGTGGAATCCAGATGCGTCACATAGTACTTCATATACCAAGACAACACTCTTTCCTGCAGCGCTGTAACAAGTTGTGCCTTCTTCATATCATCATTTGAGATTTATCGCGCTCTTCATACTGCTTCAGTGAAAAACCAAAATTGTTCAGGATCCTTTGATCCCAGATGTTTAAAAACAAACATTCTAGCTTCATTAGCCATATCTCTTAGGGGAGGGGGTGGTGAAGGTGGAGGTGGAGGTGGAGATGGAGGGATCTTATGGGAATGGAGATGAAATGGGATGGTTGTAGCGGGATGGGGAATCCTAGAGGCACTTTGATGATCTCCAAATTCTAACTATGACACACTTCTAGGGGTTGAGGGGTTACTTTCTCCTTCTTCACTTTCAGATCCAAAAAACGGGTTGTATTTTGTCTCAATGTACTTGCTACGATCTACTCTAAATATTTTACCACTTCATGTAGATTTGGACTTACCCTCTCCAAACATAAATCTGATTGCATGCACAATAAACGCTTTTCACAAAAAACCATCTTAATCAACAAATTTAACTAATTCAAGTGCTTACCTCGCAGACCCTTGAAAAATATTCGTTCAGCTTCATAGTAGGATACGTATGTGTCTATGGAAAACTCAGTTATAAACCCTCCCAAAATGTTATCGATCCATAAATCAAAATCTCTTGAGATATTTTTATCAATCTCCTTGATTCACTACAATAATTAAGGTCTCCACACAGTAGGCTCGTCATGCTTAAAACAACTCTTCTTTTCAGCTAATCTTGAGAACCATTCATGTAGCTCATTCATAAATGAGTATGTTAGGGTCCTATAATAATAGGATTCATAATTTTTTAATTGACTTTGACTAGTCTTGTAATATCTACATACTTTGATTTTTGCAAATTATTTTCCCATATCAGAAAAATAAAATAAAAAATGTAAAGAGGGTAAAAGTCCTAAAAGAAAAAACAAAGGACTTGAAAAGAAAAATATCAAAAAGAATAGAAAAAATGGACCCCAAACAAAAAGAGGTAGAAAATAAAACATGAAAGTGATGCAAGTCCAAATGCCACTACTGTTACTTTTTACTGCTAAATAAATGATTATGTGCAGCTTGTTCAAAATGCCATAATCCATGATTAGTCAAATAGATTAATCTTGACTTTTTCATGCTTTAAATTTCATGCTAATAGATAGAGAATAAAGATCTTTCCAAACAGTTTAATCTTGGAAAATCAGTAGTTTGGTAGAGAATAAATAAGGAGCTCAACAGCTTAATCTGAACCCTTGGAAGAAATAATGATAGAATTAGTTATTTTGTTGTTTTAAAGGAAAAATGAACAAGGGTTTGCCAGCTCAAATGCATCCAGGTAAATGAAGAAAAAATGTTAGGGTAGCATAAGGGTAGGTAGTAGTTTTTTACAATCATGGATAAGCAAAGCTTGGTCAATTAATTCACTAACTTCCTTCAAATAGTCATCTCCTTTGTAAAAATACTTCATCCCCTCCATTTTGATGATTTCCCCTTCATTTTCCCTTTTCCCATCATCATTCAGTGTCATTTGCAAAAATACCCTTTTCCTAAGTGTAAAAATCATTTTACTTAGGGAAAGTAAAACCCTTCAATAATTTCCCTTTACCCCAAAAATACCCGAAAACCCAAAAACATTTTATCCTAAGTTTAAACATAAAAATATTATATTGGAAATTTCTAGCATAGAACTTATCCCTTTATTATGTTTTACATTAAACTTAGTTTATTCTTTATTATTAACACATTAACTTATATATTAGCCCCTTATTAAACTTTCTAGCCTGTATTATATTAAATCCTTTTAATATTATTCCAAACCCATATTTTAAGTTTTATCCTATGTTTTATTCCCCACGTGGTTATTATTTCCGCTCCCATAGGTTAAATTATTTCTATTATGTAAATAACTCACCCTATGTTTATATTACACCTATATGCATTGCATTTGATTATAAAACGTTAAACCCGCATATCATATTCATATATATAAACTATATATTAAAACCTATGTTTTAATATATAATCCACTCCCGCCGCATAAATAATCCCGGGGCACACGCCCATTACCCCGCATCTTCACCACTTAATCTCAGCCATTCGCTCCATTTCGTCAGATCTAATAATGGAGATCTAACATTGCTGATTTCATTACGCGGTCAATAACCAAATCAAAACTTGTGATAAAATTTGTTTTGAGACTTCCTCTCTCCTCCATGCGTCCCAATTCTATTGGATCGCATCGATCGTCCCTATTCCGCTTACCACCTTTCGTTGTTGCGAAAACCACCTGGCGCTAATTCCCTTCCCCGTGCCCAAAATTGCCCAAATTTGAATTGACCTATGTTTAATGCAATTAATATTCACTAAAAATACTTATAAACACCAAAAATGCATTGATTTCAAGCCTCTGTTACCGTTTTCTGCGCACAAAACCTTCCCAGACCGAGTAAAGAATGCTATCGCCTCTGATTTACCTCAAAAACAAACACAATTCATCATAATCAACTGCTACAATCACTGTGAAGCCACCATATTGCATATAAAGGCCAGAAGAAGCTTTTGAAAGCTTTTGAAACCCCAAGAAACCCTTCTTCGCAGAAAATTTCCAAATTCTTACAGGTATTCCTTATAAAAAGAGATTCATCCATCATTCTGAAATAATTATACTATTAACTGAAGCCTTATAAGTCTGTAAGCCTAAGGAACAACCATATTTCTTCATAAAATCATTATTCCTGCAAACCCTGAGTATTACTTATAGTTTCTGAAGTTGTGACCTATTTTAGAGCAAATTTGAAGTGAGTTTAGCCATCTACTGACCTAAAAAGCCATCTGAGACATCCAAAACCTTTTCTACAGCACTCAGATACCCTTTTGCACAAAATTTGATGTTTTAGGATTGTTTCATCACAGAAATTTCACTAATAACCCTTAATATCATTTGTTGAGGCTATAAAGGTCAGGAAATTGGTTTTTTATACGGAATTGACAGTTTTGAGTCAGAGTAATCAAAAATATCCTTTTGCTGTCCAAGGTAGAACCTCTATTATATCTAAAGTCCTTATGTAAACTATTTAAACTTACAGAAGTGTTTCACGGGCCTAAAATCAGTTTTTTAAGGGTCAAGGGTGTTTAAATTGATAAATCAAACCTATCAATGGCATCCAAAAGAACTATTGTGATCAACCCTCTACAACCCCCTGTTGTACATGTAGAGCATACTCCATTGGCAGATGTAGAGTTCAAAATCACAGATCTTGTAACAGATTTTAACCTCCTTGAGCTCCACTGCGGGAGCCAAGGGAAATTCTTGGATCAAACAGATTATGTGTGTAGTTGGGAATCAAATTTTCCTAAGTATGTTGTCCCTCACACTCATCAATTCCCATAAGCTATCAAATTATGCCAATCTTATTATTCTCTAGATCAAAGAGCCATTGTAAATTCTGAAAAAGAAATATTATTTACCATAATAGTTGAATCTATCAACCAGATGCTTTAGCTGCAGCCTGAACCTAATGAAGTACCTTTATCAATTGAAGCGCTCACTAAGTTCTATTTGGAGTTGGATTTTCCCAAGAGATTCCAAAATTTTCAAACCTTCATGCCCTCCTATGTGAAAATCCCCAAGCTCAACCCTCCATACTCCTCTTCTAAATTCCCAAAAAAAACTAGACACATTATTTCCATGCTATATTTTATCCTTGGATATTTCACAGATGAACATGTTGATGCATCAATACTTGGTTTCTTGTCCATTTTTGTACCTAGCCAACCTCCTACAATTATCTTCAATTTTTCCCAGTATATTTCTTATAGTATCCATGAACCACTTGTCAAACTGCCTACTGAAGGTGTCTTTAGGTATACTACATTTATTTTCCACATGTCTCATTATTTTCAATCTGAAAAAGTCCCTATAACTCTTCAGAAGATGGATGTGGAAGTAAATCCACAATTTGTTGTATTCTGGACTTCCTTGATCACAAAGGAGTCAGATGAGTTTACTTATGCAGATTTTAGAGATTCTTTCATCCATCAATTGGTAAATCTACTAAAAAATAGTGTGCAACCTAGGATCAGCAATGAAATCAAGAAAGTTTTACAGTTGCCTGAACAGAACAGGACAGGTGATTGGTATTTATACCAAAATCACACTGAAATCAGATTTTATGGGTCAAACCTGATTCCCTAAAAGTTGCCAAAATAACTCCCCATGAGGTTGTTTTCTTTAGAGTATATAAGGTATATTTTGAACTCAGATTCTATAAATTTCTTGGGTGCAAAGAAGAAAACCCAATTTAAATTGAAAAATCAAGTGGTTCCATACATATATAATAACAGAGAAGCAGGTCCAAATTCAACAGTAGTTTTCTTTAGTATTATGATTCCTTTGGTATAATCAGCAAAATGAGAGTTAAATGTAAATTAACTCCATACATTCATGAAAAGAAGCCTGATATTGATAAATTCTCAAACAAAATAGAATGGTTAGAGAATACACTCGTAGAAGCTGATAAGCAAAGTGATACTAGTCACATTTTGCAGACTCCAGCTCAAGAAGATAGAAGCATGAAAATAAAAAAGGAAAAAAGAGTCTTACACTGCTGATAACACTACAGAAACAAAGTTCAAACCTAGGTACAACAAGAAGTCAAAGATTAATCCTGCAGACAAAGAAAAAGAGACAGTTGAGGTCATTGATACAGAGATTCCAGAAAAAGATATTGTGCCTCCCACAATAGTTGAAAATGAACAACAGCCAACCACTTCTAATACACAGTTGATCCAAAAACAACATAGTATAGAAGTTTCATCATCAAAGCAGACAGAGGAGAAGGATATGGACATTAAGGAAATGTATAAGGAGATTAAGGCTAAAAATGAAGAATTCAAGAATGAAATTAACTCTCAGTACTTAAAACAGACCCCCAACATACAAAACAGACTGCTTTCAGCCTTTGATTACAAGAACAAGAAACTGTTGATGACAGTGCTTCAACCCACAGTTCCAACTCCTAAAACAACATCCGATTATAAAAAGGTTGATTTTGAATTTCCAGTTTAGGACATTCATCCCCTGGACCAAATTGAATTCCATAAACAGGCAGGAGAAATGATTTATTCCACAATGACTACAAAAGCAATGAGTGCACAAAAGCTTCAAAATACTTTGATAAATGTAAAATATCAACTCAAGCTAGAGAAAGCATCATCATAAGTTAAAGATATCGGAATCAAATCTTTGGAGGAGTTAGTAATTGAGGTAGGCTATGATCCTCAAAACATAAAAGGTGTTGAAAAAATGATTAAAAGGAAGAATGTTGATATTGCTACACTTAGGAAACAGTTGAAATTACCTCCTACAAAGCATCCACAGGCCAAGGAGATTTCACAGGAATCTAATCAAAAGGATGAGATGATGAGTCCCATATTGCAGCTGACAGCCCAGATTAAAGAGATGGAGATTGAGATGGAAAAATTGGTCCAAGAAAAATAATCCACCAAAGCACAGGAAGTCCATGCTACTGTAATTCCTATAGTTACAACAACAATCCCATCTACTCTGGTAGAAGAACTAGCTCCAAATGTTCCATTGTCTACAGTAGTGCCAGTAATTTCATCAACAACTTCTGCCACTGAATCTTCCACTACAACAGTCCAACAATCAGATGAGGCCAGCAAATTGGTAAAGGCAATGTAGGACATGTCTATACAAACCAATGAAATAAATAGGTTAAAGGAACAAATTAAGAATCTTGAAGATGCCAAAAAGCTTGCACAGATTAATGCCAAGAATTAAGAGCAAAAGGGAAAAAGGTTAAATGAACAACTCAAGAAATTGGAAACATAATTGACTTTGAAAGGATCTATGGCACATGTTAAAAACTAGTTATGGTCCAATATCATTGAGGCAGTCAATGATACTTGGCCATATATGCAGGTAATTTATGAACAGAAAGATTTACTGAAAGCAACAAAAGAAGAAATACAGAAGACCAAAGAGGAGCTAGGTAAAAAAACTGAAGAGGCCTTGGAAATTATTACATTTCCAAAAATAAACAAGAATTGGATGAAATTGGAATTACAGATAGAACAGAAACCATAATTGAGGTAAGAAAGGTAATATCCAAGAAGAACTTGATGAAATAATTAGAGGAAAAGTGCTAAAACATGAATATGGAAATCACACGATTCATGGTAAAATTTGATATTTTGAGGAAAAAGGGCCTTCCAAAGCCTCTGGTAATCAATGAAAAATTGATGAAACATGAGGATTATAACAAAAAGCTGAGAGAATTTGCTAAATAACAGGTAAACAAATCAGATTGGCAGGGAATCCTAACGGGGAAAGTTTTGTATAAAAATTTTGAAAATTTGTTTTACTTGCAGCATGAAGTAAAACACCTTTTTGTCAACAAATCAACATTTTCCAAATACACTGAAGCTAATGAAAACTTCAGAAGACTTATGAAGATCAAATTAACAGAAGCTGAGTTCTGGGAGAAGTTAACTGATTTACTATAAGAATAGATTACAGTGATGAAAGAGAATGAAAGGTAAAAACAGAGTTTGTCGTTTTTTACATCAGCAGTAAACAATTTTCTGCAGTCAAAGTGTATGAGTTAAAAGTGTATCAGTTGTAAGTGTATCAGTTAAAAGAGTGTCAGATGAAAGGATGAATACAAAATCAGATTGAAGATAAAACTGCCAGCGTGAGGGACACCTCAGTTGTCCAGTTGCAGCCAAAATCCAAATAGCAAGCTATTTTATTTCAATAAATAGGACAACTAGTAATTAGTTAGGTAGTTGTCACTATATTCTTGCATGAAGATATTTTATTTTCCAAGAAAAATTCCTAAGATTATTCTAGGATATTTTGTACTAGTTTTTGTATAAATACTTAATCATTTGAAGTATTGAGTGTGGATTAATTTCTGAACATTTTTGTAGCTATAATATTCTGAACCCAAGGGTTTTTTGTATCAAGTTCAAGTCAGCAGATTGGATCACAGGAAATAAAGCATCATATTGCAGGATTCATGTGTGGGCCACAACAGTTAAGTATTTCACTTGTCATTTTGTCAATTATCTTATGTTTTCCATCCATTCATGAATGTGTTCTAAATTTTAATGTGAAATCAGGAATTGTTATTTCAGAATTTGTTAAAAGCACTCTATTATTGACTAATTTTCATTTAAATGTTTTCAACTGACATCCATACTAGAGAACCCTTAATTGCTCCCTGATTTCAACTAACCTCTGCTTTTTCACTCCTTATCCAGATTTAAGAACCCTTAATTTCTCTTTATCCCGATTAAAACCATTTCATCATCAGCCTTTGAAGATCTGAAGTGACTCTGTTATCTTGCCCTGTAAACATTCACCTTTAGAACTTGATCCTGAACTGACTTCTCGACACATTGACTCCATCTGCCCAATGTAATACAGATCTATATCTATCCATCTGAGCAAGTGATTTTCCCACCAAACCAAATCAAAACCCCAAAACCAATTTTCCCCATATAACTAGCCTAAAATCAAAATATAATCAACAAATTTAAATCTTATAGAGAGAGCTCTCTGATCATTAGGAAGGCTAGATCCTAAGGCTTAAAAGTAGGTTTGTGGTTACCTCTAATATTCTTTAAACTATAATAAAAAATCTCACAACTTTGAGAATTATTAGAGTGATAACATACTAGCAACTTCATTGGGGAACTAACTAATCCTCAGTTTTAAAATAGACCTTAAAGGAAATATTTTCATTTATCCTTTCACCTTAAGATTTTTTTAATAAGTTGTGAGTATATTTTCATAAAAAATTCTAATTTTGGCTTCCAGAAGAGTTTACTATACCAAGTCCATTCCATATCCACAACCTGCTGTCATAGTAGATAATCTTGACAAAATTGGAAAGAAAAACAAAAGAGTAGAAGATTTAGGTAATAAAGTTTCATTAGTCAAAGAAAATTCCCTTCCAAAACAACTATCAAGTTTACAAGACATAAAATTTGATTTAAATTTTGAACAATATTTATTCAGAACCAAATCAGAAAGTGATTTGCATAGTACTGTAATAAATCCTGATTTTATTTCATTCATTGAAACTAAGAAGGAAACTGTTTCAGTAGATTCTGAGGAAAGGATTTTTGAAGTTTATGATAAGCTTGATGCCATAACTACTACTTTGATTAAAGAGATAGATGAAGCTTATTTACAACATTCAGTTGAATTTATTGCTTTATCAGCCTATACCCCTAAGCCTTTTACCATCCATTTAGATACCAATCTTTTAGAATCTGTAGGTTCATCCCTATTCACTACCACTTCATCCATTGTTTCCACCACACTTCATTCCACAGATTCATTCTTTCCAAAACAACCATTTCAACCTAGAATTTTATTTCCATCTCATACCACCTCAAGTTCATCCCCTAGTATTTCTGCTGCATTTTTCAATACATCATTCTCATTCCCAAGTACCTCTTCTAGCATCCCAACTTCATCTTTTAGTTTTTCAACCACATTTGCGAGTACATATTCTTATATTCCAATCTCATCTGCATGTTCTTTAACTACATCAGGAAGTACTTTTGGTTCTTCACCAAGTACTTCCAACTTACCTCCTAGTCAAGCTAGAATTCAAGCTATGGCTGCCAGATATGCTCCCTTGGTCCTACCAGCATAGTTACATGACATGCCCCAATATTATCAAAGTAAAATCCCTCAATTTGATGGAACCACTCACTATAATGCACAACAACATATCAATAAGATAATAGATTATTTTGAGTTGTATGAAATTGATGAGGTTGATGTCCAAGTAAGACTTGTTGCTCAAACTTTAATTGGTGAGGTAAAAAAGTGGTTTAAAGGTTTAAATGCTAGTAGTATTGCTGATTTAGTAGTTTTTCATAGATTATTTCTTAATAGATGGAAAAGAAGAAAAATATACTACAAATATTATCTGAATTTGAAAGCATAAAAAGAGCACCAAATGAAATAGTCCAAGATTATTGTACTAGATATAACATTATTTATAATGTGATTCCTACTAATCTGAAACCTCCTCCAGACTCTATCCTTATCAATTTCCCTGATGGATTTGATACAAATATAGCCTATCAATTGGGAGAGAGAAATCCTGAAACCCTAGAGCAGATGCAAAGTAATGTTGTTAGTGTAGAGGCAAATTTGTTAGCTAAAAAAGCTATATTAAGAAATGAAAGGAGAGTGACAATAAAAGAAGAAACGTCTACTTCAGATTTCAAAATAGATCAACTAGAAAAAACATTAGAGAGAATGATGGATAGGTTATATAATATGGAAAGGAAGCCACAGTGGGATAACCAACAGTAAAGACCTCAGATTAGAAATCCCAATTTCAAGAAAAACACCAACACTGGAAAATCTAGAGAATCAACACCTGACCAAACAATAAGACCACCTTTCCAAGAGAACTATGCTGAAAGTTCTCATCAAAATGAAGATAACGAAGACACCAATAATCTAATGGGAATTAATGATGATAACACCATTTTTATTACACAATAAGAATAGGAGTTATATGAATTACAATAGCTACAATTAGATTCTGGTGAATCTTTTGATTACAAGCAAGGTTATGAGTTTGCAATCTATGAAGTCCATAAGCAATATAACCTTAGGAGCAAGAAAAATGTAGAGCCTTCTATTAATAAAACTGCCCAAACACAAACAAAGAAGACAGTAGAGGCTCCTACTTCTAAAGTTCTGCAAATTTTCCCTAGGGAAACCGAGCAAAACTCTAGTTCAACTCAGAAAGTTTCAAGTCCCAAAATTTCACCTAGTCCCAAAATTGTTCACATCACAGATGATGTTGTTCAAATGTCAACAGATTCTCAAAAATATGCTACTGCAAAGATAAAAATTTATGCTAAAACAACAATTTCAGACTCCAAAACACCTACTGTTGATCCTAAATCAGCTGATCCTAAAACAACCACTGCTAAAACAGCTACTGAAAACAAAAAATCTGCAAAGACATCTACTACTTCTCAAACTATCCCTGAAAAGAAAATCATAAGTAGTAAGACAGTAGAAACACAAACAGAAAATGAGAAACCAACTGTAGAAAAAGAATATAAACATACCCAAACTACAGTTACAAAAGAAGAAATAATTCAGCTAGGAAAATAACAAGCTCCATTTAATATCCATGCTGAAATTTCCAAATTGAAAATACCAATTCCTTTGACAGAGTTGGTAAAACATGACCTACACAAAACACATATCACTGAAACTTTAAATATGAATTATGGAGAAGATTCAGTAAATTTAAGTGATGATCAACCTGAATTAATCCTTGGTCTTGATGTTAATGGAAAACACCAAGATGGAGCAATTCCACCTTTCTACATTAGCTTAACTGCTCATGATCATATTTTACATAATGCAATGCTAGATTTAGGGGCTTCACACAATTTGATGCCAAAAGAAATAATGGAAACCCTGAATTTAGACATCACTAGGCCTTGCAAAGATCTCTTCTCATTTGACTCCAAAAAAGTGAAATGTTTAGGTTTGTTAAAATATTTGTGTTACTTTAGTTCAACATCTTGGAAAAAGCATAGTCATGGAAATTGTAGTTGTTGACATCCCTCCTAAATATGGAATGCTCTTATCTCGCTCATGGGGAGCTAAACTGTAGGGATCTCTACAACTTGATATGTCTTATGCAACAATATCAGTTTTTGGCCAACCAAATAAACTTTACCAAGAAACATTAATGAATTACATGGTTAGTAGTTGAGAAAGACCTAGAAACTATCCTATTTACTCTACACTATCTGACACGGACTCATTTATTTTATGTAATTCTAAAATTGGGATTGAGAACAATACTGAACTGAAACATGAAAAGAAAGCACTAGATAGTGAAAACATTTTTCATGAATCATTATGGCACCTAGATTTTGATGGATCAATCAATAAATTAGGAGCAGGAGCAGGAGTTTGGATACACAATATGAAAAACAATAATGTAGAAGGTCATTCTTTTAGACTAAATTTCAAATGTACAAACAACATGGCTGAATATGAAGCTCTTATTTTAGGACTGCAGATTGTTAGAAATTTAGGATTCAAAAGAGTGTCAATAATGGGAGACTCAGAGTTAATTGTGAAACAGATAACTGAATATTATTCTATATATAATCCAAGATTAAGACGATATAGATATATTGTCTTAGATCTGATTAAGGAACTGTTGGAATGTGATTTTTCTGCAATCCCAAGAAAACAGAACATACAGGCCCATTGCTTAGCAACTTTTGCTAGTGCGTATAATCTTCCATTTCAACCAAATCATAGATATACTACAAAAGTTAAACACAGACCTACAATACCAGACAATCTTAAATATTGGAAAATATTTTCACAGGATGAACAAATTTATCATTTCATGAACAATGAAGGAGAATTTCAGGGTTGTAATATAGACACAGATTGTACGGTAAATCAAAATTTAGATAGTGAGATTGATATAAATAAAATAGATGTAAATAACTTAAATTTTGCTAAACCCACTAAATTTAATCAAGTAGACATAGATAATTTAGAGAAAGTAGAGATTGAATATTTAGTAGATGATGAATCTGATATTTTAAACCTCAAGGACAACTTTTTACCTAAGGGATTAGCCCCTTTAGAAGATTTTTTTGACTCTACTGATGTTGTAAGGAAACCTAAGATGGAGCCATTAAGATCTGATATTGAGGAGTGTAATATAGGAACATAGTTAAAGCCTAAGATGATTAAACTTTCAAAAGCCTTACCTCATGAAGAAAAAGTAAAATACATTGCTATGTTTAAAGAGTTTTAGGATGTATTTGCATGGAGTAATGAGGACTTAAAATCCTATGACACTAGCATAATACAACATAAAATACCCATAAAAGAAGACCAAAAACCTTTTAAACAGAAGCTTAGAAGGATCAATCCTGTTTTAATGCCTTTAATTGAGAAAGAGTTTAAAAGAATGTATGAAGCCCAAATAATTGCACCAATCAGATATTTTGATTGGGTTTCTAATCTAGTTCCCACTAGGAAAAAGATAAGAGAAATTAGACTGTGTTGATTTTAGAAATTTAAATAAAGTGTCCTTAAAAGACAACTACCCTCTCCCAAAGATGGATCAAATTTTACAGAGAGTGGTTGGTTCTTCTAGAATTTAATTATTAGATGGATTCTCTGGATATAACCAGATTCTAGTCCAACCAGAAGACCAACCTAAAACTGCTTTTACTACTCCACGGGGCACTTTCATGTATGTGAAAATGCCTTTTGGATTAATGAATGCAGGAGCCACTTTTCAAAGATCTATGGATATAGCCTTTGCTAAAGAGATTCATGAATTCCTTGTGATTTATTTAGACGAAATCACTGTATTTTCAAAGACTGATAATGAACATTTAGATCATCTCAGACAAGTCCTTCTCAAATGCAGGAAATTTGGCATCTCTCTAAATCCCAAAAAGACTTTATTTGGACTAGAAGAAGATAAATTATTAGGACATATCATATCTAAAGAGGGAATTAGGATATACCCAGCTAGAATAGAGGCCATTATAAACATTAGTCCTCCTAGGAATATTAAATAATTACAAGATTTCTTAGGTAAAATTAACTTCCTTAGAAGATTCATCTCAAATCTAGCTGAAATAATTAGAGAACTTAACAATATGTTGAAAAAGGACTTAGCGCTTAAATGGGCTGTTGAGGCCAAGAAATCATTTGAATAAATTAAACAAGCCTTGACAAAAACACCAGTCCTTATAAGTCCTAAATTTAAAAAAGATTTCATTATCTTTCCTTTGCTTCAAAACACACTATTGTTGCAGTTTTACTGCAGAAAAATGATCAGAGCTATGAGAAACTCATTTCTTTCTTTAGCAAGTCACTCAAAGATGCTACTTTAAATTATAACATAATGGAAAAGCAGGCACTAGCTTTAGTGAGGCCATCAAAGACATTAGACTGTACATTCTTTATTCACATATCATTTCTAATGTTCCAAATGTAGTTGTAAAGGACATTCTAACACAGAATGGGCCTGATGGTAAAAGAGGCAAGTGGATTGCCACCATTTTGGAATATGACATAGAGATAAAACCCACCAAACTCATAAAAGGTCAAGGTTTAGCCAAACTTATGGCTGAATCAAATTGTCATGCTTTAGATATTAATTTATTGCCCAAATAGATGATCAGGAAGAAATGGTGACTCCATATATCAGTGAAGCCTTTTTAGACTCACCATGGTATGAAAATATCATATTTGTATTACTAAATTTACAAGCCCCTCCTGGATTATCAAGAACCAAAGCTAGATTTTTAAAGTTAAAGGCAATAAGATTTTGTATCATAGAAAATGCACTATTTTGGAAAGTTCATGGTGAATTTTTATTAAATTATTTGCTAAAAGAAGAAGCTGAAATTTTTTTGGAAGAATTTCATGCAAGTGACTGTGGGGGACATCTCTACTGGAAGACTACTACAGACAAAATTTTGAGAGTTGGTTTTTACTAGCCTACCTTGTTTGCAGATGTAAAAAAGTATGTGACCTCTTGTCACAAGTGCCAAATCTTTGAAGGAAAGAGAAAGTTGTTACCTTTTCCCTTAAAACCCATCTCAACAAAAATGTTTTTCAACAATGGGGTCGTGACATCAATGGTGAAATTCAACCTCCATCCTTAGCCCAACACAATTGGAATCTGATAGCCACAGACTATTTCACTAAGTGGATAGAAGCCATACCTTCCAAGAAATTCACTGACACTGTCATAACCTCATTTTTAGAAAACAACATACTCTCAAGATTTGGATGCCCCCAAAAGATTATCACTGATAATGCAGCTGCATTCAAATCCAAGAAGATGATTGACTTCTGTCATAAATACCACATTACCCTAGGCCATTCTACTGCATATTACCCTCAAGGTAATGGCCTTGTTGAATCCTCCAATAAAAGCCTTGTGAACATCATCAAGAAACTTCTAAAAGACAACAAGAAAACTTGGAACAAGAGGTTAGTTAATGCCTTATGGGAAGATAGACTTACCTCTAAGAAATCTATTGGTGCATCCCCTTACCAGCTTGTTTATGGGATGGATGTTGTTTTTCCATCTTCTTTAGGAGTACCAGTAATGAAGATAATCCAATAAATTCAAGTTGAAACCAATGATATTCAAAGAAGGATTAACCAAACCATACACTTGCAGCAAACCAGAGAAGAGGTCTATCTTAAGTCTCAATTTTTCCAAGAAAAGATTAAAAAGATATTTAACAAGAAGACTAAAGAAGCTGATTTCTATATAGGTGACAAAGTTCTAAAGTGGGATTCAAGGAGAGAAGAGAAAGGTAAACATGGGAAATTTGATTTCTTATGGAAAGGTCCTTATGTTATTTATGGCTACAGAGGTAATAATGCTTTCTTTATGAAGCAGTTGGATGGATCAGATCTGCTAGGTGGACCTATTAATGGCAAAATGTTGAAGCATTACTATTCCTCAGAAATAAAAAATAGTTATTTTTGTTTACTTTACTCATTGTACATAACATTGCAGATTTTAGATTGGATTGGATGTTTTTCATAGCAAAGTAGAAGCCTAGAGAGAAGGCCCTAAGCTTTGAAGGATAAAATATCATAAGTATGAATAATTGCAAAGCTCAGAAAAAATTTCAAAGGCCAGCAATGTCAAAATTCAAAGGCTACTAGTCTCAAAGTTCTTGACATTTCACCAGGAAATGCCATCCCCATATGGAGCCACTATCAGGGTCCTATAATAATAGGATTCATAATTTTTGAATTGACTTTGACTAGTCTTGTAATATCTAGATATTTTTCTTCTTGAAAATTGTTTTCCCATATCAAAAAAATAAAATAAAAAATGTAAAGAGGGTAAAAGTCCTAAAAGAAAAATCAAAGGACTTGAAAAGAAAAATATCAAAAAGAATAGAAAAAATGGACCCCAAACAAAAAGAGAGAAAATAAAACATGAAAGTGTTGCAAGTCCAAATGCCACTACTATTACTTTTACTGCAAAATAAATGATTTTGTGCAGCTTGTTCAAAATGCCATAATCCATGATTAGTCAAATAGCTTAATCTTGACTTTTTCATGCTAATAGATAGAGAATAAAGATCTTGCAAAACAGTTTAATCTTGGTAGATCAGTAGTTAGGTAGAGAATAAATAAGGAGCTCAATAGCTTAATCTGAGCCCTTGGAAGAAATAAGGATAAAATTAGTTAGTTTGTTGTTTTAAAAGAAAAATGAACAAGGGTTTGCCAACTCAAATGCATCCAGGTAAATGAAGAAAAAATGTTAGGGTAGCATAAGGGTAGGTAGAAGTAGTTTTTACAATCATGGATAAGCAGAACTTGGTCAATTAATTCACTAACTTCCTTCAAATAGTCATCTCCCTTGTAAAAATACTTCATCCCCTCCATTTTGATGATTTCCCCTTCATTTTCCATTTTCCCATCATCATTCAGTTTCATTTGCAAAAATACCCTTTTCCTAAGTGTAAAACTCATTTTACTTAGCGAAAGTAAAACCCTTGAATAATTTCCCTTTACCCCAAAAATACCCAAAAAAAAATTTATCCTAATTTTAAACATAAAAATATTATATTGGGACTTTATACCATAGAACTTATCCCTTTATTATGTTTTACATTAAACTTAGTTTATTCTTTATTATTAACACATTAACTTATATATTAGCCCCTTATTAAACTTTATAGCCCATATTACATTAAATCCTTTTAATATTATTCCAAACCCATATTTTAAGTTTTAGCCTATGTTTTAATCCCCATGCGATTATTATTCCTGCTCCCACAGGTTAAATTATTTCTATTATGTAAATAACCTGCCCTATGTTAATATTACACCTATATGCATTGCATTTGATTATAAAACTTTAAACCCGCATATTATATTAATATATATAAACTATATATTAAAACCTATGTTTTAATATATAATCTATTCCCACTGCATAAATATTCTTGGGCCCCACGCCCATTACCCCGCATCTTCACCACTTAATCTCAACCATTCCCTCCATTTCGTCAGATCTAACGGTGTAGATCTAACATCACAGATTTCATTGTGTGGTCAATAACCAAATCAAAACTTGCGATAAAAGTTATTTTGAGCCTTCCTCTCCCCTCCACGCATCCCGATTCTATTGGATCGCATCGATCCCCCCTATTCCACTTACCACCTTTCATTGTTTCGAAAACCACCTGGCGGTAATTCCCTTCCCCACACCCAAAACTGCCCAGATTTGAATTGACATGTGCTTAATGCAATTACTATTCACTAAAAATACTAATAAACGCCCGAAATTCATTCATTTCAAGCCTTTGTTACCGTTTTCTATGCACAAAACCTTCCCAGACCGAGAAAAGAACATTGTCGCCTATGTTTTACCTCAAAAACAAACAAAATTCAGCAGAATCAACTGCTACAATCACTGCGAAGCCTTCAGATTTCATATAAAGGCCAGAAGAATCTTTTGAAAGCTTTTCAAACCCCAAGAAACCCTTCTTTGCAGCAAATTTCTGAATTTTTACAGGTATTCTTTAGAAAAAAGAGATTCATCCATCATTCTGAAAGAATTATACTGTTAATTGAAGCCTTATAAGTCTGTATGCCTAAGGAACAACCATATTGCTTCATAAAATCATTATTCCTGCAAACCATGAGTATTACTTATAGTTTCTAAAGTTGTGACTTGTTTTAGAGCAAATTTGAAGTGAGTTTAGCCATCTGTTGACCTAAAAAGCCCTCTGAGACATCCAAAACATTTTCTACAGTACTCAAAGACCCTTTTGCACAAAATTTGATGTTTTAGGATTGTTTCATCACAAAAATTTCACTAATAACCCTTAATATCATTTGTTGAGGCTATAAAGGTCTGGAAATTGGTTTTTTATACAGAATTGACAGTTTTGAGTCAGAGTAATTAGAAATATCATTTTTCTATCCAAGATAGAACCTCTATTATATCTAAAGTCCTTCTGTAAACTATTTAAACTTACAGAAGTGTTTCACAGGCCTAAAATCAGTGTTTTAAAGGTCAAGAGTGTTTAAACTGATAAATCAAACCTATCAATGGCATCCAAAAGCACTATTGTGATCAACCCTCTACAAGCCCCTGTTGTATATGTAGAGCACACTCCATTGGCAGATGTAGACTTCAAAATCACAGATCCTATAACAGAGTTTAACCTCCTTGAGCTCCATTGCTGGAGCCAAGAGAAATCCTTGGATCAAACAGATGATGTGTGTAGTTGGGAATCAAATTTTCCTAATTATGATGTCCCTCACACTCATCAATGCCCATAAGCTATCAGATTATGCCAAACTTGTTATTCTCCAGATCAAAAAGCCATTGTCAATTTTGAAAAAGAAATATTGTTTACCATAACAACTAAATCTATCAACCAGATGCTTCAGTTTCAGCCTGAACCTACTCAAGTCCCTTTATCAATTGAAGCCCTCACTAAGTTCTATTTGGAGTTGGATTTTCCCAGGAGATTCCAAATTTTTCAAACCTTTTTCCCTCCTATGTGGAAATCCCCAAGCTCAACCCTCCATACTCCTCTTCTAAATTCCTAGAAAGAACCAGACACATTATTTCCATGTTATCTTTTATCCTTGGATATTTCACAGATGAATGTGTTGATGCATCAGTACTTGGTTTCTTGACCATTTTTTTACCTAGCCATCCTCCTGCAATTATCTTCAATTTTGCCCAGTATATTACTGATAGTATCCATGAACAACTTGTCAAACTGCCTACTGAAGGTGTCTTTAGGTATACTTCATTTCTTTTCCACATGTTTCTTTATTTTCAATCTGAAAAATTCCCTATAACTCTTCAGAAGATGGATGTGGAAGGAAATCCACAATCTGTTGTATTCTAGACTTCCTTGATCAGAAAGGAGTCAGATGAGTTTACTTACGCAAATTTTATAGATTTGTTCATCCATCCATTGGTAAATCTGCTAAACAACAGTGTGCAACCTAGGATCAGCAATGAAATCAAGAAAATTTTACAGTTGTCTAAACAAAGCAGGTAGGGTGATTGGTATTTATACCAAAATCACAATGAAATCAGAGTTTATGGGTCAAACCTGATTCCCTACAAGTTGCCAAAATACCTCCCCATGAGGTTGTTTGCTTTAGAGTATATAAGGAAGATTTTGAACTCATATGCTATAAATTTCTTGGTTGCAAAGAAGAAAACCCAATTTAAATTGAAAAATCAAGTGGGTTCATTCATATGTAATAACAGAGAAGCAGGTCCAGAGGCATAAAATCAATTGTTAGAGTACAAATTCAACAACAGTTTTCTTTGGTATTATGATCCCTTTGGCATAATCAGAAAAATGAGAGTTAAATGTAAATTAAATCCATACATTCATGAAAAGAAGCCTGAAATTGAGAAATTCTCAAACCAAACAGAACGGTTAGACAATACACTGGTAGAAGTTGATAAGGAAAGTGATATTAGTCACATTTTGCAGACTCCAGCTCAGGAAGAAAGAATTATGAAAACAAACATGGAGGAAGGGTCTTACACTGTTGAGACCACTAAAGAAAAAAACTTCAAACTCAGGTACAACAAGAAGCCAAAGATTAATCCTGAAGAAAAAGAAAAAGAGACAATTGAGGTCATTGATATAGAGATTCCAGAAAAAGATATTGTGCCTCCCATAGTAGTTGAAAATGAACAATAGCCAACCACTTCTAATACACAGTTGATCCAAAAACAACATTGTATAGAAGTGTCATCATCAAAGCAAACAGAGGAGAAGGATATGGACATTAAGGAAAGGTATAAGGAGATTAAGGATAAAAATGAAGAAATCAAGAATGAAATATACTATCAGTACTTAAAACAGACCCCCAGCATACAAAACAGGCTGCTTTTAGCCTTTGATTACAAGAACAAGAAACTGCTTATGACAATGCTACAGCCCACAATGCCAACTCCTAAAACATCATCTGATTATAAAAAGGTTGATTTTGAAGTTCCAGTTCAGGATATCCATCCCCTGGACCAAATTGAATTCCATAAACAGGCAGGAGAAATGATTTATTCCACAATGACTACAAAAGCAATGACTGCACAAAAGCTTCAAAATACTTTGATAAATGTATAATATCAGCTCAAGCTAGAGAAAGCATCATCATATGCTAAGGATATCATAATCAAATATTTGGAGGAGTTAGTAATTGAGGTAGGCTATGATCCTAAAAACATAAAATCTGCTGAAGAAATGATTAAAAAGAAGAATGTTGATATTGTTGCACTTAGGAAATAGTTGAAATTACCTCCTATAGAGAATCCACAAGCCAAGGAGATTTTACAAGAATCGAATCAAAAGGATGAGATGATGAGTCTCATATTGCAGTTGACAGCCCAAATTAAAGAGATGGAGATTGAGATGGACAAATTTGTCTAAGAAAAATAAGCCACCAAAGCACAGGAAGTACCTGCTACTGTAATTCCTGTAGTTACAATAGTAGTGCCATCTAATATGGCAGAAGAACAAGCTCCAAATGTTCCATTGGCTACAGCAGTTCCAGTAACTTCATCAACAACCTCTGCCACTGAATCTTACACTACAGCAGTCCAACAATCATATGAGGCCTGTAAATTGGTAAAGGAAATTCAGGACATGTCTATACAAACGAATGAAATAAACAGGTTAAAGGAAAAATTTAAGAATCTTGAAGATGCCAAAATCTTGCACAGATTAATGCGAAGAATGAAGAGCAAAAGGCCAAAAGGTTAAATGAACAACTCAAGAAATTGGAAACAGAATTGACTTTGAAAGAACCTATGGCACATGTTAAAAACTAGTTATGATCCAATATCATTGAGGCAGTCAATGATAATTGGCTATATATACAGGTAATTTATGAACAGAAAGATTTACTGAAAGCAGCAAAAGAAGAAATACAGAAGACCAAAGAGGAGCTACGTAAAAAACCTGAAGAGGCCTTGGAAATTATTACATTTCTTAATTCCAAAAATAAACAAGAATTGGATGAAATTGGAATTACAGATAGCACATAAACCATACTTGAGGTAAGAAAGGTAATATCCAAGAAGAACTTGATGAAACAATTAGAGGAAAAGTGCCAAAACGTGAATATGGCATTCACAAGATTCATGGTAAAATTTGATATTTTGAGGAAAAAAGGCTTTCCAAATCCTCCGGTAATCAATGAAAATTTGATGAAACAGGAGGATTGTGAAAAAAAGCTGAGAGAATTTGCTAAAGAACAGGTAAAAAAATCAGATTGGTAGGGAATCCTAACAAGGAAAGTTTTTTATAAAAATTTTGAAAATCTGTTTTACTTGCAGCATGAAGTAAAACACCTTTTTGTCAACAAACCAACATTTTCCAAATACACTGAAGCTGATGAAAACTTCAGAAGACTTATGAAGATCAAATTTCCAGAAGCTGAGTTCTGGGAGAAGTGAACTGATTTACTATAAGAACAGATTACATTGATCAAAGAGTATGAAAGGTAAAAATAGAGTTTGCTATTTTTTACATCAGCAGTAAACAGTTTTCTGCAGTCAAAGTGTATCAATTGAAAGTGTATCTGTTAAAAGAGTATCAGATGAAAGGATGAATACAAAATCAAATTGAAGATAAAACTACCAGCGTGAGGGACACCTCAGTTGTCCAGCTGCAGCCAAAATCCAAACAACAAGTTATTTTATTTCAATAAATGCGACAACTAGCAATTAGTTAGGAAGTTGTCACTATCTTCTTGCATGAAGATATTTTATTTTCCAAGAAAAAATCCTAAGATTATTCTAGGATATTTTGTACTAGTTTTTGTACAAATACTTCATCATTTTAAGTATTGAGTGTGGACTAATTGTTGAAAATTTCTGTAGCTATAATATTCTGAACCCAAGGATTTTTGGTATCAAGTTCAAGTCAGCAGACTGGATCACAGGAAATAAAAAATCATATTACAGGATTCATTTGTTGGGCCACTGCAGTGAAGTATTTCACTTGTCATATTGTCAATTATCTTATGTTTTCCATCCATTGATGAATGTGTTCTAAATTTTAATGTGAAATCAGGAATTGTTATTTCAGAATTTGTTAAAAGCACTCTGTTATTGACTAATTTTCATTTAAATGTTTTCAACTGATATCCAGACCAGGGAACCCTTAATTGCTCCCTGATTTCGATTGACCTCTTCCTTTTCACTCCTTATCCGGATTTAATAACCCTTAATTTCTCTTTATCACGATTAAAACCATTTCACCATCAGCCTTTGAAGATCTGAAGTGACTCTGCTATCTTGCCCTGTAAAAATTTACCTTTAGACCTTGATCCTGATCTGACTTCTTGACACATTGACTCCATCTTCCAAATGGAATATAGATCTATAGTTATCCATTTGAGTAAGTGATTTTCCCACCAAACCAAATCAAAACCCCAAAACCAATTTTCCCCATATAACTATCCTAAAATCAAAACATAATCAACAAAGTTAAATCTTATAGAGAGAGCCCTCTCTGAGCATTAGGAAGGCTAGATCCTAAGGCTTAAAATTAGGTTTGTGGTTACCTCTGATATTATTTAAACTATAATAAAAAATCTCACAACTTTGAGAATTTTTAGAGTGATAACAGAGTAGAATAATATCTCGTGTTGATCTGTAAAAATATATTTTTGCAACCACTTTTGAGTTGACAACTACAGATTTTTATTTTCTTGAACAAAAAATTCTCACTCCTTTAGATCTACCCACTCTTGAATCTCTTTTTTTCTGGTCAGATGCCACATCCACATATCCCTCAATATTCAGATCACAGTCTGAGCAAAAAAACCATTTTTTTTCTTGAGGGGGTCTAGACCCAGGTTCAGAGCAGCTGCGCTACCAACAAAACCCTCTATTACTAACCATGTCGGCAATGATCTGTTGTGCATACCAAAGTCTCACCCGAGGCAATATTAGGGGATGCTAGAACCATGTTTCTGCATCCAGAGGGACTATGGAGCATGGCTCTAGGGCTTATCCTCACTTAAATCTTATTCAAAGCTTCATCGAATCAGTATGATAAATATACATACATTGTTCAACAAATACCTTTAACTTTCTTGCGCACTACACCTTTCTATCTTAACATGCATTATTAATCATATAAAACAACAATATAACCTTTGCGATGCAATCACAAAGATAATATACAAAAAAACTCTAATCCAATGCATATAACTTATGAAAATAGATAACATCAAAAGTACTTAGAAAATACTCAGAAATGTCTTCAAGTCCTTTTTTATTAAGTAAGATCTTTCAAATACAATCCTTCTCGCCCTGCGCACACAACTGCAAACTTACCAAGGTCTCTGCGCACACAGTCGCATGATCCTTCCCCTTTTCCCCAAAACACAGAAAGATAGTGCAATTACAGACTCAATTCATTCATAGGACCTACATATCGATGTCCTTGACTCACTAAGATATCTTATTATATATATTTTCCTTTACAATACCATGGTTTGAAAACAATGGGAGGAGCTCAAAATATTCAAAAAAATCCCATCCTTTTACAAAATAAGGGACTTTGACCCACCCCAAAGCCCCTTTTACTCTTAAACATGTGCACGAAGCGTGCTCCGCTCCTCAAAATTTGGATCTTTGAAAAAAAATAGACCGAGGGGTATCGTGCCCAATAACTCATCCTCCCATCCATCGTAAATGTACAACTTCTTTATATGTGGCACCATCATAGCCTCATATTGTTTCATAAATTCAATCCCCAATACTACTTCATAGTCATCCATTTTCACAATTGTGAAGTCAACATTCCTATGCCACTCACCAATGCGTACCTCCACATTCACTGCCATGCCAATGACTTGATCTAGTGGAGAGTTCACCACTTTAAAACACTTGAGTTTGAACAAACTTCAACCCAATTCTCCTCGTTTATTCTTCCCTAATGAATTTATTAGTTACACCACCATCATCAACAATGTGCCCTGCCCAATATTCATGTCCACATACTCTAATTTTCTTCTCTCAGGATCGCGTCTAGGGACAACTTCCACAGCTACTGCAGCTCCCAATACCTGCATCATCCCAACCGTTGGTTACTCTTTCTTCTTCTTCATATCATTTTTTTTTTGCTGCCACTACTGGTCTTGAAGGATAATTCTTCACTGTGTGTTCCTCTCCACACAACCAACATTTTAGAGGTTTCTTCGTCTTCGGCTTGTCACTCGATCTCAAATGTTTTCTCCTTCGATTTATCATAATTATTTTTCTTCTCATCATTCCCTTCATCATAATATTATATCAGCCTATCAACTACAACAAATTCATCTTCCGGTAACTTTATCTTTTTCCTCTTCACCTCATTTTGTACCCAAGGTTTCAATCCAATAATGAAGTTTAAAACCTTTTCTTTCTCCACCATGCCAAGTAATTCCAAGATCGCACTTAACAAATCCTATTCATATGCCTGCAAACTCCTTGTTTTCTTAAAATACTAAATCTTCATTCTCGCATCCCAAGTCTCATCTTGTGGGCTAAATTAGTTTGCAAAACTTCCTTCATTTCCTCCCAAGTAGAGATATCATTAGCATCACCATGTGCAATCTCTTATGTTTTACTTCTCCACCACATATTGGCATTCTTTTTAAGAAATTGAGCAACTACCTTCACCTTGGCTTCTTCATTAGGAATCCCCAAGTGTTCCAAGTATTTCTCCATATCCCATAATAAATTTCCAAGTGCCTTTGCACTCCTTATCCCATCATAAGAATCAAGTTCCTTAATTTTCACATGACGAGTCCCTCCAACCAGTCCTTACCCAATTGCTCTCTTCAAGATAGCAATATCATTTTGAGCTCATCAAGAATTTTCTGTAACTTTGTGATCTCGTCCAAAACTTGATCTTTCATTATTTCAAAATCCTTTACTTCCTTTGTTTTTTTCCCATACTGCCACTCAGTGTACTCATATCGCACCTTGAGTTCCTCATGAGCCTCCTCCAGCTTCGTGAAATTATCTCTAAGTTTTGAATTCTCAACTTTAAATGAGTTCATCTCTGAATACATTTCATCCATATGGTCCAGCAGTTTATCCATGAAAACTATCTCTGGATTCATGTTGGATTCATTTGTAACCTGAGGTTCTTCAACATTTTCCTCCATCATTCTTGCGCTTGAACGTGTCACGACCATACACTATCCCGTTCAACTTCGGCCCTAAAACCTACCCTTATTGAACTCCCTAATGTCACATTGCGACCAACTAATGTAACTACGAAGTCTCAATACCAAATGTAACCACTGCCAGTCATATTCCTTCTTCTTCTTCAATCGTCCTGTTAGCCTCCACAATGTCCCAAGGATGAAAGGATATCGACAGAGGTAACCTCAGACCAAGCTTTTAGTTTGGTAGCTAGCCCTACCAAACTAGAGATGGATCTCTCTATGAAAATCATAACCAAGGATTTGACTGGTACAAGAATGGATTTTAGGCAAGATATTTTATCTCTAGGGCTTGAAGATTTTAGGGTTTTGTTTTGGATCAGGAGTGAAAATCAGGGAACTAGGTCAAAACATCAAAGGTTTCAGTTGCAAGAAATATAAGCAAGCAAGGTAGGCATGCTTTTGTGATAGCTTAGAATTATGTCAATGTAGTGTAGGGTTGAATAAGCTAGGAGATCATAATGAGCATGTATACCTTGAATTCATTAATCAAGAATATAAAACACACAAACATGATATTCCTAATAAAACAGAGCTTAATCAAAAGAATTTAGTACAAAACCTCTTAGGAAAATCACTGAAGATCAAAGATACGGTAAGGAGACTAGATTATCATTCATATAAATCTATAACAGAGAGAAAACATGATAACAAACTCATAACACAAGAATTCCTTAATAATAGTTGCAATTGTCCTTTGATTTCCTCTAAAAAGTGATGAAGTGCAATCTATAATACTTTCATCCTCTGATGTCCAACCTTTAGATTGACTAAAAACAACATACATATAGACTAAAAACAACTTCCCCTCTCTCAGGGGTCGAATCCCTCAGTGTAGGAATAACTTACATGAATTTCTCAACAAAAACCTAATGTCTAGGGAGGTTAAAACAAACCCTCCTTATAGACTTTGACTGACCTGATCCTCATCAATGAGGTCTAAAATTACATCAAAATGACTCTAACAAGCCCATTTACCTTCTATTACATCTAGTTAACTTGAAACTAGAGGAATTACATCATAAATACTAATATTTAAGGAAGAAAACTCGAAAATTGGACTAACAGGCAAAAGTGCAGCGCCATCAGACAAAATCACAATGCCAATATTTGAGGGGATTTTTAAGGGCCTTCCACTGCTCCAAATCCATCTCTAAAGGTACAAATGGAAAGCTGAGGATGTCTAGTTGTCATTAGACATCTCAAGAAAGAAAAGTGGATACTCCAAGATAGAGAAAAAATCATTCTCCCAAAAGCACAACACCTTGTCATAAAAGGTGGCAGAAGTGACATTTTGACCTGTTTTTGGGCATTTTCTCCCAATTTATTTACTGACATGGCTTGAAAAGTTGATATATGTGACGTGAAGGTCAAGATCTATCCAATTATGTAAAATTTTTGGAATTTGGAGGTCTGAAAAAAAAGCGTAGCACTAAGGCGATACGCTTTTGGCTAAACTGGTTTTCCTGTGCAAGCCAAAAACACTAAAAATTCGAAATTTTCTGCAAAAATAAGGCTCAAAGGTAGGCCCATATATCTCTAACCATAACGTTTTTTGGCATGTTATGAAAACAAACCTCCTCCCGTGTTCAAAAAATACTTTCCCATTTGTTCAGAATACAAGTTCTAAGTTGGTCTCTAAAAATTGGAAAAGCGCAATGCCATCTTGTAGGGAACGTTTGACTACCTTCCTCAGCTCCAAATCTAGATCGGAAGGTACCATTAGAAATCTCAAGATTTTTTATATACAATATAGTCATCAAGCACTGCAAAAACCTTCTCCAAACCCCTAAAAAACTGACTTTAAGTCAAGTTGTCCATAAGTGTATAAAACCTCCTGTAGCAACTGTAATTTGGGAATTTCTCTCAAATCCTAACACTTGTGCATAAAATGAAGGAGGTTTATTTTCCTAGGTCTATAATTGACAAAAAAACCTTTCAATTTTTCCAAATCCATCTTCCTTACTTCATAAACTAATTTTGAAGTAGAATTGTCCCTGTGTGCAATGTAAACCCTAGGCAACCCATATCTTGGAAAGGTGAAGCTATGATTTCTTGGACTTTGGTGGGCTCATACCTACTGATCTGACGTCCCTTATGCCTCCTTTGCTCAGTGGTTTCATAATCCATAGTAAACCCTAGCTCAATGGGAGGGGAAATTAGGGTTTACTGTAGGGAAAAACAAGGGATTTGGGCCTAGAATGAAGGGAGATGAAGGGGTTAGAGGGTCTCTAAATTATTGGGAAATTTTAGGGGGATAGAGATAGATGTTAGGGAGTGTAAGGGGGTGGAATTTCATGGAATGAGTGATAGGAAGGGTTTCAAAAGGGTAAAACACAGTCCTATCCTAGGAAAGTGTAGTTTAGGCTAGGCTTTGTGGGAAAATGGTGAAAATGAGGGATAAGGGTGAGGGAAAATGTTTAAGAACGTGTATGAAAGGTGGGGGAAGGTGATTGAGCTTCAATCTGAGGGTTTTTCTCAGCAATTTTATCAAAGAGATTATGAAACCAAGCAAATAATACAAAACCCTAGAAGACAGAATCTGAGCTTTCCAAGCATGAACTGAAGCAAAAATGAGGTATAAGAGGATCAAAAGAGTCCCACTTACTTGATATTGATGGTGTGGAACCTCAATTTGATGATGAAACCTCTGAAAATGAATATTTTTCTTCCTTAAAGAAAGCGCAATGCACTCTGGAAAAAGCGTAGCGCTGCCAGTGAAAAGCACAACACAACAAGGAATGTGGCTCTTTGGTGGCAAGAAATTGCTACTCTGAGGATAAAAGTGAGCTTTCTTGGTGGAGTGATGTCTCTTAAACTTGGAATGAGAAAATGAGATTCTATTTTGGTTTTTTGTAGGTTGGAATTCGATTTTTCTTCTTGGTGGTGATGTGGTCCCACCATGTCTTTTCACATTTTGTTTTGAATTGATAGTGAAATGTAGCCTTAGAACCTTTTTATTCATATTACATCATGATAGATATAAAATTACACTTTTGAAACCTGTATTGAATATTTTTCACTATTACTACTTTAAATGATGACCTCGATGATGACATGGCTTATTTACATGATATTTTTGATGACTTGACCATAATGATGACACCTAATGGAGTATGAAACTAATGATTTGGAATTTGAAACATGACTGACCATGAGATGATGACTAAGATAGTGATCAAGACACTTCAATGATGACTCATCACAATGAGTGATGGCAATGACTAATATGACAATTTGACCTTGAAATGAAATGAGTAGTGATCATACCTAGACATACTAAACAATGACCAAATTTTTATTTGAAAACCTATTTGAAACCATAAAAAATTGCAGTAGGACCCTCTCAAAAGCCTTGTAAGAGCACATTTGATCTCGAGTGACTGGCAAGATTGATAGACACTAACATGTCAAAGCCTCTTTCTACAAAATGGGCTTTGATACCAACTGTCACGCCCCTAACCTTGTGGTAGTCTTCCAACCATGTATAGGCATGTGCGACACCGCTATACTTTTTCTTTTCACCAATACTCAAGCATATGGACTACGTCTCTCCAACACTTAGCCAAATTATCACATGTTTATTATGCAGTGAAAATCAATTAATTATCTTTACCAATTTATATTTCATAAGCAGTGGAATATAAGAATCATAAAAGTAACATATACATCATATGTGGGAGGGGCAACTCCCAGTTAATTCGAGTCTGCCCAATATATATTAATTTTGTAATTTAATTGTACAAAATATTTTACAAGTCTCTGCAACCTTTAGAAACTCGGCCTGCACACTCTTCCAAACTCGTGCACATCTGCCAAGTCACTGTACCAACCAACACACTCTACCTACGTTTCCATGCACACTCTACAAGTCCTCCTGAACTGTTGTGCACGTCGTGCATGCCCCGGCGACTCTCTGTATCACTTCTTGCACTCCTGTGGGTAAGCCCATTGCCTAACATGTGCAGTCGACGCACTTGTTTGACATGACACCCCCTGTTGTGCAAACCATTGTGTCCACCCATGGGTTGGCTTGCCCATTGCTCGGCCGACTTCAACACACGACTTCCACACTCGTTCACCCAACTCGTCCATTGCACGACTCACCCATTGGTCGCTCGTCGCACGACTCGCTCATCGGTCTCTCGTCGCACAACTCACCCACCGGTTTCCCTTCGCACGATTCACCCACGGGTCGCCCATTGCATGACTCACTCACTGGTTTCTCAGCGCATTACTCACCCATTGGTCACCTCCACATGGTCGCTCGTCCCAATGGACAGGCGCCCGCCCAACACGGCGATGCTTATCTCGTATGCTATCGGCCCATTAATGCGGTGGCAAATACACTGCTCACTGTCAGATTAATGCGGTGGCAGATACACTGCCCACCGTCAGATTTAAATCTGACGGTGGGCAGTGTATCTGGCACCACATTAATGGACTGATAGCATAAAAAATAATGTTCGCCGCTTAACACGGTGTGTCTGCTATGTGTGCGCCCAACTGTTGCACATAACTGAACGCCACTCCAAGTCGCCTCAACACGGGCGGCTGTCACAGATGGGCGCGTCCGCTATGACTCGGTTGCACAACTCCCGACTCAAAGTCCTAACCGACATGGTGTCTATAAAATTTACTACAACCCATGATTAAAGCAAAAGAAAATGGATGTGAGTTAAATAAAATATATATCAAACATTTTAACCTCGAAACAATTAGATCCTCATTCAAAGAATCAATTAATTTAATTAAGGTTATGTTCAATGTATCAATGTATCATTTTGTTAACGCAATGGGGATTGTGGGGGTGCCAAAGTATTTTTAAGCACACTTCTACGCACCTCAGCATTGCGTAAAAAAAATGGCTGCTTTCCACCTGTTATGGTCGCAACCTCAATATTCCTCAATTCAACAAGTCTGTGCAGAAACATATTAGTCCCATCCATATTTTAGCGATCAAATCAATTTTCAATTGTCGGTTGGTATCCTCCGTCTCATGTAACGTTTGAGTGGCCGAAAAAGACTCCACAACCATTCCTCATTTTAGTGAACAAATCGATTTCAATTGTCATATTCTCCTTGATTTCAAGTGTCACGAGTATAACAGTCAAGTGGCTGACAAAGACCCGTATTATCTCTGAAGTGTCACGAGATTATACTACCCGTATTATCTCTTGTAGCTATTGATTGGTCAAAAGATAATAATCCACATATAAAAAAAATTACAATAAGTTACCTTGCTAAAATACGTACAACAAAAACTTGGCAAATTGGGGTGAGGGAGATCATAATTCACATGGAAACATTGATGACATGTATTTTTTAATTTCAGCGTAGACACTTCTCTTCTTGTCTTGATATCGATTTCACATCAAAGATATTGGAAACAATGTACATATCAAGGTATATTATGAAATGAAACTTTTATGGAAAACTAATTCGACGTTGTAAATCACAAGGTACATTATACAATGAAACTTTTCCTTGGTAGCTTCGAACTTTAGCATCGATATATTGTGAAGAGTGTGGAGGTGTAAAGGAAGTTTTCTTACTCCACATTATATCAACATAGTTTCATACCAAAAAAAATATAGAAAAAGAACAAAAAGAAGCTTTAAAATCCACAATATATCAACGTTATGGCAGAGATGATTTTTTTTTTAAACTAAATTTCATCAAAAAGATGTAGAAAAAGAACAAAAACAGCTTTAATATTGCTCTAAATACAACACTTTGACTAGAATGTTTTTCTATGACTCTAACGATCTTTTATTTGAAAAAACAGAACATATAAATTCACAGTCAAGAGCATAGAAGCTTTGATACTGTTTAGGTATGGTATTTTATGGGAACTCATACTTTTATAAATTATTTTTAGTTTCGTAGAGTTTAAAATTTCATTTCATTTTATAACTTCGAAATGAATTCATACATTGTGTATATTCACTGTGGATATATTAATATCGTTTGTAGGTCCATTCTTTAGTGTTATTTTGAATTTGCAAACATCATTTGTGCAAGTTTCTCTAGTCTCAGGCAATGTGTAATAAATTTATTGCAGGTTGTGACAGAGCTGGCACTCATGCAAGCACAACTGGCATGTCATATGTCATCTGAATCAGCGTCGACCTCCTCGAATTAACCTGTCATGTCTTTTTCGTCGTACAGTCAGCATCCACATGGTTCCCTGCCATGCCAGCCCGATAGCTTGCTCTTCTCTCGCGTCAAGAATGAGACCCCCTCCACTTCGCTAATGACAAGGTCTGCGAGTTTTACGGGTTTCCGAGTGACAGTTTTACTTAAGTTGCAATAATACTTTAACCAAATTAACATCTCTCCAAAGTTATCAACTCCTCTGTCAACAAGTGTGGGGGTGTCCAAGCGTTTTTTTTACGGCTTTTTTAAGGGATATTTCACAAAATAGATTATGAATTTTTCAAATAAAAAATTGGAAATAACATGAATTTTTTCAAGTGATTTATGTGAATAAAAAGATGAAAAGCTTATCGATCAATTAACACACATATTTAATGCATTAAATCACATTATATATCAATTAAAATAACAGTTTTTTTTTTTCAGAAAGAAAAAAAACGCTATTTTATATCATGATAAATAAAAAACAGTGCAGAATACAGCATAAGAAGTGTAGTGAGTAATCACTTCCAAAAACATGCAACATTGCCCCTAAAACCAAAAATAATGTGATCTCGCAAAACATACCCATCACATGAGACTCATAATCAAGCAGCATGGAGAGAAATGAGAAGCATATACATATCATGGGGTTAGTCCAGCACCGTAGAAGTGAACCCCTGTCAACCAAATCCGTAGATGTGAACCCACTAGAGTTGTGACAACAAGAACCACTCCATTGATAAGCCAGAACAACAGCTACAACTTTCTTAATTTTTAATCCAAAATATAAAATTTATATCATGACATTATATATAAAAAAATTAGTTAAAAGTAATATTTAGTGAAAGCTCTCCCAAGGAAAACTAAGGGAAACTAGTATCTTCACCAATTAAGCATAATGAAAGTGATCTATATTGTTCATAATATATCTTTTAAATAGTAACTACACCAAAGGTGTTTTTATGATGGGTTTGGTTGGGTAGATTTGACCAATAAGATCTATGTATTTTCGTTCTCCTCCCTCCAAATAAAATTTGACACATGGCATTTCAACTATCATGGAATTAGCTAGGAAGTATGTTGTAATTTAAAGTTTTCTAAATCCCATCCTAAATGAAAAAAGAAAGATTATAATCTCTAAATTTTGAGATATTTTGATTTTTCCTTGGTTTTTAAGTTAATTTATCATTCCGCAATGGGGGTGTCATATCAAATGGACAACTGGAGGTGATGAGGGTGGAGGAGGTAGGTGGGCTTCCACGCACTACTTGCGCACATTAATGGCTCCTCACAAGCTCGAGGTTATGCTGCCTTGGTTCATGCATCGTCTTTCTATTATCCGGTTATCATCCAGGTTGATGGGTTGTGTGTGCACTATCTGCAATGTTTGGGTGGTGGTGAGTGTGAGGTGGGTGAGAGCACCCTGTATTTCAGCGTCTGAACTCAATTCATGGCTTAAGATTCCTGTGCAGGGTGAGAATTGGAATAGTGTGAAGGCGTGGAAGCGGCTTTGGTTTTGTGTTCGGCTGTGGGATCCCGACACTTCTGCCCCTGCTCTGAATGAATTTGAGACTAGTGTGGCAGCTACCCTTCTGGTGGTTGGAAGAGAACCCAATTGGGCGTGGTTCTGGGCAAACGGTTGGTCCATTGTGGTGGTGCGGATCTTGGTGCTCGCAGACAAGGGGTCTGGGCTTCCTGGTGCATGCCTTCCCATCAGGTTCTTTATGTTGAAAGAGTGTGCACGATTTTGGAGCCCAATCCAACCTCCTGTTCTCGTGAGGCAGTCGACGCGGGGGGTCGGGTAAGTGGTGTTTGTAACCATATTTACAATTTTAATTGGTTTTCGGTTTCCTATATTGGTGATGCGCCTCATAGCCTCGAGTCATAGGGTGGTGGAGAGATAGGTTGTATGTCGCGGTAGCATGGCAGACCACGAAGAGGTGGTCTTAGGTGAGATATAGAGGACAGAAGGTCGAATGGTGAACCTAGCTCCGAGTCGGAGTCTGCGGAAAGGGCGAAAACGTGAAGCTGGGTTACACTTTTGTGAGAATCGGGGCCCGAATTTTTTTTCCAACAATAGTTCGGCCGAAAATTTTTACAAGTTCGGCCGAACTATTACAAAGTTCGGTCGAACTTTCTTATAAAGTTCGGCCGAACTCCAGATTCCATTTACAATGACAGCACACTGACAGCGCTGGCAAACAAAATTTTTGCCGGAGATTGGAAAACCGACAATTAAAGTTCGGCCGAACTACTACAAAAGTTCGGCCGAACTCTACTTTTAAAATAGTTCGGCCGAACTAATTTCTATAAATAAATCGCCCGCGAATGTTTACGGTTTACTGTTTCATTTTTCGTGCGTTGTTATTGCGGTTTATCGTGTTCGCGCTGTTGCTGCTGCCGAGGCCCTGGTGCTCCTGTCGCCGCCCTAGTGCTCCTGCCGTCCACGCGGGTAAGGCTCGAATTCAGTCTTTTGAAATGTGTTTATGCTCATAACAAGAGGAGAAACAGGTTCCTTCTTTCCTATCTTTCACTTTCACGATAATTATGCTAGTACCTTATGCAGGCTATGAGTTTCGCTTAACAGTGATACTATGCTTCATAAATTTTTTACTTTTTCTTGTACTCAAAATATCCCTTCTTATCCCTTCTTAAGGGATAATGGAGGTGCAAAAGTCTGCGATTTGTTTTCCAGAAGGGTCAAACTTGAGAGGACTATTAAATTATCCCTGACATCCTTTTCCATTGGGCTTTAATTCCCTCTAAATAATCTCAGTTTTGAACCATGTAATGTTATTTTTTCTTTGTTATTAGTGTTAAAAATAGTGCCCAAAAATGCGTTCTAGTTACCTCCACAAATTTGGCCGACAAAGAGAAGATACCCCACCTTAGCCCAATTGGTATGATGTTTCTCTGTACATGAGGCCTTGAAAATACACCACTTTTTCAAGCCTTTCAGGCAACGGCAAGTGTAGAGGATGTGAAACAGTCTACCAAATATTAGGCTCGCCTGCTGGCCTAAACAGTCTACGCAGTATCACTGTTTTAGATATATTAGGCTCGCCTACTGGCCGTAACAATCTACCACGTCCAAAAAAAAACAGAGCCTTGTGGGTACCATTCATATTGAGTACTAGAGAGCATCTTTTGATCAGCAACAATGAGTAGTATGTAATTGACAGGCTTGTTGTGCGGATAATAGTCTAGTAAAAAAACGAACCCTTATGGAACAGCATACAAGTGAGTACAGGCTCGCTTGAAAAGACATTAGGCTCATTTGAAAACCATTACTATCTACCACATCCAAAAACAGAGCATGTGGATACCATTTATATTGAGGAATGTCAAGTCCGTTGAGGAAATTGCAGCAATATTTTTAATAATCCTTCTGATTATATAAGAAACATCAAGCTCGCTTGCAGGTTAATACAGGCTCGATTGAGTACTAAAGAAAACACAGACAACATCTTTTGTTGGAAATATTTGCCTCCCTTCTTGACTGGAATGTTGGAAACCTGCTCTGTCTTGAAACCCCTTCTTGGAGTCTCTCTCTAGCTAGAACTGCACCTACACTCTGCAACTAGCCAAAAAACAGATTTGAAATATTTGACTAATTTTTTATATAATTGAAATTAAAAAACAGATGATTTTCTCCAAGTTTTAATTGTTTAAAATATGATTGTTTAAAACTGAAAGATTTTTTTTCTTGTATATTTGAAGCTCTCCATTATTATATAAAAGGATTTTATGCTTGTATATTTTTATGCTCTTTTCCATATAGTAATGTCAATGTATGAAGTTTTAAATTGTTTTTATTATTTTTATTATATGTTGGATGTGATTTTGATTGAAAATGCTTCTTTTTTATTTATTAATTAAAAAAAATTATTAGAAAAATTATTGCTTTAAGCCTTGGAATTTACAATCAAAATTAGAAAATGTTTTTCTATTTAGAAACTATTTATGAAAAGTTTAATATTGTTTGATTTTCTCTACCATGTCCTTTTTACATATATCTAGAATAATATTATTTGTATTTTCCGGTTTTTTGTCACATTTTACTACCATAATCAAAATCTATAGAAATAATAATCTAACATTATAATATCTTGAAATGGAGCTAGCCAACTCAAATGTAGTATTGCAAATCCCTGACTAAGTTAGATGAGGAAGCTATGTATTACTTAGTGTTGTATCCATATTAGGGTTGCAAGTTCTATGGGTTCAAAAGAACACTTGCAAACAATTTGTTTTCCATATGACCTCTCTTTTTCATAGATAAATTTCATTCTTTTAGCCATTATGGATTTGAGAAAAATACATCCTGATAGGCCAATAAAAAGCCTTAACAATGAATTAAACATGAACAACTATTAAATATGGGTAACCAAGTAGCATGAAAACAAACAGCTAAATCACCAAGGCTAGTAGTGATAAATAATAAACATTCTAGGATACATAAAAATTCCATGTAAATAATTTTTTTACCTAAAATCACTAGATGGTGAGGCCCACAGCAACAACTGCAAAAGCAATGCAATATAACCAATCAAACTACATCAACAAAACATATGGTCTTGAATGAGGTTTTGGACTCTTTAGATATAAATGTACACCATGGCAATGTATCTTATATAAAAATTTAATCCATGTGCTTAACCTTAACATTGACACAAATGGAATACAATTTCACTCATTGCTTTATGATAGAAAAATATTCGGATGAGTATTACCCACATATCTGAAGTCAAAAGGGATAGATTAAAAAGGGATGCTCTGGTCATCTATAAAAGATAAATTAAAGAAGCATGACATGACATGACAGATTAGTAATACAAATTAGATATGCGTACCAATCATGTTCATATAACACAACAAATAGATGATTCAATACAAATGTCACATAGAAGTCATATTTATCTCATGGGCCTTAAACTTAAATTATATATCTATCATTACATCAAGCATTTGAATGTAAATTAAACATGTGTAATAATAATGTCCTTTAGTTCAATAAATAAATAATAATTTGCAAATGCCATATCTAAGCTATATTTCATCTAAGTAGCTTTCAATTTAAACTTATATCTAATGTTAAATTATATAAAAGAATAACAGTATTTCAAACTTCAAAATAATATTTAGAGTTGGTATAAAATGTGACATAATTTTCCTGCGTGGAAAAACATAGTTACGGAGAGTTCAAAACTCATGCATTTGAATAGAAAGTGGGTATACGAATGAGCAAGTATATTTTTTCTAGAAATGAGGAAGTGAAGGTTGATAGAGAGCCACACAAAATTTCAAATTCATACCTTACCAAAATTGTTAGATCCTTTTAAAGAAAACATATTTAATCAACTTTCATTGAAATATATGATAAACTCAACCCAATTTTATGAAAAGTAGTATACCATTTTTTACATAATTTCACATAATACAAATAGATAAATTTTAATTAAGTATTGTTATAAAGATTTAACTACCCATCAAGAGATGGCCAAGTGATTGAGAGAGGGCATCATCACAATAAAAAACCAAGTACAAATTGTAGTAATCCTAGAATCATGCTTTACATGAGGTAAAATTGGGGAACTCATGACTTGAACTATAGATAAAAAAGCATTTACCCTTACCAAAAACAATATGATAAAAATTGACAAACTACATAAGCTTAAGCTTAAGGGGATATAATCCTTCTTGCCTTCCATATAGATAATGAAAATGATTGTTCCAAGTCTCATGTTGCTTCTCATGTTATTTTATAAACCTTGATTGGAAATAAAAATAGGAGGGAAGAAATGTAAGAAATATAAAACATAATGAAACACAACATAAGAAATAGAGAACATAATGAAACACACACATAAATAACTCTAGACAATCAACACAATTATTTTCCTAGGAAATCCCTATATGGGAGACAAGCAACCCTAAAAAGTAATGATGCTCTAGACTCCTTGTTCCCTAGGAAATCCTTATGGGAGAAAAACAACACTAAAATGTAAACATGCTCTACTCTCTCTTTTCTGGTATGGAAAATATGTGAGTAGAAAGAAAGAGGTAATCTCTCTAGAGTTAGCTAAGACTTTTAGCGTGTAAGGTTGCTATAAAAACTTAACTTCATACATTTTTTCTCTCTAACTTCACACTCCTAGTTGTATTTTCAAATATGGAACAAAATACAATAACACAAAATGGAACTCTTATTCCTCCTAGTGGCCAAGTATTTAACCTAGTGTGATAGCCAACTAGGTGTAAGATTTGACTTTGTCAACCATTAACAAGGTTTGTGATTTTAGACCTTTTAGAGTCTTGTTAAAATTCCACATGTAGCTAGCTTGCCATGCATGAGTAATGGGGCTAAGATGTCATTCTCTCGTACCATGGTGGTCAACATGATAGGTCAACTTACTAAAGGCATAAATTTTGAATGAACTTCGTTTGATATTTTTCTTGCACCATTGGATATGTCTTTAAGTGTAGAATAATGGTAAAGATTTCGGCACAAGGGATAATTGTTTGACCCCCAGAAATGTCATTTAATGCCTCAAAATGACTCCAAAAGGTTTTAGACCCCAATTCTCCACCCACCATTAAAATGACCCTACAAGTTGATTCTTTAAGTTTTTTCACTCTATAAGCATCAAAATATATGAAAAATAATATAATTATCCAATCTAGATCATTATTTAATAATTTGTTAAAATTATGAGTAAGATATACATCATGGAATTTAAATAAATAGCGTTAATTCATTGAACACCCTTGTACATGTTCCTTGTTGATACTTTTAAAGTAATACTTTTTGAAAAATAATTTGTTTATGGATTCTATTTTCCACATTCTCTAAACCATATCAAAAACCTTCTTATAATATTTGAAATCGAAGGTCTTTCCCATACCAAAGTATGTTCTTTTAAAACATGTTTTCTTGGTGATATGGGTGATTTAGAAATGATTGGGAGAGCGAAATTCCTTGAATTTAATACATGTACAATATGTTTGGTTCATGCCACTAAGCCAAGAATTTTAAATTCAACTGACTTTTAATATAACAAACTAAATCCTGCAAAAAAGGAATAAAACAATTTATGTTAGGGTTGTGGATTTAGGCATTGAAACAACACACCATGATATTTCAAATTTAAAAATAATGGTTTGAGTCCTAGGTAGTTCAGAATCCTATTTGTTTTCAAAATAAGGATGCACTCCCATTTGATTCTCATGATTAGGTTGTAATCATGAGGCTCTCGCTCAAGAGTGGACCTTCCCAAAATATTGTGACGTCTTGTCACAAACAAAACCATCAAACTAAAAACACATCATGCATGAAACATAGATCGCTGACATATATCATTTTTCTCCTTCAAAGAAAAAAAATTCACATCATATGAATATCTCCATGTACTCTTACATATTGGTGTACAAAACCTTCAACCAAAAACAAGTTTCACAACATGCCTCTTCAAACAACTGACTCTCAAGTCAAATAATAGAGCTCATGTACAAATTTCCATATTTGTTGCATTTAAGTGTGTTAACTTAACTCTACTTTCAATTGCTTCATGCAACATGCACCATACTTTGAATTTGTAAAGAAATTCATGAAACATCAAAATACATGCAAGGCCTTAATTGGAGAAGAAATCTAACCATCTCTTAGCAAACCATTTCGAAATTGACATTTTTGCTCTGTTTTTTTGAAGATTTAAGAAAAATTACACCAAGTAGCTTCCAACTTCATATGACCATCATGTCAAACTCATCTCAGGATATTGTCCAAGTAAGATCCACTTAAGCAAGAAATCTAGTATACATGACTCCAATTTCAATTAGCAGCAATGAAAGTTCTAAGTATGGTGCAAACATTGCTCCAGATCCTCAATGGGGCATGTTTGATGACAATAATTTGGGGAGTGAGAGAGGGAGATGGTAGGAGAAAAAATTCAAGGAATCCACGGGAAATTGAAAAATATATAACTAATAAGGTGGAAGACATTTGTAACCTAAGAGAGAAACCTGTTAGGAAATGGGTGAAGTTGGTGTTACACACCCAATTGGACAACCTCGAGGAGAAAACATTTCTCCCACTTTATTTGTTGGCATAACCTAGTAAGTATTATTCACTAGCATGTATTTTGTAAAGGCCTTGTCCTAGTTCCCATTCAACTCCATCCACTAGGTTGTAGAGGATTCTAAGCCTAATTTCATGAAAAGTAAGTTGGGGATGATCACATTGACCTGCTTGATGACGTGTCTATGAAGATTAACTACCTTGAACTATTTTTTTGCGTAGGGAAAGAGACACATTCCCATGTCTGAGCATGAAAACATTCTTTGATATTGTTAATGTCTCTAGTGTTTACTTCTACAAGTTCTATAGGCAGAGTCTGTAAAGGGCCAGGTAGCCTCTAGATCTCATCTTTTATGAAAGGTGACATATCTAGTAAATGCCCCTACAGTCGATCTCTGGAATGGATCTAAATAGAAGTTCTTCATTTTAATATCCATAAAACACGAAGTTAGCTATTTAAGGAAGGGGTTTGTGTCGAGCTTTAAGTGTATTTTTGTGAGAAATTTACGAGTTAATTAGCTTTTAAAAACTCGTGTCTGAAATAAAATGCAACTCCATCCCATTCGACTCCATCCACCCGGGTTGTGAGATTGCGGAAGCCTAATTTCATAAAAAGTAAGTTGGGGATGATCACATTGACTTGCTTGATGACATGTCTATGAAGATTAACTACCTTGAACTATTTTTTTGTGTAGGGAAAGAGACACATTCCCATGTCTCGAGCATGAAAACGTTATTTGATATTATTATTAATGCCTCTAGTGTTTACTTCTACAAGTTCTATAGGCGTAGTCTCAGAAAGGGCCGTGCAGTCAAGAATCACACCTAATCCTCACCTAAAAGACTAAATTAAACACATTATTATTAAGGTGACAAGGAGATTTCTAGGTTTTGAGCTCCCCATTGTTAGATGAGTGTCGTAATGGCATTCCATGTATTTTTGTAAGAACTTATGATATTGTGATATTCTAATTACGAAATAGTGATCTTGAGTACATGCTGGATAATGTAGTAGTTAGGAACTTTTTGATAAGGGGAGATTAGGGATGTGACCAAATTCCTATCAATGAAAAAAAATTTCTTCACCTTCCTATAATCCCATTGTAGCTTTGGGGGCCAAAGGTAAGAAGAGTACCTTGGAATTTCTTGGGTGAAAAACCAAGTGGGTCACTAACTTTGGGGTCTAGTGCATTGGAATTCACTAAAGAATTGGTCATTGGAGCTGCTTCAAGCTAGGAGTGAGCATCGTCACCAACCTACATCGAATATTTTACACTCCCTAGGGTGAATGATACTTTAAATTGATTGATAGTCTAAGACTTTCGAATTTTTCCGAATGCCAAATGATCTTACAAAGCTAGTATTTATAATATCCTAGTAGGTCATTCGGTGACAACTTTTACCAAAAAATTGAAACAAAGAGAATCTATCCTTGGCTAGGACATCATGTAAGATGCCTGCCATAAACAGTAAAATTGTACTTAAAAGTTGAGATTCGGGCAAGTGGGGACAACCACTTGTTATCTCGTCCCTTATAGGCTAGGCCATATGGGGACTGAATCTGACCTTACAAAATAAAGTGAAATAATTTGTACCATACGGTCGGAAAACATATACAAGAACAATTAATTTCATTCTAGAATATATATATATATCCAATACATTTAACATTTTTCATCAATGCAAATGTATAGAAAAACTATTTTCAGTTGATACTATAGCACGTGCTTGTACCCAAACAATTTGTAACATGTGCAAACCACAAATAACATAAGTAGCTTTACAATTAGTTGGAGTAATCGGAAGAGATGGGGAATATTTAATCCGAAAGATTGATTATTGTCAACACTTCACTCAAAAAAATTCTAATGGAATTCCATCCTCAATAATCCGCTCATGATTGGATTTTACATTTTCCATTTCCTAATTTTCGATTTTTCGATTGAACTTCTATCAACTTTATGCGTGCCGCACACACCAAGTGACTATATTGACAACTTCTATGGAAGAATCAAAGTTCATAGTCTTCAGTAAACAGAAGTCTCCACTTGATGAGTTTGTCCAAAATAACCTTCAAGTAATAGACCCTCTCATTAAGCATCAAACTGCGGATCATTATAGTCTTGTAATAATTTCATTTTTCGTTCAGTGCAACGCATAAAATAATACTTCACATTTTCATCGTTGTCAATAGGTGCAATTACAGCAAAAACATCTCTTGCACAATAAAATAAATTTAACATTTAATTATTCATATTTAAATTTATTTCCAGATCTTTAAATAATTAGAAAGTAATTCAAATGTTACCTTCTCTAACAAGATCAGAAACTCGATCACCATCAGATGATATTGTAGTTTCCTCTCATTGCATTTCTTCAAACATTGCAACAGAAATTTTTCCCTTTGTATTTAGCTCTGTATGTTTCCAATCGTTCACATACATTTTGTTTTCACAAACGTCATTGGATTTTGTGTTGTCTATGCAAACATCAAAAAATCAAGAATATTTTCTTTTATCCAATGCAAACACATTTCTGGACAACTTTGTTTGAATTGAATGCAATTTAGAGTCCCTTTTATTGTTTCAACGCCATTTCCACCGATCTATCTACGTCTTCGATTCCAATATGCCGAAACTTTTGGGAGGTGGGGAAAATTAGAAAAGAATTTGTAAATATGATATCAAAATACAATTAAAAATAATCATTGCATGATAAATGTACAATGTTTAAAATTAGATTTCCAATATAAATTCAATTGAATGTACCTTCAAAGACTTCTCTCTCGATGGGTTATTCTCATGGCTTAGAGCAGCGATGCACCATTGAACAACTTCTTCAGCGTTCACAAGTCAGCGTGCAGGGTGGTTCATTTGATATCTTCGAAGTACTCGTTTTATGCATGCTCTTGCACCGTCATGTTCTCCTTTTCCATGGCCAGTCTCAAAGAAATTCCAACAATGTTTAATGCATGTTTTCTTATGAAGACAACACAACCAAAAGAATGACCGTGCAGATTTGAATCGACTTGCGCATCCATATGACCATATCCAATGTTCATTGAATGTTATTCCACGATCTTTCAATGAATCATAAATTCTTCCAAAACAATGTTTTACAAAACATGTATCATGTGTACGATCATCACTGATATAAAAGTGATATTCTTTAATGATATGTCGATTTTCACTCGTGATTTCTATATGATCGAAGTTTTGTTCAGCATGTCTATATAGAATATGGACGAGCATGGAGACTTGGTTAGAATGATAGTATTCACTCTCAATTTCTTTTTCTGGAACAAATGTGTAGTTTTCTGCAAAATCAATCACTAACAAAATGGTCCCTGGTGGAAAAAATTCACGAGATTTTTTGAATTGCAAGTCTTGCCATCGAGATCTATGGGAATGCTTGGTGTATTTGTAAATTTCTACCTCAAACTTTCTCAAAAAGTCTATCGTAAAAATTTCGTCTTCTCGTAATTTGATTCTTTTTAACACTATTTGCACCTTGAATCGATGTATGGATATATTCATATCTCTTCCATTTCACTTTCATGTTGGACAATGATTGATCATTTATATCAGTAAGATATTTGTTTTGAAATTTAGTCAAATTTCCACAATCATCGCATTTTTTACCACCAACACATTTATTTTCGTAAAATAGTTCATCGCTTTATCTTTCACATAGAATTTGAGATATGAAATCACGGATAGTGGAAGGAGGAGGTGAATCCTTCCAAAATGTTACACCAAAATTAAGGAATGTGTCATAATATAACTCAAATTCCACATGATAACGACAACAACGAGTGTCGCGTACAATAATAGGTTTTATATACCATGGTTTTTGTTGAACAAAAGCACTGATTGAGACATGAATTTCATGATTCTCTTCTTTGAACTTGTTGAAAAACTCTATCTGAGTGGTGTCCAAGAAATGTTTTGGATGTTATTCGTACCGATTTCGTGCTATTCTTCTTTGCATCACATCCCTTTCTTGGTGAAACATGTGAATTTTTCATCCAATATTCATATATTATTTTTTCAACATTTTCTCCAAGTCTATATTTGTATGGTTGCTCACAAATAGCTCTCTCCAACAAGCGAGTTCATCATTTACATCTACTTGGCAATGAAATTTTCGATGTTTGTGCAGTTTTTCACGAGGTTCTGCTCAGGCCATAGATGTTATCAAACGATTCTCTTGAGTATTTGGTGAAACTATTGCCATCTGTATTCCTCTACGTATATTTGAAACATCTTTATCTCTAGATCTCTTAATTGAATTTATAGCACTACTCATATTTTTTATCACCTCTTCATTCATTTTTTTATATTTGGTTGATTTTCGAATACCCAATAGTGTCCTCGCTTCTTTTAATTTCCTTAATTATAGGAGACCTTTCAACATTTGAGCCTAAACTGTCACTTGCTCATTTAAGAAATACTCTTCAAAAATGCAGTTGACACGATATCGTATAACATGGTTAGGTTTTTTATCTCCATATGTGTGAGTGTCAACATTTTCTAACATCTCATTATCGATAGTGATTTCATCTGTACATATTTAAAAAAATAGTACATATTCAATAAATCACTAAATTAATAAATATGTCAATAAATATTAGGAAAATTTTAAATATATCAATAGATCACAATATTTACATTTACATACCGTCCAATTTCGCTTGAGGTTGATTTTCTTCAATATTTTGAAGAGTATCTCTATTCATTTACATTAAACAAAATATTTTTCAAACTAGTTCATCAAATAAAAATTAAGCTTCACATTTTACATTGGGAAAATTTTTAAAAATATATCAATAGATTTATAATATTTACATTTACATACCCGTTTAAACTTCTAGTTGTTGATTTTCTTCTTCAATATTTTGAGGAATATCTCGTATGTTTACATTAAACAAAATATTTTTCAAACTAGTTCATCAAATAAAATTAAGCTTCACATTTTACATTGGGAAAATTTTAAAAATATATCAATAGATCATAATATTTACATTTACATACCTGCTTCAATTTCTACTTGAGGTTGATTTTCCTCTTCAATATTTGAGAGGGCTTCTAACTTTCTTTTGCGAGATTGTTTCGTTTCTTCTCTACGTGCCTCAGGGTCTCTTTTTTTATCATATTTTATCGCACAAGTTCTTCGATTTCGCATGATAATAGGGTATGAAGTTCAAAAAAATTCCTTCAAAAAATTAGACAATAACTCAATTACAAAAAAAATCACAAAAGATTTAATTTAAAAAAATTCAGTGTAAATTTTTTGTAAAAAATACATACTCCAATCCAAAACACACACTTTAAAAAATTCGAGAGAAAATTGTTTTATAAAAATGAAACGAAGCTCAAAAGATTTACTTCAACTCAAAACAGGTACATACCTCCAAGAAATGTCTTCCAAAAAATCAATTTGCTTCCAAGAAATGTTCTTAAACCCAAACTTTGAAGAAACCTCTAAGAATTTTGAAGAAACCTCCAAGAAATGTTCTTAAACCCAAACTTTGAAGAAACGTTTTCGAACCCAAATCAAAATCTTTGTAAAATGAGATGAAGTGTGTGAAATGTGCGAAAATTGTGAATCATTTCACGGAAATTTATATTGACGCAAAATGTGTTTTAGTATGGGGCTCCGCAAAATTTTCCGGCCGACGGAGAGTTATACAATAGTTCGGTTGAAATTTTGATCAAAAGTTCGGCCAAACTATTAAGACGTTAGATTTAACGAGCCTTAAGTGGAAAACATATTTTGGCCGAACTTTGACTAAAAGTTCGGCCGAACTATGACTAAAAGTTCGGCCGAACTAATGCGTCACCAATTACGCAAAAACCAAGCTCTGAATGGTTCTGCAACTTTGAACTGATTAAACTCCATGAAAGGTTGTTAATTAACTGTCGGAACCAAGACAAGAATTTTCAGAATTGAATCTACTCTCGGGAAATATAACTTTTATGGAATTTCATAAACGTTTATTAATTTTAATTATTTTTCTAATAAAATGGGTGCAAACAATTTCTGAGGGTCATTGTGATTCAGTGAAATCAAAATTTTGTATCTCCCAAAATACATTGTAAAAAAAAACTGAAAATTAAGGGGGCATTACATTGGTCCGTCGTCTCTAATGGGTAGCTTTTTAGATTTTTAGTTTATAACTTATATGTTAAGAAATTTCTTTGGTACGCGAAACATATCCAAAATACACAGTTTTTCGTATTGGACCACTTCAAAAAATTCTAGTAATTATGATATGCATCCATTGGCTTTGTAAATATGACGAAAACAAAGTAGACTCTGTCTAGATTGTTGTAACACATTTTTTTTTTTCAAAAAAACAAATTTTCAATGAATACAGCATTGCAACATAACATGAATTCTTATGAATCCTTTTATTGTTAAGAAACACGCACTCAAAGAAATGCTAAGTTGACATATCAAATCTGCATAAAAAAATTTTCAAAAAATTAGTAATAGAAATCTAACAAAATTTCTCACAACTTTTATTTTTATCGCAAAATGAAATTCTACACAGAAAAAATTGTTATAGTCATGCAGTTGAAGAACCGAAAAACTAAATTTTTTTTCAAAAAGGGCAAAAGTGTAACCCACCACATTTTCAATTAAATCCAACATTCAATGGTAGCAATGATAGCCCAAAGACGTTCCTTGGGCCAAGGTTCTTCTCCACCACTCCCGGACATGATTGGAACAATGACAAATATACAACTCAACCCGGGACGCATGAGCAAAGATGTATGAGGAGAGAAATTAATTTATTGCCTACATTAATGACATATTCAACATCTCGCAAATGAAACTCAAGATGCTCTCAAGAGTCTTCGACGCTCCCATGACCACCTCTGAGCTCTAAAAATTCAGGTGGAACACATTGATTATCACATCCACAACCGTGTAGGCCTCTTCACTGCACCTCCAGTATTTCCTCCCAATCCCCCTCCATGATGTATTTCTTTGCACTTATTTTTTCCAATTTTGTGTCGGCAATAACCATAAGCACCGGTTGCCTTGGCTCTCTTCTAGGCTCGGTGTTTTGCAGGAATTTGACCTGGTATTTTCTAAAGCCTATGATGCTCAAATGTAATGTAGACATGATGTATCCTGCTGTAATTTTCAAAATGATAATATAATGATGCTTTTGACCGAAAAAAAAGAGGTTAATTTATCATAAAATTAAGTTTATTGGGTTTTGAAAAATAAATCTATAAAAATATTAAAATTATGATTTTTTTTTTTAATTTAAATGTTTAAAATCAATTTATAATAAAAATTGTATTAGTTTTTTTTTTCCAGGGAAAAAATCGAACTTTTTATAGACCAAGTCAGCAAAAAGTTACATAATATATGTTGCAACATTCCTTATGAAATCATCAACCTAGGGGAGGCCGAGACCATCGATACCCATCAACTGTGAAACAGTGAAGGAGAAACAGAGCATAAGCCAGAGATGCAAAAGTGTTCTCGAAAGAGGGAAAGAAACTGGCCGCCCATGTGACCCATAATGTCCATAAAAAAAACATCCATCCAAAAAAGATGCACCAAGTCATCTATCTTGGGTCTCAAAAAGAGAAACACCTAGACAAGCATGAACAGAAGGCCTCTCCGAAGAGAAAACAACCCCATAAATATGATATTATATATGCTGTTAAAGTCAAGAAAAGAGAAAAAAAATATAGTCACTTCTGTCAACAGAATTACATATAAAGGATCCATTTTTTAAGTTTATAACTGCATAAATGTACAAAGCCTCCTAGAGATAAAAAATGACTGGAGAAAAAGTAAAGACGAAACCACATAAAGAAAAATGATCAGTAGGGTCTGATGTTCGACACGAACAACCAACCCATATTTTTCCTCTATTGACCACGCACCCGTAGCAAGTTGAAGACCGACTTTAGATAGTAGGTCAGCTTCTCCCATTCCCTATAGATATGGCATAAAGAAATAAGATTGAAATGAGTTTTGAGAGCCTGTATTTCTTCAAGAATAGGAATTAATAAAAAGTGCAAACATCTCTGAGAGTTGTTAACCCAATTTATTGTATAAATTTGCTGAATAATGATAATTTATCCACCGAGATTATCCTGATCACTATCAATTCGAATTCATATGCAACACATAATCTCTTCCACTCAGATCATCACACATGCGGAAATAATAGAAGCAATCTCACATCAAATCAATCACACATTAACTCAGTATGTATGGGGAAAGCCTATAGCTGAAAACCCCGCAGCTATTTTTTATATTATAATGGAGAAATCATGTAACCAAACAAGTACAATACTCCTCACAAGTACTCAGTACTTTCTCATAAAGTCACACACAATCTGACTCAGTTTTGAACAAGTCACTGGTTCAAAACTCCCCGCCAATTGCCCTTGCCTCTATTGCGCAATCATGGCCTGTATATGAAGAGATCCAAGGTTCGAATCCCCTTGGCTTGACTGCACAATTGTCATGGACAATTCCTCCAAGTGTAATGCAAATCCCATGCAAAACTGATGTCACAACTGTTAGTTGTACTCACCCTTTCATCTACCTCTTTCACTGGTCTCCACTGAACTGTCCATGCACCGTAGTGAACTCATGTGTTCTTGAGTTGAATAATGAGTTATCAATTAATGAATTAAATAATATTTAATTCACTCCACCTATAACTAGTTGATTAGCTAGTTAAACTAATCTCAACCAAACTTCAACTAAATTAAACCGAACACAACTCCACTAGTCGTCTCATTAACTCCACCAAACTTCTCGCCACCGAAGTCCTAAAATGAAGTCAACCATGCATGTGCTCACCAAACTCTTAAGAATAGCGAATTCCTCTACTGTGATGCATGAGCCACTTCCAAGGCTCGAACTGAAGTGCTCCAAGAGAGTAAATCGAAGTTTAGAGTCCAAATATTATTAAGGGTAAATAATATTTGACTTCCATATTTTTAGGATAGGCAGTCTAAAAATAGACTTCGACCTATAGGTCCAAAAAATAGAGGTCCATTTATTTTTACCAACATGACCAATACATAACATACTGCAATCCCTGGACCATGCTCCATATGTATAAAATTAGACATAGTCTAAAAATAGACTTTGCGCCAAAATTTTCCTGCGGGCCCACTTAGTGAAGGTGACTTCATTTCACTAAGCTCCATCATCTTGCTGCATTTTCAACATTTATGACATTCAAAGAATCCCCAAAAATGTGTGTCGCCTCAATGCCCAAATGAATCAGTCAACAAAGAAGGAGTTTTAAAGTTTGAAGTTCAACAAAATTGTTTGATCCTTCCCCAAGACCAACTGCCGCAGATAAAGAAAAATGTTGATTTTTATGAATGATCATCCCAACACCACATGTGCCCTAGGCCACCGCACCATTGAAATAAGCCCATGGAATGGAGTGATCTGTGACCTTCAGCCTGATCCTCCGTTGTTTGTAAGGAGGGTTTTCAGGAGGAAGGCCCGAAAAAATGGTCGTAGAATCAGCGACAATAGAATCAATGTTAGGAGAAATTTATTTAAAAATACATTTGTTCCGTGAAATCCAAATACCTTAGGAAATAATGAGTGGGATGTTTCTACGAACTGTGTCCGTGCTTTCTTCCCACCATTTGTTCCATGCATCCCCACACGAGTTCCCACTCCAGTGGTGACTAATCGAGAAAAGCTCACCCATTTTCTCCCAGACCTTCTTTGTGAAGGGACAAAAGAGGAACAAGTGGGCAGTTGTATCTGACTTTGACTTAAATAGAACACATCTGCCCGGGCCGAACTGAAATCTCTTTTGAAGTGTGTCCCACGTGGGAACCTTATTTTGAAGGATACATCAAAAGAAAAGATTTGATTTTTGGTTGTAATAAAAATTGTATAAGTTATTATACAAATTTTTAATATATATTATTAATATATAAGTATTTTTGACAAGCAACACTGCAAGTATCATGGAATTCACTAGGATGTGCATGTCATTTGAAGTTTTCTTAATCCCATCTTAAATGAAAAAGAAGGATTTTAATCTCTAAATCTTGAGATATTGTTATTTTTCATTGGTTTCTAAGTTAATTTATTATAAAATTAAGTTTTAGTTAATATTTATTATACAAAATTTTAATATATTGTATTAATACATAAGCATTCACTACAAGAAAAAGACCCTCTAGCGGAGGTTATAAAGGAGGTTTTTACTGTTATAAAATTGGCCAAAATTTTCAAAAAAAATATGCTACCACATTCGTTTCTGGGAACAGAGGTTTTGGCGGAGCTTTTAACGAAAATCAACACAACTAAAAAAAATGGGTGGCTGGAGGTTATTACGGATGTGTTTTTAATTGGTGCGCTAATCATGATTTAACGCACCGGTGCGTACCTTTAGACAGAGCCCCGAGGCGGTCGAAGGAGAATGCACCGGGCCGTTAAGGTATAAAACAACATCGAGCATAGTGTTGGTGATACAACGCACAGAGCCGTTCTAATTGGTCTTGGGATTTGAGCGATGCCCATAGGTTGTATCAACGCACTAGTGCGTATACCTTTATGATGCACCGGTGTGCCGTATCACATAAAGGCACCGAGATTTATAATTGGTATTGGTATTCGTGCGGTGCACATGGATCGTACAAATGCACCGGTGCTTATAGATACATAAATGCCCCGGTACACAGTATCACACAAATGCACTGATATTTATAACTGGTATCGGTATTTGTGCGGTGCCCATAGATCATAAACGTACTGGTGCGTATAGACACCAGTGCATATAGGCACCAATGCGTATAGACACATAAACGCACCAGTTGACAGTTACTGATACGCAACTGTTTTCATTTTGTTTTTTTAGAAACATCGACCTGTGACAATCCAATTATTGTGATTGTTTTAAATTCATTATTCATAAAAAATCGACACATCTTATAACAATATTCATATTAATTACATTTTTATTAATGCATTTGAATGTATTGTTTGGATTAATTGTTATATGATATCAGAATTATTGTGGTTTTTTAAAATTCATTATTCATCAAAAGTCGACACATATATATTTTATAACAATATTCATATGAATTAAATTTTTATTAGTGCATTTGAGAATGACAATGGAGAACGCAATAGAATAAATTAAAACATATTTTATGACTATATATATATATACAAGACAGTCTTTATCATACAAAATGGGACAGTTATTTGTATCCCTTTGTCTTTCAATTGGGACACTATGTCCATTACATTAAACAAAATGTCTGATTTCACAGACATATTTCAAAAAATAAAACGCCTTGCTTTGATATCCAAACATAGTGATCATCATTCTTCGCTTGAACTACTGTCACTGCTAGAGCTACTTCCATGACTTGGGTTATTTTCAGGAATGTTGTGTTCACGGCGTTGATTGTTTTATTCTTCTTCACCTTCCATCTACAAACATAAAAATAAACTGAAATGAGTGTATATACATTGGTGAGAATAATGAAAATTGAAATATTAAATAATATACATCAATGTAAATCGAAAAGAAAAATGACATACCATAGCAACAATTGACTCATAAACTATACAAATTCTTTCAAAACCATGTGCCATGCCATCTTTCAAAATTTCATCTATTGGTGCAGTTCCATACTTTGTTTCCTGCAAGTTTTATACCCCATAACAAAGCATATATTTAATATAAAAGATGTTTTTGTTCTATTAATTATAGACGGAGCTAAGTAAAACAAGATCGATAGATGCTTCCAAATTCCACAATTAAATTCTGATATGCCAACATATATTCACAACCCATATATAACCCAATTTCAATCAATTCGTCTGATGGTTATTCTTTGTATGTAAGCACTTATTTGAAGACATTCAATGATGATTTTTGTAAAAAAACTTAAAAAATACAAAAATGAAATATAGTTAAGTTGTTATAAGGAAGTAACGATTACTCACAAACTTAGAGATCAACCCTTTTCTTCCTTGTCATCCTGTTCTATGTGCTGAATGGGTTCCATTTTCTTTTCTTTTCTGCAAGAAAATTCTTGAAAATTAATATTTAATGCTAAATTGTTTATTTATTGTACCTAATGACCGAAAAATTCAATGATTACATATTACATTTGAAGCACGTTGTTGTTGTTGGAAAGAATGTATACACATTCGTTCCACTAGATCCCTCAAACTTTTGTAAAAGTTTTTCCCCCTTTCGTTAACTTCCAGCACCACTCTAGATGAGCTAAGGTGCAATTCATTTTCATTTGCATGTTCTATTTTTTTTCTTTTCTTAGAACAACATTCATTTTCTGAGTTGTTGGTCCCTGTAGAACATTAAACATATGTGAATTAGTAGATTGTTTGACACATGTTATCTAATAATTTGAAGTATATACTTCCAGCACCACTCTAGATGAGCTAAGGTGCAATTCATTTTCATTTGCATGTTCTATTTTTTTTCTTTTCTTAGAACAACATTCATTTTCTGAGTTGTTGGTCCCTGTAGAACATTAAACATATGTGAATTAGTAGACTGTTTGACACATGTTATCTAATAATTTGAAGTATATTATTAATGATAATTAAAAAAGAAACTCATATTGGATCGATAGTATTTTTTCATTCACCTGATTCATCCTTTTGTAATTTTTCCATTAAACGTTTACGCTCATATGGTCCTAGATCAGAAATAATCATATCGAGCTTCATCATTTTGTGGCTCTGCATGATGCACAGTAAACAATACATATTAGTTAAACTTACATATAGTTCAAAAAAAATATTTTTTATAAAGAATTTACAAAGAATCTGCCTTTTTTGCTTTTCTTGATGTGTTAACAGTATTTTTGTTACTTGATCTCTTGTCAAACATTTCTTTATCAATTTGAAACCTGTACCATATCATTCATTAATATATTTATAAATAAATTCTCAACTTTTCAGGTAGAAAATAAATCTCAAGACACCGGTGCGCCTTTCATGAGTTCCGCACCGTAGCCGGTGCGTAGGGATATTAACAACGCACCGCAAAACAGTATAATACATCGTACAGTGCATTGGGTATTATAAACACACCGCAAAAAATAGTTTAATAGACCTAACGGTGCATGTGGTATTATAAATGCACCGCAAAAATGGTGTCATACACCATACGGTGCTTGCCTAGTTAAATAGAGCACCGGTGCCCTATTTCAAATTTGGCACATGGATTTATAAAAAAATGTTTTCAATTTTTTTACTACACAGTACTTGCGCAGTGCACTATATTATACAGCGCACCGATGCAGTGGCGTACACAGGGTGCACCGATAAAGAAAAATCTATTTTTTTCAAAAATTCATGCAATGCCCGAATGGAATGGGATCCGACTATGCAAGTCGTCTCGTGGGTTGGAAGTCAATTTAAAATGAAAAACCCTAATTCTAAAATCACAGAAACAGGGAGAAGAAAGGAAAAAAGAAAAAAATGAAGGGTTTAGGGTAGTAATGGATAAAACTGCAGAAAAAGTAAAAAACTGCAGAAAAAAGTAAAAAAAATAATCAAATTTAATCACGAGATGGTTTGAAATTCTGTGATACAGGGTTTGAATCACCAGAGGTTTGGTTTCTGATTGTCTGAATACTTCTGTTCGAACGTATTTCGCTGCCCCACAGTGCCCCCTGGAAATGAATATTTTTCTTCCTTAAAGAAAGTGCAACGCACTCTGGAAAAAGCGCAGCGCTGCCAGTGAAAAGCACAACACAACAAGGAATGTGGCTCTTTGGTGGCAAGAAATTGCTACTGTGAGGATAAAAGTGAGCTTTCTTGGTGGGGTGATGTCTCTTAAACTTGGAATGAGAAAATGAGATTCTATTTTGGTTTTTTGTAGGTTGGAATTCGATTTTTCTTCTTGGTGGTGATGTGGTCCCACCATGTCCTTTCACATTTTGTTTTGAATTGATAGTGAAATGTAGCCTTAGAACCTTTTTATTCATATTACATCATGATAGAAATAAAATTACACTTTTGAAACCTGTATTGAATATTTTTCACTATTACTACTTTAAATGATGACCTGGATGATGACATGGCTTATTTACATGATATTTTTGATGACTTGACCATAATGATGACACCTAATGGAGTATGAAACTAATGATTTGGAATTTGAAACATGACTGACCATGAGATGATGACTAAGATAGTGATCAAGACACTTCAATGATGACTCATCACAATGAGTGATGGCAATGACTAATATGACAATTTGACCATGAAATGAAAGGAGTAGTGATCATACCTAGACATACTAAACAATGACCAAATTTTTATTTGAAAACCTATTTGAAACCATAAAAAATTGCAATAGGACCCTCTCAAAAGCCTTGTAAGAGCACATTTGATCTCGAGTGACTGGCAAGATTGACAGACACTAACACGTCAAAGCCTCTTTTTGCAAAATGTGCTTTGATACCAACTGTCACGCCCCTAACCTTGTGGTAGTCTTCCAACCATGTATAGGTGTGTGCGACACCGCTATACTTTTTCTTTTCACCAATACTCAAGCATATGGACTATGTCTCTCCAACACTTAGCCAAATTATCACGTGTTTATTATGCAGTGAAAATCAATTAATTATCTTTACCAATTTATATTTCATAAGCAGTGTAATATAAGAATCATAAAAATAACACATACATCATATGTGGGAGGGGAAACTCCCCGTTAATTCGAGTCAGCCCAATATATATTAATTTTGTAATTTAATTGTACAAAATATTTTACAAGTCTCTGCAACCTTTAGAAACTCGGCCTGCACACTCTTCCAAACTCGTGCACATCTGCCAAGTCATTGTACCAACCAACAAACTCTACCTACGTTTCCATGCACACTCTGCAAGTCCTCCTGAACTGTTGTGCACGTCGTGCATGCCCTGACGACTCTCTGTATCACTTCTTGCACTCCTGTCGAACACCTGGGTTACCCCCTACATGTCTGAACCTATCATTCACGCTTGAATGCATCTTCGGGTCACCTGTCTGCTCGCCTGCAGGTCCGCTGTAGCGGTCTTGGGTCACTCAGGTCACCCGCACCCGAGTCACTTGTCTGCCCGCCTGCAAGTCCGTTGTAGTGGCCTCGAGTTACTCTGGTCATTTGTGCCCTGAACATCACGCAATTTTGTTACTTTGTGTGATTCACGATGCCCTTCGGCACTTCGCTCTTGTACACAACTCGACACGACCTATGGAATCCTCAACTCTTGCCTTGCCAACAAATTCCAGAGTCCCTCGGCCCTTCGCCTCGCCCTACCCACCGATTGTGGTTCCGTTATATTTTTCACTTTCCTTGCTTCAGTGGTCTGATTCAATGATGCTCCTTAGCTCCACACCTTGCCATACTTATATACGTCCACCAACCTTCATTTATCAATGGTTGTGGTCTTTGGTCGAGCTGTGGGTAAGCCCATCGCCTAACATGTGCAGTCGATGCACTTGTTTGACATGACACCCCCCGTTGTGCAAACCATTGTGTCCACCCATGGGTTGGCTCGCCCATTGCTCGGCCGACTTCAACACACGACTTCCACACTCGTTCACCTAACTCGTCCATCGCACGACTCACCCATTGGTTGCTCGTTGTATGACTCGCTCATTGGTCTCTCATCGCACAACTCACCCACTGGTTTCCCTTCGCACGACTCACCCACGGGTCGCTCGTTGCATGACTCGCTCACTAGTTTCTCAACGCATTACTCACCCATTGGTCACCTCCACACGGTCGCTTGTCCCAATGGATAGGCGCCCGCCCAACACGACGACACTTATTTCGTATGCTATCGGCCCTTTAATGCGGTGACAGATACACTGCTCACCGTCAGATTAATGTGGTGGCAGATACACTGCCCACCGTTAGATACCGTCAAATTTAAATCTGACGGTGGGCAGTGTAGCTGCCACCGCATTAATGGGCCGATAGCATAGAAAATAATGTTCGCCGCCCAACACGGTGTGTCTGCTATGTGTGCGCCCAACTGTCGCACATAACTGAACGCCACTCCAAGTCGCCTCAACACGGGCGGCTGTCACAAATGGGCGCGTCAGCTATGACTCAGTTGCACAACTCCTAACTCAAAGTCCTAACTGACATGGTGTCTATAAAATTTACTACAACCCATGATTAAAGCAAAACAAAATGGATGTGAATTAAATAAAATATATATTAAACATTTTAACCTCGAAACAATTAGATCCTCATTCAAAGAATGAATTAATTTAATTAAGGTTATGTTCAATGTATCGAGCTTCGTCATTTTGTGGCTCTGCATGATACACAGTAAACAATACATATTAGTTAAACTTACATATAGTTCAAAAAAAATATTTTTTATAAAGAATTTATAAAGAATCTACCATTTTTTCTTTTATTGATGTGTTAACAGTATTTTTGGTACTTGATCTCTTGTCAAACATTTCTTTATCAATTTGAAACCTATACCATATCATTCATTAATCTATTTATAAATAAATTCTCAACTTTTCAGGTAGAAAATAAATCTCAATACACCGGTGCGCCTTTCATGAGTTCCGCACTGCAGCCGGTGCATGGGGATATTAACAACGCACCGCAAAACAGTATAATACATCTTACAGTGCATTGGTTATTATAAACACACTGCAAAAAATAGTTTAATAGACCTAACGGTGCATGTGGTATTATAAATGCACCGCAAAAATGGTGTAATATACCATACGGTGCTTGCCTAGTTAAATGGAGCACCCGTGCCCTATTTTAGATTTGGCGCATGGATTTAGAAAAAATGTTTTCAATTTTTTTACTACACAGTACTTGCGCGGTGTGCTGTATTATACAGCGCACCGATGCAGTAGCGTACACATGGCGCACCGATAAAGAAAAATCTATTTTTTCAAAAATTCATGCAATGCCCGAATGGAATGGGATCCGACTATGCAAGTCGTCTTGTGGGTTGGAAGTCAATTTAAAATGAAAAACCCTAATTCTGAAATCATAGAAACAGGGAGAAGAAAGGGAAAAAACAAAAAAATGAAGGGTTTAGGGTAAAAATGGATAAAACTGCAGAAAAAGTAAAAAACTGTAGAAAAAAGTAAAAAAAATAATCAAATTTAATCACGAGATGGTTTGAAATTATGTGATACAGGGTTTGAATCACCAGAGGTTTGGTTTCTAATTGTCTGAATACTTCTGTTCGAACGTATTTCGCTGCCCCACAGTGGCCCCTAGAAATGAATATTTTTCTTCCTTAAAGAAAGCGCAACGCACTCTGGAAAAAGCGCAGTGCTGCCAGTGAAAAGCACAACACAACAAGGAATGTGGCTCTTTGGTGGCAAGAAATTGCTAGTCTGAGGATAAAAGTGAGGTTTCTTGGTGGAGTGATGTCTCTTAAACTTGGAATGAGAAAATGAGATTCTATTTTGGTTTTTTGTAGGTTGGAATTCGATTTTTCTTCTTGGTGGTGATGTGGTCCCACCATGTCCTTTCACATTTTGTTTTGAATTGATAGTGAAATATAGCCTTAGAACCTTTTTATTCATATTACATCATGATAGAAATAAAATTACACTTTTGAAGCCTGTATTGAATATTTTTCACTATTACTACTTTAAATGATGACCTGGATGATGACATGGCTTATTTACATGATAGTTTTGATGACTTGACCATAATGATGACACCTAATGGAGTATGAAACTAATGATTTGGAATTTGAAACATGACTGACCATGAGATGATGACTAAGATAGTGATCAAGACACTTCAATGATGACTCATCACAATGAGTGATGGCAATGACTAATATGACAATTTGACCATGAAATGAAAGGAGTAGTGATCATACCTAGACATACTAAACAATGACCAAATTTTTATTTGAAAACCTATTTGAAACCATAAAAAATTGCAGTAGGTCCCTCTCAAAATCCTTGTTAGAGCACATTTGATCTCGAGTGACTAGCAAGATTGACAGACACTAACACGTCAAAGCCTCTTTCTGCAAAATGGGCTTTGATACCAACTGGCACGCCCCTAAGCTTGTGGTAGTCTTCCAACCATGTATAGGCGTGTGCGACACCGCTATACTTTTTCTTTTCACCAATACTCAAGCATATGGACTACGTCTCTCCAACACTTAGCCAAATTATCACTTGTTTATTATGCAGTGAAAATCAATTAATTATCTTTACCAATTTATATTTCATAAGCAGTGGAATATAAGAATCATAAAAATAACACATACATCATATGTGGGAGGGGCAACTCCCAGTTAATTCGAGTCTGACCAATATATATTAATTTTGTAATTTAATTGTACAAAATATTTTACAAGTCTTTGCAACCTTTAGAAACTCGGCCTGCACACTCTTCCAAACTTGTGCACATCTGCCAAGTCACTGTACCAACCAACACACTCTACCTACGTTTCCATGCACACTCTGCAAGTCCTCCTGAACTGTTGTGCACATCATGCATGCCTTGGCAACTCTTTGTATCACTTCTTGCACTCCTGTCGAACACCTGGGTTACCCCCTACATGTTTGAACCTATCATTCATGCTTGAATGCATCTTTGAGTCACCTGTCTGCCCGCCTGCAGGTCCGCTGTAGTGGTCTTGGGTCACTCAGGTCACCCGCACCCTAGTCACTTGTCTGCCCGCCTGCAAGTCCGTTGTAGTGGCCTCGAGTTACTCTGGTCATTTGTGCCCTGAACATCACGCAATTTTGTTACTTTGTGTGATTCACGACGCCCTTCGACACTTCGCTCTTGTACACAACTCCACACGACCTACGGAATCCTCAACTCTTGCCTTGCCAACAAATGCCAGAGTCCCTCGGCCCTTCGCCTCGCCCTACCCACCGATTGTGGTTCCATTATGTTTTTTACTTTCCTTGCTTCAGTGGTCTGATTCAATGATGCTCCTTAGCTCCACACCTTGCCATACTTATATACGTCCAACAACCTTCATTTATCAATGGTTGTGTTGTTTGGTCGAGCTATGGGTAGCCCATCGCCTAACATGTGCAATCGACGCACTTGTTTGACATGACACCCCCCATTGTGTAAACCATTGTGTCCACCCATGGGTTGGCTCGCCCATTGCTTGGCCGACTTCAACACACGACTTCCACACTCGTTCACCCAACTCGTCCATCGCACGACTCACCCATTGGTCGCTCGTCGCACGACTCGCTCATCGGTCTCTCGTCGCACAACTCACCCACCGGTTTCCCTTCGCACGACTCACCCACGGGTCGCCCATTGCATGACTCGCTCACTGGTTTCTCAACGCATTACTCACCCATTGGTCACCTCCACACGGTCGCTCATCCCAATGGACAGGCACTCGCCCAACACGGCGACGCTTATTTCGTATGCTATTGGCCCATTAATGCAGTGGCAGATACATTGCTCACCGTCAGATTAATGCGGTGGCGGGAATCTGCTTAACCTTGTCATGTTAAATCTGACGGTGGGCAGTGTATCTGCCACCACATTAATGGGCCGATAGCATAGAAAATAATGTTCGCCGCCCAACACAGTGTGTTTGCTATGTGTGCGCCCAACTGTCGCACATAACTGAACGCCACTCCAAGTTGCCTCAACACGGGCGGCTGTCACAGATGGGCGTGTCCGCTATGACTCGGTTGCACAACTCCCGACTCAAAGTCCTAACCGACATGGTGTCTATAAAATTTACTACAACCCATGATTAAAGCAAAAGAAAATGGATGTGAGTTAAATAAAATATATATTAAACATTTTAACCTCGAAACGATTAGATCCTCATTCAAAGAATCAATTAATTTATTTAATGTTATGTTCAATGTATCAATGTATCATTTTGTTAACACAATGGGGATTGTGGAGGTGCCAAAGTATTTTTAAGCACACTTCTACGCACCTCAGCATTGCGTAAAAAAAATGGCTGCTTTCCACCTGTTATGGTCGCAACCTCAATATTCCTCAATTCAACAAGTCTGTGCAGAAACATATTAGTCCCATCCATATTTTAGCGATCAAATCAATTTTCAATTGTCGGTTGGTATCCTCCGTCTCATGTAACGTTTGAGTGGCCGAAAAAGACTCCACAACCATTCCTCATTTTAGTGAACAAATCGATTTCAATTGTCATATTCTCCTTGATTTCAAGTGTCACGAGTATAACAGTCAAGTGGCTGACGAAGACCCGTATTATCTCTGAAGTGTCACGAGATTATACTACCCGTATTATCTCTTGTAGCTATTTATTGGTCAAAACATCATAATCCACATATAAAAAGAAATTACAATAAGTTACCTTGCTAAAATACGTACAACAAAAACTTGGCAAATTGGGGTGAGGGAGATCATAATTCACATGGAAACATTGATGACATGTATTTTTTAATTTCAGCGTAGACACTGCTCTTCTTGTCTTGATATCGATTTCACATCAAAGATATTGGAAACTATGTACATATCAAGGTATATTATGAAATGAAACTTTTATGGAAAACTAATTCGAGGTTGTAAATCACAAGGTACATTATACAATGAAACTTTTCCTTCGTAACTTCGAACTTTAGCATCGATATATTGTGAAGAGTGTGGAGGTGTAAAGGAAGTTTTCTTACTCCACATTATATCAACATAATTTCATCCAAAAAAAATATTGAAAAAGAACAAAACGAAGCTTTAAAATCCAGAATATATCAACGTTATGGCAGAGATGATTTTTTTTAAAACTAAATTTCATCAAAAAGATGTAGAAAAAGAACAAAAACAGGTTTAATATTGCTCTAAATGCAACACTTTGACTAGAATGTTTTTCTATGACTCTAACGATCTTTTATTTGAAAAAACAGAACATATAGATTCACAGTCAAGAGCATAGAAGCTTTGATACTCTTTAGGTATGGTACTTTATGGGAACTCATACTTTTATAAATTATTTTTAGTTTCGTAGACTTTAAAATTTCATTTCATTTTATAACTTCGAAATGAATTCATTACATTGTGTATATTCACTATGTATATATTAATATCGTTTCAAAGGTCCATTCTTTAGTGTTATTTTGAATTTGCAAACATCATTTGTGCAAGTTTCTCTAGTCTCAGGCTATGTGTAATAAATTTATTGCAGGTTGTGAGTTTGCAGACAGAGTTGGCAGTCATGCAAGCACAACTGGCATGTCATATGTCATCTGAATCAGCGTCGACCTCCTCGAATTAACCTGCCATGTCTTTTTCGTCGTACAGTCAGCATCCACATGGGTTCCCTGCCATGCCAGCCCGATAGCTTGCTCTTCTGTCGCGTCAAGAATGAGAACCCCCTCCACTTCGCTAATGACAAGGTCTGCGAGTTTTACGGGTTTCCGAGTGACAGTTTTACTTAAGTTGCAATAATACTTTAACCAAATTAACATCTCTCCAAAGTTATCAACTCCTCTGATTCAACGAGTGTGGGGGTGTCAAAGCGGTTTTTTTACGGGTTTTTTAAGGGATATTTCACAAAATAGATTATGAATTTTTCGAATAAAAAATTGGAAATTAACATGAATTTTTTCAAGTGATTTATGTGAATAAAAAGATGAAAAGCTTATCAATCAATTAACACACATATTTAATGCGTTAAATCACATTATATACCAATTAAAATAACAGCTACAACTTTCTTAATTTTTAATCGAAAAAGATTTATATCATGACATTATATAAAAAAAAAAAAATTAGTTAAAAGTAATATTTAGTGAAAGCTCTCTTAAGGAAAACTAAGGGAAACTAGTATCTTCACCGATTAAGCATAATGAAAGTGATCTATAATGTTCATAATATATCTTTTAAATAGTAAATACACCAAAGGTGTTTTTATGATGGGTTTGGTTGGGTAGATTTGACCAATAAGATCTATGTATTTTCGTTTTCCTCCCTCCAAATAAAATTTGACACATGGCATTTCAACTATCATGGAATTAGCTAGGAAGTATGTTGTAATTTAAAGTTTTCTAAATCCCATCCTAAATGAAAAAAGATAGATTATAATCTCTAAATTTTGAGATATTTTGATTTTTCATTGGTTTTTAAGTTAATTTATCATTCCCCAATAGTGGTGTCATATCAAATGGACAGCTAGAGGCGATGACGGCGGAGGAGGTAGGTGGGCTTCCACGCGCTACTTGTGTACATTAATGGCTCCTCACAAGCTCGAGGTTATGCTGCCTTGGTTCGTGCACTGTCTTTCTATTATCCGGTTATCATCCAGGTTGATGGGTTGTGTGTGCACTATCTGCAATGTCTGGGTGGTGGTGAGTGTGAGGTGGGTGAGAGCACGCTGTATTTCAGCGTCTGAACTCAAGTCATGGCTTAAGACTCCTTCATAGGGTGAGAATTGGAATAGTGTGAAGGCGTGGAAGCGGCTTTGGTTTTGTGTTCGGATGTGGGATCACGACACTTCTGCCCCTGCTGCGAACGAAGTCGAGACTAGTGTGGCACCTACCCTTCTGGTGGCTGGAAGAGAACCCAATTGGGCGTGGTTCTGGGCAAATAGATGGTCCATTGTGGTGGTGCGGGTCTTGGCGCTCGCGGACGAGGCTCAGGGGTCTGGGCTTCCTGGTGCATGCCTTCCCATCAGGTTCTTTATGTTGAAAGAGTGTGCACGATTTTGGAGCCCAGTCCAACCTCCTGTTCTCGTGAGGTAGTCGACGCGGGGGGTCGGGTAAGTGGTGTTTGTAACCATATTTACAATTCTAATTGGTTTTCAGTTTCCTATGTTAGTGATGCGCCTCATAGCCTTGAATCATAAGGTGGTGGAGAGATACGTTGTATGTCGCGATAGCATGGCAGACCACGAAGAGGTGGTCTTGGGCGAGGTATAGAGGACAGAAGGTCGAATGGTGAACCCAGCTCTGAGTCGAAGTCTACGGAAAGCCAACATTCAATGGTAGCGATGGCAGTTTCTCCAGCATGTTCCTTGGGCCAAGTGGAAACCACAGTCACCCTGGACATGATTGTAGTTCAGCTACAACACATACAACTCAACCTGGACAACATGTGGGAGTAGATGTATGAGGAGAGAAATGAATTTATTGCCTACATTAATGATATTCAACATCTGCAAAATGAAACTCAGGATGCTCTCGAGAGTCTTCGACGCTCCCATGACCACCTCCGAGCTCTATAAATTCAGGTGGAACACATTGACTATCACGTCCACAACCATGTAGGGCTCTTCACTGCACCTCCAGTATTTCCTCCCAATCCCCCTCCATGATGTATTTCTTTGCACTTCTTTTTGCCAATTTTGTGTCGGCAATAACTAGAAGCACCGGTTGCCTTGGCTCTCTTCCACGCTCGATGTTTTGTAGGAATTTGACCCAGTATTTTCTGAAGCCTATGATGCTCAAATGTAATGTAGACATGATATATCTTGCTGTAATTTTCAAAATGATAATATAATGATGATTTTGACTGAAAAAAAGAGGTTAATTTATGATAAAATTATGTTTATTGGGTTTTGAAAAATAAATCTGTAAAATATTAAAATTATGATTTTTTTTTTTTTAAATTTAAATGTTTAAGATCAATTTATAATAAAAATTGTATTAGTTTTTTTTTTCCAGGGAAAAAAAACGAACTTTTTATAGACCAAGTCAGCAAAAAGTTAAATAGTATATGCCGCAACATTCCTTATGAAATCATCAGCCTAGGGGAAGCCGAGACCATCGATACCCATCAACTGTGAAACAGTGAAGGAGAAACAGACCATAAGCCAGAGATGCACAAGTGTTCCTGAAAGAGGGAAAGAAACTAGCCGCCCATGTGATCCATAATGTCCACAAAAAAAACATCCATCCAAAAAAGCTGCACCAAGTCATATATCTTGGGTCTCAAAAAGAGAAACACCCAGACAAGCATGAACAGAAGGCCTCTCCGAAGAGAAAACAACCCCATAAATTTGTCATTATATATGTTGTTAAAGTCAAGAAAAGAGAAAAAAAATATAGTCACTTCTGTCAACAGAATTACATATAAAGGACCTAGTTTTTAAGTTTATAACTGCATAAATGTACAAAGCCTCCTGGAGATAAAACATGACTGGAGAAAAAGTAAAGATGAAACCACATAAAGAAAAATGATCAATAGGGTCTGGTGTTCGACACGAACAACCAGCCCATATTTTTCCTCTATAGACCACGCACCCGTAGCAAGTTGAAGACCAACTTTAGATAGTAGGTCAGCTTCCCAGTTCCATTCCCTGTAGATATGGCATAAAGAAATCAGATTGAAATGAATTTTGAGAGCTTGTATTTCTTCAAGAATAGGAATTAATAAAAAGTGCAAATATCTCTGAGAGTTGTTAACCCAATTTATGACATTCAAAGAATCCCCAAAAATTTGTATCGACTCGATGCCCAAATGAATCAGTCGGCAAAGAATGAGTTTTAAAGTTTGAAGTTTAGCAAAATTGTTTGATCCTTCCCCAAGACCAACCGCCGCAGATAAAGAAAAATGTTGATTTTTATGAATGATCTCCCAACACCACATGTGCCCTAGGCCACTGCACCATTGAAATAAGCCCATGGAATGGAGTGATCTGTGACCTTCGGCATCATCCTCCGCTATTTGTAAGGAGGGTTTTCAGGAGGAAGGCCCGAAAAAATGGCCACACAATCAAAAACAATAGAATCAATGTTAGGAGCAATTTATTTAAAAATACATTTGTTCTAGGAAATCCAAACTCCCTAAGAATTAATGAGTGGGATGTTTCTGCGAACCGTGTCTGTGCTTTCTTCCCACCATTTGTTCCATGCATCCCCACACGAGTTCCCACTCCAGTGGTGACTAATCGAGCAAATCTCACCCATTTTCTCCCAAACCTTCTTTGTGAAGGGACAAAGTGGGCAGTTGTATCCGACTCTGACTTACATAGAACACATCTGCTCGGGCCGAACTGAAATCTCTTTTGAAGTGTGTCCCACACGGGAACCTTATTTCGAAGGATACACCAAAAGAAAAGTTTTGATTTTTGGTTGTAATAAAAATTGTATAAGTTGTTATACAAATTTTTAATATATATTATTAATATATAAGTATTTTTGACAAGCAGCACTGCAAGTATCATGGAATTCGCTAGGATGTGCATGTCATTTGAAGTTTTCTTAATCCCATCTTAAATGAAAAAGAAAGATTTTAATCTCTAAATCTTGAGATATTTTTATTTTTCATTGGTTTCTAAGTTAATTTATTATAAAATTAAGTTTTAGTTAATATTTATTATACAAGATTTTAATTATATAGTTATTAATATATAAGCATTCACTACAAGAAAAGGACCCTCTAGCGGAGATTATAAAGGAGGTTTTTAGTGTTATAAAATTGGCCAAAATTGTCAAAATAACATATGCTACTACATCCGTTTTTGGGTACGGAGGTTTTGGTGGAGCTTTTAACGGAAATCAACACAACTAAAAAAAATGGGCGGCTGGAGGTTATTACGGATGTTTTTTTCATCGGTGCACTAATCAGGATTTAACACACTAGTGCGTATCTTTAGACAGAGCCCCGGGGTGGTCGAAGGAGAATGCACCGGGCCGTTAAGGTATAAAACAACATTGGGTGTAGTGTTGGTGATACAACACACAAGGCCATTCTAATTGGTCTTGGGATTTGAGTAGTGCCCATAAGTCATATCAATGCATCGGTGCGTATACCTTTATGATGCACCGGTGCCCTGTATCACAGAAAGGCATTGAGATTTATAATTTGTATTGGCATTCGTGTGGTGCACATGAATCGTACAAATGCACCAGTGCTTATAGATACATAAACGCCCCGATACGCAGTATCACACAAATGCACTGATATTTATAACTGGTATCGGTATTTGTGCGGTGCCCATAGATCATAAACACATTGGTGTGTATAGACACCAGTGCGTATAGGCACCGGTGCATATAGACACATAAACGCACCGATTGATAGTTACTGACACGCAACGGTTTTCATTTTGATTTTTTTAGAAACATCGACCTGTGATAGTCCAATTATTGTGATTGTTTTAAATTCATTATTCATCAAAAATCAACACATTTTATAACAATATTCATATTAATTACATTTTTATTAATGCATTTGAATGTGTTGTTTGGATTAATTGTTATATCATATCAGAATTATTGTGGTTTTTTAAAATTCATTATTCATCAAAAGTCGACACATATATATCTTATAACAATATTCATATGAATTAAATTTTTGGTAGTGCATTTGAGAACGACAATGGAGAACACAATATAATAAAATAAAACATATTATATATATATATATATATATATATATATATATATATATATATATATATAAGACAGTCTTTATCATACATAATGGGACATTTATTCATATCCCTTTGTCTTTCACTTGGGACACTATGTCCATTAGATTAAACAAAATGTCTGATTTCACAGACACATTTCAAAAAATAAAATGCCTTGCTTTGATATCCAAACATAGTGATCATCATTCTTCGCTTGAACTACTATCACTGCTAGAGCTACTTCCATGACTTGGGTTATTTTCAGGAATGCTGTGTTCACGGCGTTGATTGTTTTATTCTTATTCACCTTCCATCTACAAACATAAAAATAAACTGAAATAAGTGTATATACATTGGTGAGAATAATGAAAATTGCAATATTAAATAATATACATCAATGTAAATCGAAAAGAAAAATGACGTACCATAGCAATAATTGACTTATAAACTATACACATTCTTTCAAAACCATGTACCATGCCATCTTTCAAAATTTCATTTGTTGGCACAGTTCCATACTTTTTTTCCTGCAAGTTTTATACGCCATAACAAATCATATATTTAATATAAAAGATGTTTTTGTTCTATTAATTATAGACAGAGCTAAGTAAAACAAGATCGATAGATGCTTACAAATTCCACAATTAAATTCTGATATGCCAACATATATTCACAACCCATATTTTGTAGGTTTTAACCCTGAACAGAAATTATCTACACACGAATCTTATAACAGAAAATAAACAATAGCGAGAGCATAAAACATAAAATAGATAAACACAGAGATTTTCCCCTGGATCCCAAATCGGGATGACCAGCTTGATTTTTCATTATATTCCTTTTAGTGTTACACCACATATATATACATGATGAAGCATACATAAACCCCAATCCATTAACCCTGGATTAGAACATAACCATAGTTCCCTTGACCAGATCTACAAAATACCAGGGGCCGAAAACCATTGTACCCCAAAACCATGTGCAAACTCATGCACAAAACATAAGTGGGTCCGCCTATGAGTGGGACCGCATATCAAAAAAAAATTTTGCCAGGGCGCTGCCGCGGACCCCGACAGGGGGGGCTGCCGCCCCCCTGTGACCCCCTTGCTGTGCCCAGTGCAACGTACAATGCGTGGAGCCAGTTGTGCAAAGAATATAACACATACCTAACATATTTAACCCAATTTCAATCAATTCGTTTGATGGTTCTTCTTTGTATGTAAGCACCTGTTTGAAGACATTCAATGATAATTTTTGTAAAACAACTTAAAAAATACAAAAATTAAATAGAGTTAAGTTGTTATAAGGAAATAACAATTACTCACAAACTTAGAGATCAACCCTTTTCTTCCTTTTCATCATATTTTGTGTGCTGAATGGGTTCCATTTTCTTTTCTTTTCTGCAAGAAAATTCTTGAAAATTAATATTTAATGCTAAATTGTTTATTTATTGTACCTAATGATCGAAAAATTCAATGATTACATATTACATTTGAAGCACGTTGTTGTTGTTGGAAAGAACGTCTATACATTCGTTCCACTAGATCCCTCAAACTTTTGTAAAAGTTTTCCCCCCTTTCATTAACTTCCAGCACCACTCCAGATGAATTAAGGAGCAATTCATTTTCATTTGCATGTTCTATTTTTTTTCTTTTCTTAGAACAACATTCCTTTTCTGAGTTGTTGATCCCTGCAGAACATTAAACAGATGTGAATTAGTAGACTGTTTGACACATGTTATCTAATAATTTTAAGTATATTATTAATGATAATTAAAAAAGAAACTCATATTGGATCGATAGTATTTTTTAATTCACTTGATTCATCCTTTTGCAATTTTTCCATTAAACTTTTATGCTCATATGGTCCTAGATCAGAAATAATCATATCGAGCTTCGTCATTTTGTGGCTCTGCATGATACACAATAAAAAATACATATTAGTTAAACTTACATATAGTTCAAAAATAATATTTTTTATAAATAATTTACAAAGAATCTGCCTTTTTTTCTTTTCTTGATGTGTTAACAGTATTCTTGTTACTTGCTCTCTTGTCAAATATTTATTTATCAATCTAAAACCTGTACCATATCATTCATTAATATATTTATAAATAAATTCTCAACTTTTCAGGTAGAAAATAAATCTCAAGACACCGGTGCGCCTTTCATGAGGTCTGCACCGCAACCGGTGCATGGGGATATTAATAACGCACCGCAAAACAGTATAATACATCGTATGGTGCATTGGGTATTATAAACGCACCACAAAAAATAGTTTAATAGACCTAACGGTGCGTGGGGTATTATAAACGCACTGCAAAAACGATGTAATACACCGTACAGTGCTTGCCTAGTTAAATGGAGCACCGATGCCCTATTTCAGATTTCGCGCATGGATTTAGAAAAAATGTTTTCAATTTTTTTACTACACAGTACTTGTGCAGTGCGCTGTATTATATAGCGCACCGGTGCAGTAGCGTACACAGGGCGCACCGATAAAGAAGAATCTATTTTTTCAAAAATTCATGCAATGGCTGAATGGATTGGGATCCGACTATGCAAGTCATCCTGTGGGTTGGATGTCAATCTAAAATGAAAAACCCTAATTCTGAAATCACAAAAACAGGGAGAATAAAGGGCAAAAACAAAAAAATGAAGGGTTTAGGGTAAAAATGGATAAAACTGCAAAAAAAGTAAAAACTACGGAAAAAAGTAAAAAATATAATCAAATTTAATCACGAGATGGTTTGAAATTCTGTGATACAGGGTTTGAATTACTAGAGGTTTGGTTTCTGATTGTCTGAATACTTCTGTTCGAATGTATTTTGCTGCCCCACAGTGCCCTCGTGCTCTCTTGCTCTAGGTCTGTCTTGTGCAAATATCTGGCTGAAAATTTTAGCAAAAATAGTGAAATAATGAAAAATGTTTAGTATTTAAAGAATTATTTTATGAAATTAGATTTTCGAAAATATTTTTCTGCTCATTTTTCAAATTGCCACTTTTTTTTTCACGTAAAGAAAATAGAGTTGTGTGTGTTTTTTTTTTATATTTGCATTTATTCATTACCGGTGTGGAAGAGTTGTGACACACTGGTGCGTCTTCTTAATAAGATGCACTGGTGCGTGTTAGGATGATAAGCGCACCAGACTGTATAAAGTTTCTTTTTGTATGTAAGATCATAATCAAATAATGATAATTATAAATTACATGAATTTATTTTCATTATTTTCTAAACTTTATTATGTTACAAAAATTCGTATTATTCTAGATTTGTTATTTTACAATTATTTGCAAATATACAAATTTAAATATTTTAATAAAATCATTTCACATTAATAGAATTAAAATTTTCACATTAATAGAATTAAAATTTTATAAATATTTTACTTACATTTACAATTAGAATTAGAATTAAAATTACAATTACAATTTTAATTTTACATATAATTAAATTTACAATTTTATATAGAATTACATTTACAATTACAATTACAATTTTACAAATATTTTACATACAATTCAATTAAATTACAATTACAAATGCAATTACAATTTTAGAATTTTACATACAATTAGAATTACAATTACAATTACAATTTTACAATTTTTCATATATATAATTACAATCATTTCAAAATAAATTAAATATTACAATTACAATTAAAATTTTACATTAATAAATATTTTACATACAATTACAGTTAAAATTACAATTAGTACAAATACAAATACAATTTTACATACAATTAAAATTACAATCACGACATAATATTTAATAAATATCATAGTCATTTAATATTAAATTAATTAATAAACATTATCACGATCATGATAACCATTGTACAAACATCATATTCGACTAATAAACACATTCAAACATCAAATTAGCATTATATATTAACATCATCACAACAAAAACATCAAATATACATCTCAAGATGTGAAATAACTCATGCTATCACATATACACATCTATCTGCAAGCTAGATATTAAATGAACATATCTAACATGACCTAACAATATGCGCCACATCATGATGATCACCAACATGAAAATTAAGTACAACTACAACATGAACATAAAATACATGGACCATATATATATATATATATATAGCTGAATAATGTTGAAAATATACAACTGTAATATAAATGTTATGGATGAGGCGCTGGTGGTAGTATAACAACATCAATAGCAGTACAAGTGGATGTCTGCTCAGTAAAGCTGGGTGCAGTCTCGACAATCGATGGTCGAGCTTGCTCATGATCATGATCACTAGTACTGATGGATGCATCCGTTGGTGGTAGTACAACATCAATATGAGCAATAGTAGTGGAGGCCTTCTTAGTCAATAGTGCAGCCTCGGCAATCGATGGTCTAGCCTTCTCATGATCATGACTAGTACTAATGAATGTTGTAGGCTGCTGACTAGACGTGGCCGATGGTCCAGCCTCATCTCCATGATGACTGTCAGATGCTGCCAGTGGAGCCTCATGCTCATCAGGCATGTCGCAAGGTGAACGAATATGAGATGCATGTGATTCCTTGCTCGCAGACTGTCCATCATGTGCCGCAGCTCAACTACGCCTATAGCTACGGACAGTCCTCCTCAGTCGTGTAACAGATGTCGTAGCTCCTACGACATGCCGCATCAGGTCCTACATGTCACGCGACATGCCTCTCCACATCCGTAACAGCCTATCATCGGCCTGTATGTCTCTGTAATGAGTGGACATGATGCCCGCATCAACAATCAATGCACAGAGTTGGTTTCCCAACTCCATCTTATATCTAGTCTCAGGTCGACCGCACCTAGCAAAAGGCGGTACCGGTGCGCCATGAGCAGGAGCATGTCTCTTTGCTGCACTGGCCTCATCCTCATCATGATCATCCTCGGCATCATCCATGTCTTGATCGTCATCATCAGGATCCACACCTAGATCATGTGGTGGATCCGGCATCTCCTCGCCATCAAAAGTGCCAATGTCTGCAAAATATATACAAGTACACAACAATAATTAGACAATTTCATTACACAATTTAATAGAAACAAGTAAAAGAACATGTTAGAATAAATATAAATAAAACTGTAATATTACCTCTATCATCTAACGGCTCATCATCTGTGAAGAGGATGTTGGGACACCCTCGCATATCTAATCCAACATAAGGACATGGGACCATAATGAAGGGATGCAACCCGTCAACACTGGCTAGTAAGTCCAGTGCATCATGTGATATCCTGGCTGGAAACATAGTGTCTCCCCTCTTGGGCATCATCTGCCCCCACATGTGCATCCCGGCCCAAACACTGGCCATTTAGGTCGTTTAAAAACTAGGTCTCATCTTGGCTCTCAAAAAATAAACATGAGTCATAATGGCAAGGAAGTTGACCTCTCAAAAATTTCTACCTACATCTATCTAAGGCTATACAAAATCGTCATTAAAATGGCGTACTCACCCGACAAGTCGTAGTCAAAGTATACTAAATAATCAACATAATATAAAAGCGAGAAACTAATGCATTGCTCGTCATTGGTGTTGTGTGAAATGGTTGAAATGATAAGGGATAGGCACTGCACGTCATATCTACTAAAAGCACCTATACGAATCGACTCCTGTTATACTTGAACTTCTCGAAGGAGACAATACATGTTCTCCAATGTATCTCTACGAGTAAACTAACTGACTCCCTGCTACACAACCAGCTGGCACATATGGGAATGAGGGAAAATCCACCCCTCTCCTCGATATTCCTGTAATAAAATAAATATCCTCCTTAGTGGGTGTGTACCACTGGTCAGGACCAACTTGGAAATCCTGTCGTTGGGCATTCCACCTACGGATAAGATATCTCAGAAACACACTATGGGCCTTTAGGGAAGTAACCTCCCCATAAAACTTGAGGAGGCGTACTCACCTAAGAATCCCCTAGGTATCTATTGTAATAGGACAAGGGTATGCATCTCTCTCCCTCTCTTGGGCCTCCCATTGGTGAATCATGTCATACTATTCTGCCTGTTGTTGTTGTTGTTCCTCCTCTTCTCTCTGAATCATTGACATATTAGATAAATTTTTTTATTAAAATAGACATGTATTTAGGAATATACATACATACATATACATATATATATATATATATATATATATATATATATATATATATATATATATATATATATATATATATATATATATATATATATATATATATATATATATATATATATATATATATATATATATATATATATTTTTTTTTTTTTGAAAAACAAGCAAACAGACAAGTTGGTGCGCCATAAAAATAGTCACGCACCGGTGGCGGTGTGTCCTAAGATTGTAGTGCACTGGTGCCGGTGCCCCTAATGAAATAAAATGCACCGGCCTCAGTGTAGTTTCCAATTTTTCAAGCACCGTTGACTATATCTAAGTTCAAAATAGCGGTGCGCTGACTGAAATATACGCCCCGACGCGTATAGTCATGTCAGCGCACTGACTTCATGACTATTACATAGTCGACAGTGCGGTCTTTTACCCAGTCGCACCATTGACCCTCTCAGAATCCAGAATGTAGTGCGTTGACATGCACCGAGGCAGATCATTCCGTCAACGCATCGCACTATGATTCCCGTGGTCAACGATGTGCCTGGATAAATGAGCGCACCACCTTTTATTTTATTTTTTTTAGTTTAAAATTATTTGAGGTGCCTTTCGGTACCACCCTGGAAATGGTGTGGATGTCGTTAGCACCGGTGGCGGTGCAGCCTGTAAATTTTATAGGCAGCACTGCTATCCAGTGCGAGCCGAAACAGCTCCAGTGCACCGCGCAACAAATAATTTTTTTCTTTTTTAATGGTTATTTTTAAGGTTATTTCAATTTCTAATCCGCTAAAAGGCTTAGTTATGGAAAAACTAGAAAAATACATGTACATTTCGCCGTCGAGGAGGCATATTGGCTGTAAAATTTGCAAAAGAAAATTTGTCCACCGTTTTTCAAAATGAAAGTTGGATATTGGTGGCCAATACAGAGCAGTAGTGCATGCAATGGGTGCAATGAGAGCACCAATGTCAGGGTGGCTCAGAGAAAGGGAAATAGCTCTAGTGCTTGAGAGCTCTGGAGCACTGAGGAAAGTGAAAAATGAGGTTTTTTGGCCATAATTTTTTTTTTATTTAACCTTGTTCCAGTGCGCGAGGTTTTAGAGACGCACCGGTATGCTTACTTACAACCGCACCGGGCGGTGTCAAATTTGGTGCATTGTTTATAATGCACTAGGGCAATTCCCTAACACCACACCAGGATGTTTCAGTTTTGGCGCAAAATTTTGATGATGCATTGGGCGAAATATCTGTAAAACACCGGTGCAGAATAGTCATAAAGAACTGGTTTTTTGGCCTTAATTTTTTTTATGTAACGCTATTTTGGTGCATGCGGTTTATAGGCACACCGGTGCTCTTGGATAAGAACGCACCGATGCGTTTTTGTTTTGGCGCGGTGTTTTATGATGCATCGGCGTGGAAGAGTGGTGAAGTACTGGTGTGTTACAGTAATAGGACGCCCCGGAGGTGTGCGTACGTCACACACGCTATTAGGTGTGCCAATGTTTTGTGTGCACTAGTGTGTTCTATGGTAGGGCGCGCACTGGTAATTGAGAGCTCAGGAGCACTGGAAAACTGAAAAATCCGTGGTTTTTTTTCTGTAATTTAAAAAAAAAAATTTAACCCTTTATCGGTGCGTGTGGTTTATAGGTGCACCGGTTCTGTTTCTTACAAACACATCGGTTGGTTTGTGTTTTGGCGCATTGTATTATGATGCACCAGTGCGGTTTCTTTCTACCGCACCTGGTGGTTTTGGTTTTGGCGCGGTGTTTTATAATGCACCGGTGCGGAAGAGTTGTGATGCACCGGTGCTATAGAATAATAAGATGCACCAGGCGGGTGTGTACGGAGTGCATGGTGTCCGGTGTGCCAATGTTTTGGTCCGCACCGGCGCTTTCACAGTTCCAGAGCACCGGGGCGACGTTTAATGATAAGCGCACCGAGCGGAAAACATCCGCAAAACCCTCCGCCCGCCAACCTCCTCTAGTAACCTCTGCTAGAAATGAATGTATGGGGTATTTTTCTGTGGGGTTCCTAAAAAACATCCGCTAGAGGGTTTTCTCCTTGTAGTGATTTTTTATTCTTTTATTATGATTATATTATATTATGATATTGTAAAAGAGGGAATAGAAATATTTAGCAACAATGAGAAACACCCAAATATGTGATGGAGCTTCAGCTAGAGTGTAAGGAAATATTTAATTCTTGTAGACTAATCATGAAGTAATGTCGATTTTGTGCTGCCTTCTTTTAATCAATCTGATGGATTAGATGTGCTTGTAATCTATCAAAGTTTTGACCAAAATATGGATGTGCTTGTAATCTTTCAAAGTTTTGACCAAAAACAATGTCACTAATGCTGCTTTTACCCCATAATGGAAAATTATGGGGACTTCGACAGTGAAGAATGGAAAATTATGGGGACTTCGATAGTGATTTGAAGCATTCAAGGATTGATAGTTTTATTTGCAAGCCCAAGCTTGAGATCACAAACATATGCTTAGGATTTCACAGGTACGACCTAGAAATTGGTTGGTGAATTCAAGATTTTCTGCTTTAGAAGGTAACTCCTATTCCAAAAGAAATTATGTAATTGGAGTCACCACAAGTGAGATGTGTTACCCATTTCACTTGAATTTCTTTTTCCTTCTAAATGGACTTGTATATTATCATGGTTCCCATATTTACAAAACATAGAACCTAGAAGTTCAAAACTAGCATAGAAATGAACTTAACCAGAAAATGATTAACCAAATTACATTGTTTTTCCTGGAAGAGTGTCTCTCTTTCCACCTCTATAATAGGTCACTCTACTCCAATTCCACCTCCTTTGTTGTCATTCTCATTCATTTTTCTCTGACACTGGAGTGTATCAAAGGAACTGACAATGACGTCTTTCTGAATACCAGAAATGCCTTCTGCAATCATAATAGCAGCCTAATTCTGCTCATCAGTCATTAAAATATAACAAGTGGAGTCCTCTTCGGAGATTTGTATGCCCCTTTCTAATGTCTCTGAGTGGCTTTAGATATCTGTCATCTACATATTCTTATCGAGAAAATTTTTTGCTCCACTCATAGAAATGATTAACAATGCTTACATTGGAGTTAGTGGTGAGATGATCTTCCCAAATTTTTTATTCCTTAGGTGTACCTTTTCACTTTTAGATACAATTACTAGTTTACGCCTATTTAAGGTTTCAATAAAGACTTTTTAACCTTTTGGTATATTATTTAATATTTTATTTGAAAACTGGAAATTTCTCTAACTAGGATCATTGATATGAATCCTAGTTATGATTATAAGTATCGCTCTCTGATCTCAAAAAATAAACAAAAGATAAGTGAGCACAACTTCCGTGTTGTGTTTGTTGTTTTTCTTTCATAATAGTCTCGAGGTCAGGGAAAATTTTAGGGGCTAATATTCGCAAGTGGGCTAATTTTCCATGCTTTTTCCAAAAACAAGATTCGCCAATTTCCATTTTTTTTGAAAATTGATTCACCTAAATTTTATAGTATAAAATTATTTCACCCTAAAAATCACCAAAATTTTATATAAACTAATATAAAATAACTATAAACCTAAATATTTTTACAAAAATATCATAAATTTTTTTATAATTTACATATTGGGGACTAGTAAGATTCGCTAAGGTTTCTAAAGTTTAAGATAAACTTCCATCCTTAAAATTTTCCCTGGTTCGGAAATTCATGCTTCGTTCACATCAATATGGGAAATTTGATCCAATTTCTGAAGATTATCAATCCGTTGTTTCCTGATTATGTTTTGACTTGCTGGAGATTTTTCCATTAAATATTTGCATTGAACTGTAAATCGCTTGCTTTTGAAAAGTCTTAGTTTCTTGAACCTTTGTAATGGCATCATCAAGGCTTCCATTTTTAATTTCACAATTTCCCTTTTCTAAAAATTTAGCCAGGCATCGAAATTGTCAATTTTGTAATGATTTTAGTAATTTTTCAAGAAATTATCTACGAAGTTCCAGAGTTTTCACTAAAATTTCTCGTGATTTTCTTCTGAATAACTTTAAACATGATAATTTCTCCAGTTTTTTTGGCAACTAAATACATACATAATCTTACATTAATTTCATTGTTTATTTTTCGGGTTTTTTCTCTTTTCCTCAAGATTTACATTATTGAATGTTCGACATAGGGATTCTGAAAGATTGTGCTAGACAGATGGGAGTGGTGCGTAGACATGGATGTGGTGCGCTCATCAAACTATGTCCGGATTGTGAATATGGCTTCTATTGGCATGGGGAGTGGGGACTAATTTTTGGGCAGGTCGCATTATGGGGATCAAGATTGTTGGGGACTCAAAATCTATTATTAGTAGGTGCAGGGTATAAACTCTAGTGGGTGCAGGGTATAAACTCTCTTGAGATCCCCCTCCTTCACCACTCCCTTGAGATCCCCTCCCTTCACTACTGGATGTACAATGCATCTCATTTTTTTGTTTCGGGGATATCTATTTTGTTTATGTGTACCACAAACAAAACATGGAGGCGTATTCCCTATACAAACTTGGGGTTTCCCTATGTTATGGTAAGATGCTTTTTCCCTTTGTTCTGGTAAGATGCTTTTTGAAAGCCTACATGATGGCTCTATCTGTGTCGTGGGCTCCTTCTATATTTAATTTGGAGGTTTTTTCATGGATTTTTTGTGACCCTCTGCCAGCTATGCATTGATGTTCTTTTATTTCCCTGTCTTCGATCTCTGTTTACATTTTTAGGATTTTAAGTTTCTCAAAAATCTCTGGCTAATTTTGGTTTTATGTTGTACCGAAAGCAATGCTCTCTCCTCTTGCGCTTTATGAAAGAGGATCTTTATTCTCCCAAGTTGTATGAACTCCTCTTTTCAATAATGAAGGATGTCATATTTCTTTTCTCTTTCTTCTTAAAAGAAAGAGGGGAGTTTTCCAATAAGTTTCTTCACAGAGGAGAAAAGAAATTACTCTACGAGATTCATAGAAGAAATAATCCACAAGAAAATGGTGCTATGACTAATAGGTCTGCATCTTCGTCCATTACAGGCGTAGATCAGTAAGGTTTTTCTTCCACATTGTCCCCTCTGTCATGTAAGGCTAAAGCCAGTGGAATTTTGGACGAAAATGAAGGCTGAAACAACAGACTTTGTCCTTGATATCAGAGGTAGTACTGATAAAAGGATTGTGCAGCGATATTCTGGAATTTATATCACAAGATGGCATTTATATCACAAGAAAATTGGAGGAGAAGTCATGTGTAGAGAGATTACTCACAAAAATATTTGTATTCTTCACACCAAAACCAAATTACAAGCCATATAAATAGTGCTCATGAGATTCAAGAGATTCCAAACAAGGAGAATATTGTTGAGAAAATATCTCAACAAAACTCCAACAACCAACAACCCAATCCTACCTATATACTAATGTAAACATTATTCCAAGTTCCTCGTTTAATGCTTACATTTACATCATTACAAAGATTAATACAAAAAATGAAAAATTACAATTCACATATCTCATCTGTTTGATTGGTCTTCCTCCAAGATTATCTCCACTTTGAAGTCTCCCAGAAAATGCTTTTTTCACCATCACAATATTCGAGCTTTCCATTCAACTCATTTAAGACACAATCGCCTTTAACCATATTTGATGAAATTTGTGTAATTGACGCTTCTCGATCTTCTGAAGGAGAATCTCGATATTGGACTGTATCCAACAGTCAATTATGCATTTTACCTTTCTACATACATGGATCTCATTACATAACTTGTAACTGATGCTTTTGGAGCTCGAAGCACAACAAGATCCATCAATATATAACATACTCACACAAAAAAATTAGCGATACATTCTCTCAGCACCGAAGAACTTAGAAAACCACTAATTTGCATAGTGTTAAAGTAGAGAACCATAAGCCACATAACCAAAAACTATCATGTGGGTGACAAACTATTTTATGCCACTACATGCTTCTTCAGGAACTTTGTTCATAACACTCTTTGTTGGGCATCTATTCAACACATATGGTGCACAATGTACAGCTTCAGCCCAATATTCATTTGGCAAATGTTTTTCCTTCAACATGCTTCTTACCATGTCCATGATGGTTCTATTTTTCCTTTCAGCAACTCCATTTTGATGTGGTGTATACCTTGTTTTAAATTACTTGTGTATCCCATTTTCTCAGAAAAAACGCAGAAATTCTTTGGAGATATATTCTCCTCCTCTGTCTATTCTTAAGACTTTAATATGCTGCCCACTTTGATTCTCAACAAGAGCCTTAAAGTGGAAAAATTTCTCAAACACTTCACTCTTCAACTTTAAGAAATAAACCCGTGTTTTTCTTGTGTAATCATCAATAAATGTTAGCATATAGTGGCTTCCTACTAATGATGGTGTTTGCATCAGTCCACACAAATCAGAATGGACTATTTCTAAGGGTGCCTTTGCCCTTATGCTCTTTCTTGATGGAAATCTTTCTCTGTGTTGTTTTCCCAAGATGCAACCGTCACATAGGCTGTCTGGATTTTCAATCAATGGTAATCCCTTTACCATTCCTTTCCTATGCAGCAAATTCAGACCTCCAAAGTTGAGATGTCCAAATATCAAATGCCATAACCAGTTTTCATCCTTTGCTTCTCTTTGGTAAGTCTCTTGTGTCATTGTTGCCATTGTAGCTCCTTTCTTCAAATCTGCTCTCATATTGAGAGGAAACATTCTGTTTCTTTTCATCTTCACTTGTGCAATCCTCCGCTTGCTTGGTGGTATGTCCATGATGGTGCATACATCATCTTCAAAGAAAACATTGTAGCATTTCTGAATGAGGTGTTCAATGCTCAAAAGGTTACATTTCATACCAGGAACATAGTATACATCTGATATGGATCTCCTTTCTCCTTTCTTTGTTAAAAAACTTACTCTGCCTTTCCCATGATAGAGACTTTACTATTTGTCCCCAATGTTACTTGAGACTTTACATTTTCATCAATCACGGAAAACATAGAAATGTTTCCAGTCATATGGTCACTACATCCTGAATCTAGAAACCATATATCTTCACTTTTCTCTTCAGCCATATTACATGCTAAAATTAAATTTTCTTGGCTGATATTTTCTTTTGTAAAATTAGCACTAGGTCTACTATCCATATCACTATGTTTCTTCCTACATTCATTGGCATAATGGCCATATTTTTTATAGTAATGACATTGGACTTGGGTTTTATCATACCTTTGTCCATGTGCTCAAGTTTGTCCACCTTGTTGGCTATTGCCTTGGCTTTGATTCTGACTTTGGTTGGTTCCCCTTCCACTTGTATTTGCAGGGTTTTTTCTTCCTCTGTTTTGGCTTTTGCCTCTTCCTTTTCCTCTGTATTTTGATCTGACTTGACCTCTTCCTCTTCCAAAGGACATTTGGGTATCGAAGACATGCTCCAAAGATGAGTTTTTTTTGTGCTCAATCTTTGTTCATGTGTCATCAATGATGCATGTAGCTCATCAACAGTAAACAACAAAATATTATTTTTCTCTTCAATGGTTGTTACTGTTAGTGTCAGTCTTGTCATACTGCCATCAGTGATCAAATCTGCTCTTTTGCATTTGCATAGTAGGAGTCCCATACTATAAATTTTTTATCACTCCATTAAATCATGGATTCACTGATGGTTGGGGTCACTTCATCAGTTTTCCCTCATGAAATACTTGTTGATTCTCCTCTCTATGGTCTTCAATCATGATTCACTTTCACTCTGCAGTTCATGTTATTAGGTCATAGGGTTTGGTCTCATTAGGTTTTAGGGTTCCACCATGGTCAAAATAATTATGAAAGTGTTAATAAATATCAGTAAGGATATGAGGATGCCCAATAAAATCAAAGCACAGTATCTAGAAAAATCAAAGAAGTTGTTCTTTCAGCTGAATGTAATTTTCACCTCAAAACATGTTTTGAGGTGAAAACAAGGTACTTTATTTTTATTATCATTTATTATGTAATTTTATGTTTCCAGTCGAAATTTAGAAGCTGCTATCTCCATAAAGCCAAAGGGGATTTTTCTCTGCCTGGGTTTCAAAGGTGTTTTCCACAGGATTTTTAGTGTAAATAGAGTTCTAAGTAAGTTCATTCGAAGGAGCTCGAAAAGAGATTTCCAATGATATATCACACTCCCAAAACCAACTTCTGGATTGGAAAATAGGCCCAAATGAATGAAAGGCCCCAAAGCACAATTCTGCCCTTTTTCTATTGTTCCGTTGGCCCTTTAAACTTTATAATTTTTTTCCTTTAACGCAAAGTCTGAAATTTTCAGATCCTACAAAACCTCGAGGCAATGCCATCGCACCATCGCTTATTGAAAATTCGCAATCCCCCGCAACACTTAACTTTTCCATTCCCTTCCGCCGATGCGATGGGTATTTCATCGCATCGTGCAATCGCGATATTCCTCTAGCATTTTAACTCTGCTCATTCCATTTCCCCGATGTGACCATCCTGCCATCGCATATCACATATCACGATTTCCCCCTCGCCATATGTTATGACCGCTCCACTTCTGAAATTGCGATTGCGATGTCCTGGTCCCACCAAAATTCTTTCCGCTCCATTCAAAAGGAAAAGGCTTTTCCTTGTGTAAAATGCGAAAAATTCATTTTTATTGGTTTTGAAAGGATTTCTTCGGCAATCCTTCATTCCCATCGCATCGGCTTATCCATCACTCTATTCTCCATCTACCTTTCCTCCATCGCTCCCTTATCCTCAGTCTATACACCATCGCGCATTCCTCCCATCGCATCGCTCCAAATCGCTCCATCGCATATCGTGATTTCCTCCGCCCGAGTTATACCCACCCCTTCCTTTGCCGATTAGCAATTGCGATTCTTGGGCCCACTGCCAGTCCTTTTCTCTTTTTAATAACAAAGGGTTTTTATCCATTAAAAGAGGCAATTCAATTTTTATTTGGTTTAAAGGGGTTTTTCTTCAAGTTAAAGGAAAAAGATATTTTGTTAAGACCGTGAGCCAATTATGAATATAGAGATCATTCCAGCATCGACAACAAACGATAAATGAGGGGGTAAGGTCTCCATATTTGTTTTTATTTCCATTGTTGGAGTAAACGTAACAGTTTATTCTTCCAGATGGTCAAATATGCAGTTCCCTCTTTTCAAAGGCATTTTGTTGGGTTTTTCTATCTTCCGATTTTGGTTTCGGGGCAGGTGAAACAACTCCTCCTTTTGTGGATTCACCCCCTGAAAGCCTGTCTATTTAATATAATTTTTGAGTCATTTGTAAGGGTGGAAAAAGTTGGAAATCACTGGGATGCTCTGAGCTTCATTGTACATATTTGTAACTAATTTGGCAGGGAATTAATAAAGACTTACAACAATTTTTTATGGGATCCCTGCGGTATAGAATTTTAACACAGTTTATTATTTTGTAATCATATGTTAAATGTTATGTATGCCATTATTCATTCAATTCATTTTTGTTGAATGTTTTCAATTTAGATAGGTAGAATCCATTGTTACAGTGCTCTGCCTTGGGAAATCATTCAATATTTTATGTTTTCTACTGTTTGAGAAGGATTCATCTCATATGCCCTCCTCAGCTCCTCACAAGTCTTAAACACTTCCAATCATAAAACCAAAAGTTGTTAAATTCCATGCCTGCCTTGCCCCATAGAATACCCTGTATTTTTTATTTAATTCCCCAGATTTTAACTTCCCAGCTCCATCTGATCCAACAAAACACCAGAAAATCTATAAAAAACATTTCGAGCTACTATAACTAGCCTAAAATCATTTTTGCAGTCATACTTCATTGAGATTCTTTACGGAGAGAGCCCTCTTCTTGCTTTGTAGGGCTAGCTACAAGGTTAAGTGTGGTTTGTAGTTACCCTAGTTTTCCTTCCTTTAGTCTGAGGTCAAAATTAGGTGATAAAATAAGGGCGACCATACTGGGGAACAAATCTAAATGAAAGACTGATCACCCCGGTAATATCTTCCATATTGAATTCTTGAATTATGGATGATGAGTTTTAGAATATTCTAGGCTGAAATAAAACATTGCAAAGTAGAAATTCGACCACACTGGCTTCAAGGAAATACACAAGGGCCAATCCTGATCCAAATCCTCCCTCGATATTTGAAAATCCTAACCTTATTCCTCAAATAATCAGAAGAAAAGAAGGTTCAGTAAGCCCTATACCTATTTTCAGATCCCATTCCTGGCCCAGTGAGTGGTTGTTTATTGAAGACCTCCCTTTTGATGAGACTTTTGAGCTTTCTCTATTCAGAAATAAATCTGAACTACATTGGATGACACAATTTTAGATCTAGAGTTTCTTGTAGATATCGAAGTTCAAAGGGAAAATAGATCAATTGATGATTATATTGTAAATTATTCTCAAACATCTATCACTGCTACCAATATCCCTGAGCCTTCAGAATCATCAGAAACAACATCTTCTGCCCTCAATTCATCAGTATTCCCATCAATTTCTGAAATCAAATCTCAACTTCCGAATTGTCCATCAACTGCTCCCTTAAATGCTAGTAGTTCAAACATTGTTTTAAATCCACCTTGAGTCATGGCTGTCTAGTATGCACCCCTGGTTTTACCTTAGAATCTGAATGATATGCCTGTTGATTACCAAAGTAAAATACCTTTCTTTGATGCCACTCAAAGCATCACAGCCCAACAACATGTTGATAAGATGAATGAATTCTTTGACCTTCATGAGGTAGAGGTAGAAAATGTCACTATGAGATTGTTTGTCCAAAGCTTTGGAGGTGAGTTTGAAAATGGTTCAGAGCCTTACCAGTAGCCTCTATCCATAATTTTCTGGAACTACATAAACAATTCTTAGACCGGTGGGAGGTAAAGAAAAACCCACTCCAAATTTTGTCTGAGTATGAAAATATTAAAAGAAATGTGGGTGAAAGTGTACAAGATTGTTGTGTGAGATTTAATGCAGTGTATAATGCTATTCCGACCAACCTCAAACCCCCCATGGGGTTAGATTTGCTCAAGTTTCCAGATGGTTTCGATGTTGATATGGCATATCAGTTACGAAAGTGAGATCCTACCACACTTGAAGATATGGAGAAAACTGATGTAAGCGTAGAAGCAAATATGTTGGCCAAAAGAGCATGGACTAGAGCTGAAAAGAGAGTGACTGTAAAAGAGGAAGCATCTCCTTCAGAAATTAATATGGATACTTTGATCCGAACAGTAGAGAAGATGGTTGATCGGTTGACTATTTCAGATAGACTTGAAGCACAAATTAGGAATTTGCATTTCAGAGGACAACAACAACCCCAATTCTGAATCAAACAGAGGGAACATAAAGCCCAAGACCAAACAACACAACAACAATAGATCAGAACTCATTTGCAGCAAAATTGTGTTTAGGGAATGGAAATAGATGATGATGATGATCCGGTAGTTGAAGCTAATCATTTTTTCACTGCTGATGGTACGCCTATTTTTCTAACCGAAGATGAAGAATATGCAGTGAATCCAGACACCCGAAGAGATGCATATTTCATATTGGAAAATGATGTAGCTTATGATGTAGCTTTAGAGGAAGAGTCTGATGATTATCAACGAGGATATATGAACGCTTTGTTAGCACATCAGAAGCAGTGTTCTTTGAGGAGCAGAGATGTGCCAATCAATCCCATTCAGAAAAGGAAAGAACTGCAATCAAAGAATGACTCTTCAAATACTCAGAGCAAAGGGAAAGAACCTACTGATCCATCTTCCAGCAAAACACCCTTGACAAATAACGTTGCCAATGAGAAGAATAATCAGCCAAGTGTAGCAAAGGAGCAAGTGGAGAAGAGAGATCTTCCCGTCAAAGAGGTAGAAAAAGTTTCATCTTTTAATTTAGAAAATGAAATTGCTAAGCTGAAGGTGTCCATTCCCTTAGCTGAGTTGGTGAAGAATGGCACTTATAAACATCAAGTGTCTAGAATTTTGCAAATAGACTCTATGTCAGATATGGTAAATGTTTAAGATGATTATCTTGAACTCATTTTTGGTCCTGCCATAGAAGGTCAATCTGAAGATAGTGAAGTCCCTCCCTTTTACCTGAGTCTTAGATTGCATGAATACATTTTACACAATGCTATGTTGGATTCTGGGGCTTCTCACAATTTTATGCCTAAAGCCATTATGGAGAATTTGGGTCTTGATATTACCCGCAAATACCATGATTTGTATTCCCTCGACTCTGGTAGGGTACATGTATTGGTCTTATCAAAGACTTGGTAGTATCTTTAGATCAAATCCCAACCAAGAATGTTTTGATGGATGTAGTTGTTGCTGATGTTTCACCACTGTTTGGAATGCTTTTTTCCAGATCGTGGGGTGAAAAACTTAAGGGAACTATACAACTTGATTTCTCTTATGCTACCATTCCCGTGTTCGGTCAATTGAGAAAGCTATATAGGGAGACAAAAAATGAAATATATTATCACTATCAAAGAGAAGCCAGTCAATCATCCAATTAATGTTGTCCATACAGATTTAGAGTCATTTGTATTATATTTAGATAGTGGTTTGAATGATGAATATGTTCAGTTGGTAGAAGTAGATGAGGTACCTAAAATTTCAAAGAATTTTAGGGAAGTCCTTAAATAGGAAAAAGAAAAAGCAGCAAGCCTTTCTGAGCTTTCCATCGGCCAGCAGCAAAGGGACAGTGAAAAGCAGAAAAATGAAGAAACCAGTCAAGGTAAGGCAGAGAAAGAAACAAAATTTTAGCATCTAGAAGAAGAGGAAGAAGGCCTTTGGAGCATGGATTTTGACAGAGCTGTTGGTAAGGACGATGCTGGTATAGGAATTTGGCTTCAAAGACCTGTTTTCCAACCTGAAAAAGTTCTTAGTAATGTTAGAGTATGTGCTTACAAGTTGGCCTTTGACTGCTCTAACAATGAAGAAGAGTATGAAGCTTTGATTGCAGGTCTAAAAATTTTGAAGAAGTTGAATGCAAAAAGGATTTCTCTCTATGGATATTCAGAGTTGATAATCAAACAGGTAAAGGGAAAGTATCAAGCAAAGCATCCACGATTGAGAGCCTACAGAAATGCGGTCCTAGACATCCTGAGAATGTTTTCTGAATACATTTTGACAGCAGTACCCTGAATGTAGAATCTTATCGCAGATTCACTTGCTACTACTGTAAGCAATTTGAATATTCCAATGAACTCCAGCAATAAATTTGAAATTTATGTCAAACATCGGCCTGTTGTTCTGAATAATTTAAGGTATTGGCAAGTGTTTTGGGATGACAATGAAATTAATGCTTTTTTGCATAATGAAGGGAAATTCAAGGATAGTTCCATAGATGGTGATTATGATACCGATGATCAAGAGATTGAAGAAAATCAGATAAACGTGTTGCAGCTGAAAGACAATGTTATTCCTAGAGGTATCATACCTTTAGAGGAGCTTTTTGATCAAGTTGATGTTGCAAGGAAGCCAAGCTTGGTGCTTACTGATAAAGGAGTTAAGGATGTCAATCTTGGAACAGCTGACAAGCCCAAGTTTGTGAAGTTATCAAAAGCATTGTCTCCTGAGGTAAAGGCCCAGTATGTTAAATTACTTTCTGAATTTTCTAATGTGTTTGCATGGGATTATTCAAATTTGAAGGTGTATGACAAAAATATAATTCAGCATACTATTCCTATCAAGCCAGATCAGAAGCTCGTTAGACAGAAGCTGAGAAGGATCAATCCAAAGCTACTTCCATCCATTGAAAAAGAGGTAAACAGATTGTATAAAGCTAGTATCATTGTTCCAATCAGATTTTTTGATTGGATTTCGAATTTAGTCCTGGTACTCAAAAAGACAGGAGAAATAAGGTTGTGCATAGATTTCCGGAATCTCAATAAAGTATCCTTAAAGGATAACTATCCACTTCCGAAGATGGATCATATTCTGCAAAGAGTAGTTGGAGCATCACGCATGTCACTACACGATGGTTACTCAGGCTATAATCAGATCTTGGTGCATGAAAAAGACCAAGACAAGACTACTTTTACAACACCTTGGGGAACTTTTCAGTATGCCAAAATGCCATTTGGATTGAAGAATTATGGAGCTAATTTCCAGTGAGAAATGGACATCGTTTTTGCTAATGAGAAGGATGTTTTATAGTCGTTTATTTAGATGATTTGACAGTGTTTTCTGGTTTTGAAAATGAACACCTGCAACACTTGAGGATTGTATTTCAAAGATGCGGGAAGTTTGGGATTTCTTTCAATCCAAAGAAAAGTATTTTTGCTATGGATGAGGGCAAGCCGCTGGGTCATATCATTTCTAAAGATGGCATCCACATTGATCCTTCAAGAGCGGAGGCAATACAACACATAGACTTCCCATGAAACAAAAAGGAGATTCAGGCATTCAATGGTAAGATGAAATTCTTACGCAGATTTATACCCAATTTGGATGAACATTTACGAGAAATGACTAATATGTTGAAAAAGGACAGCACTGTCAAATGGAGCGAAGACGCTATCAAGTCATTTAATCTGGTAAAGTTTGCTTTGTCCAATGCCCCAGTCTTGATTAGTCCTGATTACACTCAAGATTTCATTATATTTTCATTTGCATCGGAGCATACCATGGCTGCGGTATTGATGCAAAAGAGAGATCAGATTGAACAGCCCATTTCCTTTTTCAGTAAGACTATTCGAGATGCTACCTTGTAGTATAACATCATTGAGAAACAAGCATTGGCTCTTATAAAATTATTGAAGGATTTTAGAGTGTACATTCTGCATTCACATACCATAGCATATGTTCCTAATGCAACAGTAAAAGATGTTCTGGTGCAAAATGATCTAGAGGGAAGAAGAGGTAAGTGGATAGCAACAATGTTGGAATATGATTTGGAGATTAAACCCACAAATTTAATCAAGGGACAAGGCTTGGCAAAACTAATGGCACAATAAAACCTGCGTGCCCTGGACATAAATCTCATAGTAGCAATGTCAGAGGATGAGGATGAAGGTTCGCTTGTTCCAGTTTCAAATTTTTCTCCAATCACCATGGTATTCAGACATAGTTTATGTTCTTCAGCATCTTTCACCACCTCCAGGGATGTCTAGAAGAAAAGGTAGATCACTAAAACTTAAGTCTGCTAAATTCTATATTTTAAATAGGGCTCTTTATTGGAAAGATCCGGGAGGTATCTACCTAATTGTTTGGTTGAAGATGAGGCTCAGCAGGTGATGCATGACTTTCATAAAGGTGATTGTGGTGGTCAGTTGTTTTGGAAAACAAAAACTAATAAAGTGTTGAGAGTAGGATATTATTGGCCCACTTTAATTTTCAGATTTGTATAAAACAGTGATGAGCTGCCATGAGTGTCAAGTTTTTCAAGGAAAAAGGAAATTGCTTCCTCTTCCTTTGAAACCAGTTCAAGTAAATGCACCTTTCCAGTAGTGGGGATTTGATTTCATAGGGGAAATCCATCCCACATCATCAGCACAGAATCGATGGATCTTGACAGCTACTGATTATTTCAACAAATGAATAGAGACCATTCCAACAAGGCAGGCCATGGATATGGTAATTATTCAATTTTTAGAATCAAATATCTTGTCTCATTTTGGTTGCCCTCACAAAATCATAACAGATAATGCAACGACATTTAAGTCCAAGAAGCAATAAGTAAAATATTATACTCGGCCATTCGACAGCATACTACCCACAGGGCAACAACTTAGCGGAATCATAAAATAAGACTCTAGTGAATATAATCAAGAAAATGTTGGAAGCAAATAAGAGGAATTGGCATCGAAAGCTTGTCAATGCATTATGGGCCGGCAGAGTTAGCAGCAAGAAATCCATAGGTATGTCACCATTTGAATTAGTTTATGGCGTTGATTCGATGTTTCCTACATCACTTACAGTTTCAGTCATGAGATTGCTACAAGAAGCTGGCAACGAAGAGGATGATAATTAGCCAAGAATCAATAAAATGATCCACCTTCAGCAAAAAAGGGAAGAAGTTTCTCAAAACACTATTCAGTTGCAGAAAAAAATAAAGAAAATCTGTGACCGCAAAATCAAAGCAAAAAAATTTCAGTCAGAAGATGTGGTGCTGAGGTGGGATGCACGAAATGAGGACAAAGGGAAGCATGGTAAGTTCGATAACCTATGGAAGGGACCATATAATATTTCAGCATACATGGGACAAAATGCTTTTCTGCTCATAGAGATGGATGGTCGAGATTTCCCAGGAGGGCCGGTGAACGGTAGGCTTTTGAAGCACTACTACTTTTAGATATTATGTTGTTATCAATGTAAATACCATATTTATTGTTGGTGAAGATTTCAAGTGCACAATCATTGAAGCTTGGGGCCCGAAGTGAAGGCTATAAAACTTGGATGATATGTGTAAGGTTTGTTGGTTTTGATTTAGTTTTCAATCATGGTTTGAGACTGAGTCAGTCTGCGTTGTGTCAGTTTTTAGTCTTTGAAGTATTTTGATCGTATTTCCCAATCGATAAGGCTACCAGGTCTATGGTGTTCTTGGCACCTCCAAAGAGATACCATCCCTATTGGAGCCAATGCTAGTGTTAGTCTTGTCATACTGCCATCAATGATCAAATCTGCTCTTTTGCATTTGCATAGTAGGAGTCCCATACTATAATTTTTTTATCACTCCATTAGGTCATGGATTCACTGATGGTTGGGGTCACTTCATTAGTTTTCCCTCGTGAAATACTTGTTGATTCTCCTCTCTATGGTCTTCAGTCATGATTCACTTTCACTCTGCAGTTCATGTTATTAGGTCATAGGGTTTGTTCTCATTACGTTTTAGGGTTCCACCATTGTCAAAATAATGATGAAAGTGTTAATAAATATCAGCAAAGACATGAGGATGCCCAATAAACTCAAAGCACAGTATCTGGAAAAATCAAAGAAGTTGTTTTTTCAGCTGAATGTAATTTTCACCTCAAAACATGTTTTGAGGTGAAAACAAGGTTCTTTGTTTTTATTATCATTTCTTATGTAATTTTATGTTTCCAGTCGAACTTCAGAAGCTGCTATCTCCATAAAGCCAAAGGGGCTTTTTCTCTGCCTGGGTTTCAAAAGTGTTTTCCACATGATTTTCAGTGTAAATCATGTTCTAAGTAATTTCATTTGAAGGAGCTCTAAAAGAGCTTTCCAACGATATATCACACTCCTAAAACCGACTTCTGGATTGGAAAATAGGCCCAAATGAATAAAAGGCCCCAAAGCACAATTCTGCCCTTTTTCTATTGTTCCGCTCGCCCTTTAAACTTTATAATTTTTTGCCTTTAACGCAAAGTCTAAAATTTCCGCATCCTACAAAACCCCGATGTGATGCCATCACACCATCGCTTATTGCAACTTTGCGATCCCCCGCAACACTTAACTTTTCCATTTCCTTCCGTCGATGTGATGGGTCTTTCAACGCATCGTGAGATCGTGATATTCCTCCAGCATTTTAACTCCGCTCATTCCATTTCCTCGATGCGACCATCCTGCCATCGCATATCGCATATTGTGATTTCCTCCCCGCCATATGTTATGACCGCTCCCTTTTCGAAATTGTGATTGCAATATCCCGATCCCACTAAAATTCTTTCCGCTTCGTTCAAAAGGAAAAGGCTTTTCCCCGTGTAAAAAGCGCAAAATTCATTTTTATTGGTTTTGAAAGGATTTCTTTGGCAATCCTTCACTCCTATCGCATTGGATTATCCATCGCTCTATTCTCCATTGGCATTTCCTCCATCGCTCCCTTATCCTCAGTCTATACACCATCGCGCATTCCTCCCAACGCATATCGCGATTTCCTCCGCCCGAGTTATACCCGCCCCTTCCTCTGCCGATTAGCGATTGCGATTCTTGGGCCCACCGCCAGTCCTTCTCTCTTTTTAATAAAAAGTTTTTTTCTCCATTATAAGAGGCAATTCTATTTTTATTTGGTTTAAATGGGTTTTTCTTCAAGTTAAAGGAAAAAGATATTCTGTTAAGACCGTGAGCCAATTATGAATATAGAGATCATTCCGGCATCGACAACAAACGATAAATGAGGGGGTAAGGTCTCCAGATTTGTTTTTATTTCCATTGTTGGAGTAAATGTAACAGTTTATTCTTCCAGATGGTCAAATATGCAGTTCCCTCTTTTCATAGGCATTTTTTTGGGTTTTTCTATCTTCAGATTTTGGTTTCGGGGCAGGTGAACCAGCTCCTCCTTCTGCAAATTCGCCCTTTGAAATCCTGTCTATTTAATATAATTTTTGAGTCATTTGTAAGGGTGGAAAAAGTTGGAAATCACTGGGACGCTCTGAGCTTCATTGTACATATTTGTAACCAGTTTGGCAGGGAATTAATAAAGACTTACAGCATTTTTTTATGGGATCCCTGTGGTATGGAATTTTAACACAATTTCTTCTTTTGTAATCATCTGTTAAATGTTATGTATGCCATTATTCATTCCATTCATTTCTGTTGAATGTTTTCAAGTTAGATAGGTATAATCCATTGTTACAGTGCTTTGCCTTGGGAAATCATTCAATATTTTATGTTTTCTACTATTTGAGAAGGATTCATCTCATATGCCCTCCTCAGCTCCTCACCAGTCTTAAACACTTCACAATCATAAAACCAAAAGTGGTTAAAGTCCATGCCTACCTTGCCCCATAGAATACCCTGTATTTCTGATTTAATTCCCCACATTTGAACTGCCCAGCTCCATCTGATCTAACAAAACACCATAAAATATATAAAAACATTTCGAGCTGCTATACCTAGCCTAAAATAATTTTTGTAGTCATACTTCATTGATATTCCTTACAGAGAGAGCCCTTTCCCTGCCTTGTAGGGCTAGCTACAAGGTTAAGCATGGTTTGTAGTTACCCTGGTTTGCCTTCCTTCAGTCTGAGGTCAAAATTAGGTGATAACAGTTACTATCACATCAAACCTTGAGGGTAAGCTCCTCAATACTTTCTCCACAATTATTCTTTCTTCTATTGTATATCCATGAGATCTTATTTGGGTAACCAACCCAATCAACAATGTGAAGAATGAGTCTATTGTATTAGACTCTTTCATGCAAATAACTTCAAAATCTCTTCTCATTAATTAAAGCTTTGTTGTCTTTACTTTATCCATTCCTTGATAGGCTATTTGGAGTGTATCCCATGCATCCTTGGACCTCTTTGCTACTGGAATTCTCGGAAAAATACTTTCATGCACTGCTTGATAGAGATAGAAGAGGGCTTTTGAGTCCTTATTCCTATTACTCTTCAGAAAATCCTTCTCTACCTATGTTAAGGCATTAATTTCTTATTCATCTGTTGGTTCTTCTAAACCATCTTCAACTAGCTCCCATAAATCTTGAGAGACAAACATGGCTCTCATTGTGATTGCCCAATAGTCATAGTTCTTCCCATTGAACTGTGGGAGTTAAGTATTTCCCATACTCGTGCTTGTGTTGGCTCCTGCCATTGCTAGCTTGCTAAACTATGCTTTAAAAACTTGACTATGTTTCTTAACTAAAATTTCTCACTTCTAAGAGATAATCCTTCTTACAGTTCTCTGGACTGTATTCTTTAAAGCAAAAACAAAACTCTATTTTGTTAAAAATCTAGCCTTGCTGAACCTTCACTCTGCTGGCGAAAACTTCAACAAACTCCTTCTTGCTTCCTTCAGCTTCTTTAGCAAATGCTAAGAGCATGGACTAGCTTCGATACCATGTTGGAATTTTTGGTTATTCTAGAACAAGTGAGAGGAAATAAAATTCCTCTTCTAACACAGAGAAGATAGCAATAAAATTGTGCATACAGAGAGATGAAACAAAACTCTATTTCATAAAAAGAACTTGAATTGTTACAAAATGAAATTCTTCTTCAGAACTACTGTGTTCTGGATTACAATGCAAATTTACTTGACTGCTACAAAGCACAACACTCTTCAAACTCTGTTTTCTTCTCTCTCTGTCATTTCTGCCTTTGGGCATACATTACCTCACTCTCTGCTATTTATTACAAAGCTTATATATATATATATATATATATATATATATATATATATATATATATATATATATATATATATATATATATAACCTAAGTTTTGAACTAAAACTGTTGTGGCACATAACATAAAAAATTTTAAAACATTAACCTAAGGTTTTAAATTAAGAAATGTCGCGGCATATGAAATTTTAAACTAAGGTTCTAAAACCTTATAACATATTTGCCCAGATTTCAAACTTTATGCAAAATGGTTCAATGCGTTATCGCATCCATCTGTGGTCCTTGCTTACTGTACATCAAACGATGCGATAACGCTCTCATTGGTCGGAAGTGGATGCGCTGGCGGATTTCAAACGCAATTCAAAAACATTTCAAAAGGTTATCGCATCCATTTGAGCACCTGGTGACTGGACACCCAAACGATGCGATAGCACGTTGATTGGTCGACGTCTTGGTGACTTGGCAAGGTGGGTCCTCCGTTTATCACGCAGGTTAAGGGAGGTGGTGACGTAAGCTAAGGTTCATGTGATCGGCTTCCGATTGGTTGGGGGAGATGAAGACATGGAGTCATGGGCTCCACACAGAAATGATGTGGGTGAGTCAAATTCAAATGAATGTGTAGTAAATGCAGTGGTTGGTGCATTGGGTTATGGTGGTAGGTGCTAGGGTTTTAAATGTGGGATGGTGTGGTTTGAACCACGTATTTTTAATGTAAAACAGGGCTACGACTTGTGAACCAAAAAATTGATTTGCAGGGTTTTAAACCAGGACTTCAATGCAAGGTGGAGTGCAAACAAAAACAAGAAAACTTGTTGTCTTTTGTCCTTTAAAACTCACATAAAAAATGAATTTCTGTCCTCCTTGCCACAGATTGCAGTTGGAATTAATTTCCAACATTTGTATGTGGTTGTCCAACACTTTTTTCCCCAACAAATACCATATAACATATATCGCCGATAGCTATAAAAAGTATGAGAGGCTCTCTCAAGGATGTGAGAATGCCTCATGTCATCCTCAAAAACTTTAAAAACTTGTTTCTCGTCGGAAATTAAAATCGACAATCAATAATCTGATCTCTTTCTAAATGGAGTGGATAGATTCTCCACCTCTTTGGCAGCAAGAATAACATAAGTAATTATGTTGTGGACAGTGAGGGAAGCAGTCCAGTCCTCAAACACGACAGTGAAGGAAAATAGACACTGTGTTGTCCAGCGTTTCCAAAATAAGAGTCTCTCACATTCAATTTGACTTTTTCCTGTAATGACTTTGTCTCAAATTTTCTCCTCAGTCTCCCTAAGATCTCAAATTGAGTACAACCGCAACAACAATCCAAGGATTTCTACAATGGGAACAATTTGAGTGTGGTGATTTTTCCTTGGCTTCTGTTCGGATTGTTGATGGCCTCCCAGACTATGTATACGCAATCGTTTTTTACCCTATTAGCCCATTGAATGCGGCCTTCGATCCTGATGTCACGACTCATTGTCAAAACTAGTTTTTAAACTCCTTCTTCCATCATTTAGCGATGGCATCGAATGTTGACTAGCGTGTCAGTGTTAGTGTGAGGCTGTATGCAGTAGACCGATTTTGAAAACCAACGAACTGTTCATTATGACTCTCCTCGGCACCACACAAGTATATGCATTGGTAGTAGAGATATCACACAACAAACTTCATAAACAATTACACGACAAATAAAACTCACAAAAAACACTCTCACAAACTGTCATATTTCTTTATGTACACAATAGAAATTTAAATCTATTCCATCTTCCTGGTCTCTCCCTTGAGGGAGTCAAAATCATATGGGCTCTTATACCAGCAAGAAAATTGGAGGAGCAGTATATGCACAATTACTCATAAAATTATTGGTATTTTTCACACCAAAACCAAATTACAAGTCATATAAATAGTGCTTTTGAGATCCAATAGACGAGCTTAGATCCATTTTAACTCTGTGTCTAGGGATCAAATCTCTAGAGGTCAAAATCTCTTTTTTGAGTGAAAAACTTGAGGAAGGGTTTGCACATCGAAAGATTTGACCCCTCTCGGGGCTTGATAAATGTGGAGCTAAGATGGATCTAGGCTGGTTTTTTACACATTTAGAAAAATATTCTTGAAATCACTTTGTTTCAGAGCCAAGCAAGGTTTCAGGCAAGGTAGAAATTAAATAATTCTAATTTGATGGTAAGGTGATTCATTACACATGATTTCATCCATGGAGTGAAATTAGATGAAAAGGTAGAAAATAAAAGAAAATGCAGGAGCAAACAAATCAAATCTAAAAATATATGGCAGTTCTTACTATGAAATCCTTTCCCACAAATATTGTTTTCCACTCCGCACAGCTCTGGAAGTCCTTTCTCATTTCTCACAAATATTATTTCACTCTTTGCACAGTCACAGAGATGCTTCCTCACAAATACAATTCGACACTTTATTTGTGTTAAATTTATATATTTAGGGAGAGACGATTTTTCATTACGGTCAACATGAGATTAATTTTTAAATATTAAATGTTAAACATTACTTTTACATTTACATTTACGTTTTATCAAATTTAATAATATTAATATTATAATAAATTAATATGAATATTATAATTAATAATAATATTAGTATTACTCTTTTAATATTAATATTATGGTATTTTGTCCTTAGGCTTCACCTAAATAAAACAACTTTTCCGAGTGTTGGTAAGTAAAAAGAGGAGTATGGAGTAAATATAAAAGGAGGTTTTATTTTTTACCATACCTCTGATTTATTTATATTTATATTTATTTACCATACCTCTTTTATTTGCCATGGTATTTGGCCCATGGGCTTGGTATATACTTAAATGTTGATTTCTAATCATATTTGATATATTTTTATGTATTTACCATACCTTTGTATATCTCTTTTATATTTATTTATTTACCATACTTCTTTTCTAAATATTGTATTTGGCCCATAGTATTTAGCCCATGGTATTAATAATAATTTGTTTCATTGTATTTGGCCATGGTATTTGGCCCATAGGCCTCACATAAAAAGAGGTTTTATTTATTTACCATACCTCTAGTCTATTTATATTTATGCCATAAGGCGTCCCTCTCTGAAAACAAATCCCATGTTTCCTTGTTGTCCTTCGTCTGCATTGTTTGATCTATCCTTCGTTTGCATCGCTTGATCTGTCCTTCGTCTCCATCATTCGATATTTTGTTAGACAATTAAATTCTCTTTGCCCGTTGATTTGAATTCGTTACTTATTGGCCAGGTAGCAATGGATCCGGCATTGGTTCTGAGGCATGGATCCAACGACACTCATCAAAAAAGGTTAGAGGTTAGTTATGAGCTTAAGAAATCCTTCCTCATTTTCCCCACTCGCATTCGCTATGCATCCGCAGAGCTCGAATATCGTGATTCTATCCTTCATTGAATCACAACCGTTAATTGATTGTTATGGAATGCTTGCAACCAGTCCTGGGGCATTGATCCTACAGGTAATTTCTCCTTATTTTTCTCCATGAATGAAACCATGTTTCTATAGCGCTTTCCCTAAACTAAACCAATAATAACAACATGCCACAAGTCTCAAGTCCAAATAATTTTCAAATGGGGAAATGATGATATTCAGTCTTGTTTTAGGTCCTCCCATTCTAATGGAAACTTTATTTCCACTGATTTTGCAACGACGCTTGGTTTTGCAGGGGTCTATTGTAGCTGTTTCTTGTTTCTTACTTGGCATGTTGGCTCATGTGATGGCTTGGATCCATCGTTACAGATATATGAACAAGTATGTTTTGTAGCACTATGTGAATTGTGTCTAACATAGTTTTGGTACATCCTAAAAATTACAGTTACTAATCTCAGCGTATATGATGTAAAAAACTAACATTCTAAATGAACATGTTGTTGTTTTCCAGTTTTCTCTTAAATTATGTTTTTGGTGGTCATAGACTGATGAAGATAAGTGTTCCTTTCATCACTTTGTTTACAGTACAAAATATGCTTAATTCAGACACACAATTTATAGAGCTTTTGCGTAAGCAATTCTTTCAGTCAGTCAATATACAAACTTTTTTGGAGGCAACGATTTCTTTCTATTTATAATTTTTTTTGTAAAAAACACTTTCAGCCGATCCATAAACTTGTTTGTAAGAAATTCTTTCAGTCGATTTTCATCTTAAATTTCTTTCAAGTTTTCATATTAGCTATGTCTATCTTCATTTAGGCTTGTTATTTTCTTCATACATTTCTTGCAAGTTTTCATATTTGCTTCTCTTTAAAGTACATATAGTTACGGAAAATATGTCATATTTATGAGAAATCTGTCATATTCGATGTTTTCAGTTGCACAAACTGGACATAATAGTGTATGTCAGTATTGCACGTAACATCTCTTATTCCTCGTGGCGTTTTCTTCGAAAAGAAGAATATATTTTTGTATAGCTTCAATCAACACAATAAAGAAATCTGTAGAAGGAAAACAAAACAAAGAAAAACTAAAACTGAAAGCAGGGAAAGAAGCATCGCAATATTATATAGGTATAGAGTATCACGAAGCTTTGCTGTTAAATAGGAGAAAACCTCTTTCTGCTGGTTTTAATATAATGTTTGAGGTCTCGTGTATGCATTAAAATTGCGCTGAGAAAAAGTGTTTAGGGATTTTCGAATTTAAATTTCCAAACACAGTTGTTGTTTGGCCAAACAAATTTATCTAAGTTTTTTTTCAAGAAGACCTAAATTTTTTGATTTGAGACTGTAAATTGCTCGTCCCGAGTTGGACACACCATCAGCTATGTAGAAGTTGTGAATTGATCATCTTGAGTTGGACACACCATCAGATATGCAGGGGCTGCTATTTGTTTAGTTGACATTTAATAATGGACATGGATATTTGACATTGAAGTAAAAGAGAGCATCATATCATCACTTAGTATGGAATTGGTGTTCCTTATTCTACAATTCATTGGTGTTCTTTATTCTATTGTTCTTTTATGAGAAAAAATTCAAAGAGTTAACTACTGTATTTTTCCATTTGCTTTTCCTTTTATGCTTTAAAAGTGATGAAAAATGCAGTCACGAAGGCTTACTTAATAGGGTATTGTGAACTTAGACCTTTGAGTAGTTAATTGGTTTTCGTTATTATACACTTCTTGGACGAAAAAAATCAAAGAGTTAACTACTGTATTTTTCCCTTTTCTTTGCCTTTTATGCTTTAAAAGTGATGAAAAATGCAATCACGAAGGCTTAATTAATAGGGTATTGTGAACTTAGATGTTCCGGCTCAAGAAAGACCGAGGCTTCCATTTCAACATGATGTATTTTAAGATAAATCTCATCCCGGGAATGGAATGAAGTTGAACGTTTCCACCTAGGCTTCAAAAAGGTTGATGATATGATAACCATGATTCTTTGAAAATATTATTTGGGTCTAAGAAAGCGAACATAAGTATTTGGAGGGCTTGAACATATACTAAAAGGAGAGCCTTCTTCAACATGTTTCTAATTCTTGATCTTCATTGATAAGTATTTTTGTTTACTTCTTTCCAAATAGATAACTTTATCTACTCTTTCCGCACGATATATTTTTTATATAATTTTAATTTTTTCCCTATATACATTATTATAAGTAATTTTTTGTTTTCGATGCCACCTCCACCATTACTACAGTAGCAGTAGCGTAGCAGCAAGGTCCAAACATACCTCAGGATAATACTTAGGGGTACCTTATGAGTAATGATTCATGATATTTATAATGTATATATATGATATATGCAAGGCTTTCCTTCCGCATGTGGATGAACAAGCACTGACACCTTGACACACGCTCTTCTTCTTCAGTCTTCATCTCAGCCTGTTTTAAGTGTGTATGTTGATGTTGATTGGGCTGCTGATGTTACTGACCGCCACTCCACAACTGGATTTTATATTTTTCTGGGGCCTGGAAAAGTAAGAATCAAGACACCTTGTCTCAGTCTAGTACTAAGCAGAGTACCAGGCCATGTCACATACTACTACTAAGATCGTATGGTTACGTTGGCTGCTTGCTGACATGAGGGTCTCCATTCCCTAACCGATACAGTGTATGATATTTTAGACTTATGATAATGTATATTATTTTTTATGCAATATATGAGATGGAATACCTATTTTTGGTTTTTAGAATTTTAATTTAAATGTTAATGGTTAATCTTTACACTACAAGAAAAAATGACATTGGTGAGGGTCATGCTTGTGATGGTCCTTAAAAAAACGTCACTGTAAGTGTATATAGTGATGGTCCTTTAAGGTTCGTCACCAAAGCCATTTTCAATGACACTTTTGGTGAGGGTCGTTAAAGGCCCATCACTAATTCTCTCTTTGGTGACACTTCTAGTGAAAATTTTTTAATGACCCTCACCAATGCTCTTTTTGTTACTTTTGGTGACGGTAAAAAAATGTTCGTCACCATTGATCATTCCAATGAGTTTTTGATGACACTATATGCTTGTTAATAATTTTTTTTCAAAAGATAACGATTTAAGGCCATTATTGTGGAGTATTTTTTATGATATTTCCAAGGCCATAGTGGTTATAATCAGTGAATTTTTTAAGAAGTAATTAGTGTGTATCATTTCCCTCAAGTAATCACTAGTCGAATAGAGCTTTCTTATGAGCCAACACATGATTCATATCTATTAAGTTTATTATCTATCAAATTCCGTTTAGATAAAGTTCCACTAGTGTGTATAGGAAATATATTATTTAATACATAATCAAGCTCTGACAATTCTATTAATGAGAAAGACCTGACACTCCTCAACAATTCAGGCACACCTTAAATTAATGCTTTGTCACACACTAACATTTCTTATCACCTTGCATGTCTTGGAACATATTTGTACCTAGAACATCTTGTCATGACACTGACGCCCAAGCACATAGTGGAATGTGCTAGCACAACATGGAACTCTCCTAGCATGTGTTAACATGCATGTAGTCCCTAGTATGCCCCAGAGCACCTTGGTTGAATGCATTGACCTACATTAGCACTTGGCACACAATGCGAGTTGGCATGTATTGGGACCTATTATTAGTGTGACTAGCATGCCCCTTTTGAAAAAGATAAAGCCTTGACTTATTAACCCTCTTATGTGTTCATTTCCTTACATTTTAGCTTAGTTCCTCATTTTTTTTCCTTGACACTTCTTGACACATATTGACATACCCTATCACCCTACACATCCTTAGCACCTGGCATGTATTGGCATATCTTGGCACTATTTGGAACATATAATTAGCACACCCTGGAACTCCCTAGCACGCTTTGGCACTTCTTTACATGCCTTGATATTCCCTAGCATGCCTTACCAATGCTTAGCATACCTTGTCACTCCCTCCTTGGCATGATAGCTAGCACTCATTAACACTAGTCACTGGCACACGTTCCTCATATTCATTAACTTCCATGAATTTTTACCGAGTGCTCCCTTAATGTTTTGTCCTATTACTCCTTAACACTCATAAACATGCATTAGCACTCTCTAGCACACCTTAGCAGTCTTCAACATGTCATTCCACTTCATAGCATCCATAACAGTCCTTGACACATATTGGCGCTTGGCACGTATTGGTGCTTGGAAAGTCTTATCATGTATGGAACACGTTGAGATGCCTTGGTATCAATAACCAAATAAAAACTTGGGATAAAAGTTGTTTTGAGCCTTCCTCTTGCCTCCACGCATCCCGATTCTATTGGATCGCATCGATCCTCCCTATTCCGTTTACCACCTTTCGTTGTTGCGAAAACCACCTGGCACTAATTCCCTTCCCCGCACCCAAAATTGCCCAGATTTGAATTGACCTGTGTTTAATGCAATTACTATTCACTAAAAATACTAATAAATGCCCGAAATTCATTCATTTCAAGCCTCTGTTATCGTTTTCTATGCACAAAACCTTCCCAGACCAAGAAAAGAACGTTGTCGCCTATGTTTTACCTCAAAAACAAACAAAATTCAGCAGAATCAACTACTACAATCACTGCAAAGCCACCAGATTTCATATAAAGGCCAGAAGAATCTGTTGAAAGCTTTTCAAACCCCAAGAAACCCTTCTTCGCAGCAAATTTCTGAAATTTTACAGGTATTCTTTAGAAAAAGAGATTCATCCATCATTCTGAAAGAATTATACTATTAATTGAAGCCTTATAAGCCTGTATGCCTAAGGAACAACCATATTGCTTCATACAATCATTATTCCTGCAAACCCTGAGTATTACTTATAGTTTCTAAAGTTGTGACCTATTTTAGAGGAAATTTGAAGTGAGTTTAGCCATCTGTTGACCTAAAAAGCCCTCTGAGACATCCAAAACCTTTTCTATAGTAGTCAGAGACCCTTTCGCTCAAAATTTGATGTTTTAGGATTGTTTCAACACAAAAATTTCACTGATAACCCTTAATATCATTTTTTGAGGCTATAAAGGTCAGGAAATTGGTTTTTTATACAGAATTGACAGTTTTGAGTAAGAGTACTCAGAAATATCCTTTTGCTGTCCAAGATAGAACCTCTATTATATCTAAAGTCCTTATCTAAACTGTTTAAACTTATAGAAGTGTTCAGAGGCCTAAAATTAGTGTTTTAAAGGTCAAGAGTGTTTAAACTGATAAATCAAACCTATCAATGGCATCCAAAAGCACTATTGTGATCAACCCTCTACAACCCCCTGTTGTATATGTAGAGCACACTCCATTGGCAGATGTAGACTTCAAAATCATAGATCCTGTAACACATTTTAACCTCCTTGAGCTCCACTGCTGGAGCCAAGAGAAATCCTTGGATCAAACAGATGATATGTGTAGTTGGGAATCAAATTTTCCTAAGTATGTTGTCCCTCACACTCATCAATGCCCATAAACTATCAGATTATGCCAGTCTTATTATTCTCTAGATCAAAGAGCCATTTTCAATTCCGAAAAAGAAATATTGTTTACCATAACAACTAAATCTATCAACCAGATGCTTCAGTTGCAGCCTGAACCTAATCAAGTCCCTTTATCAATTGAAGTGCTCACTAAGTTCTATTTGGAGTTGGATTTTCCCAAGAGATTCCAAATTTTTCAAACCTTCATGCCCTCTTATGTGGAAATCCCCAAGCTCAACCCTCCATACTATTCTTTTAAATTCCTAGGAAGAACCAGACACATTATTTCCATGCTATCTTTTATCCTTGGATATTTCACAGATGAACATGCTAATGCATCAATACTTGGTTTCTTGTCCATTTTTGTACCTGGCCAGCCTCCTGCATTTATCTTCAATTTTGCCAGTATATTGTTGATAGTATCCATGAAAAACTTGTCAAACTGCCTACTGAAGGTGTCTTTAGGTATACTTCATTTATTTTCCACATGTTTCTTTATTTTCAATCTGAAAAATTCCCTATAACCCTTCAGAAGATGGATGTGGAAGGAAATCCACAATCTGTTGTATTCTAGACTTCCTTGATCAGAAAGGAGTCAGATGAGTTTACTTATGCAGAGTTTACAGATTCTTTCACCCATCCATTGGTAAATATGCTAAACAACAGTGTGCAACCTAGGATCAACAATGAAATCAAGAAACTTTTACAGTTTTCTAAACAGAGCAAGTAGGGTGATCGGTATTTATACCAAAATCAAACTGAAATCAAAGTTTATGGGTCAAACCTAATTCCCTACAAGTTGCCAAAATACCTCCCCATGAGGTTGTCTGCTTTAGAGTACATAAGGCAGATTTTGAACTCAGATGCTATAAATTTCTTGGCTGCAAAGAAGAAAACCCAATTTAAATTGAAAAATCAAGTGGGTTCATTTATATGTAATAACAGAGAAGCAGGTCCAGAGGCAGAAAATCAATTGTTAGAGTACAAATTCAGCAACAATTTTCTTTGGTATTATGATCCCTTTGGTATAATAAAAAAAATGAGAGTTAATGTAAATTAACTCCATACATTCATGAAAAGAAGCCTGATATTGAGAAATTCTCAAACCAAACAGAATGGTTAGAGAATACAGTGGTAGAAGTTGATAAGGAAAGTGATACTAGTCACATTTTGCAGACTCCAACTCAGGAAGAAAGAAGTATGAAAAGAAACATGGAGGAAGGGTCTTACACTGCTGAGACCACTACAAAAATAAACTTCAAACTCAGGTCCTGCAAGAAGCCAAAGATTAATCCTACAGACAAAGAAAAAGAGACAGTTGAGGTCATTGATATAGAGATTCCAGAAAAAGATATTGTGCCTCCCATAGTAGTTTAAAATGAACAACAACCAATCACTTTTAATACACAGTTGATCCAAAAACAACATTGTATAGAAGTTTCATCATAAAAGCAGGCAGAGGAGAAGGATATGGACATTAAGGAAGGGTATAAGGAGATTAAGGCCAAAAATGAAGAAATCAAGAATGAAATATACTCTCAGTACTTAAAACAGACCCCCAGCATACAAAACAGACTACTTTCAGCCTTTGATTACAAGAATAAGAAACTGATGATGACAATGCTTTAGCCCACAGTGCCAACTCCTAAAACGTCATCTGATTATAAAAAGGTTGATTTTGAAGTTCCAGTTCAGGGCATTCATGCCCTAGACCAAATTGAATTCCATAAACAGGCAGGAGAAATTATTTATTCCACAATGACTACAAAAGCAATGAGTGCAAAAAAGCTTCAAAATACTTTGATAAATGTAAAATATCAGCTCAAGCTAGAGAAAGCATCATCATATGCTAAGGATATCATAATCAAATATTTGGAGGAGTTAGTAATTGAGGTAGGCTATGATCCTAAAAACATAAAAGCTACTGAAGAAACGATTAAAAAGAAGAATGTTGATATTGTTGCACTTAGGAAATAGTTGAAATTACCTCCTATAGAGAATCCACAAGCCAAGGAGATTTTACAAGAATCCAATCAAAAGGATGAGATGATTTGTCTCATATTGCAGCTGACAGCCCAGATTAAAGAGATGGAGATTGAGATGGACAAATTAGTCTAAGGAAAATAAGCCACCAAAGCACAGGAAGTCCCTGCTACTGTAATTCCTGTAGTTACAACAGAAGTTCCATATAATATGGCAGAAGAACTAGCTCCAAATGTTCCATTGGCTAGATCAGTTCCAGTAACTTCATCAACAACTTCTGCCACTGAATCTTCCACTACAACAATCCAACAATCAGATGAGGCCAGTAAATTGGTAAAGGCAATTCAGGACATGTCTATACAAACCAATGAAATAAACAAGTTAAAGGAAAAGATTAAGAATCTTGAAGATGCCAAAAAACTTGCACAAATTAATGCGAAGAATGAAGAGCAAAAGGACAAAAGGTTAAATGAACAACTCAAGAAATTGGAAATAGAATTGACTTTGAAAAAACCTATGGCACATGTTAAAAACCAGTTATGGTCCAATATCATTGAGGTAGTCAATGATACTTGCCTATCTATACAGGTAATTTATGAACAGAAAGATTTACTGAAAGCAGCAAAAGAAGAAATACAGAAGACCAAAGAGGAGCTAGGTAAAAAACTTGAAGAGGCCTTGGAAATTATTACATTTCTCAATTCCAAAAATAAACAAGAATTGGATGAAATTGGAATTACAGATAGAACATAAACCCTACTTGTGGTAAGAAAGGTAATATCCAAGAAGAACTTGATGAAAAAATTAGAGGAAAAGTGCCAAAACATGAATATGGAATTCACAAGATTCATGGTAAAATTTGATATTTTGAGGCAAAAAGGCTTTCCAAATCCTCTGGTAATCAATGAAAAATTGATGAAACAGGAGGATTATGACAAAAATCTGAGAGAATTTGCTAAGGAACAGGAAAACAAATCAGTTTGGCAGAGAATCCTAACAGGGAAATTTCTGTATAAAAATTTTGAAAATATGTTTTACTTGCAGCATGAAGTAAAACACCTTTTTGTCAACAAACCAGCATTTTCCAAATACACTGAAGCTGATGAAAACTTCAGAAAACTTATGAAGATCAAATTTCTAGAAGCCGAGTTCTGGGAGAAGTTAACTGATTTACTATAAGAACAGATTACAGTGATGAAAGAGCATGAAAGGTAAAAACAGAGTTTGTTTTTTTTTACATTAGCAGTAAACATTTTTCTGCAGTCAAAGTGTATCAGTTAAAAGTGTATCAATTGAAAGTTTATCAGTTAAAAGAGTATCAGATGAAAGGATGAATACAAAATCAGATTGAAGATAAAACTGCCAGTGTGAGGGACACATCAGTTGTCCAGCTGCAACCAAAATCCAAACAACAAGCTATTTTATTTCAATAAATAGGACAACTAGCAATTAGTCAGGAAGTTGTCACTATCTTCTTGCATGAAGATATTTTATTTTCCAAGAAAAAATCCTAAGATTATTCTAGGATATTTTGTACTAGTTTTTGTACAAATACTTCATCATTTGAAGTATTGAGTGTGGATTAATTGATGAACATTTCTATAGCTGTAATATTTGAACCCAAGGGTTTTTGGTATCAAGTTCAAGTTAGCAGACTGGATCACAGGAAATAAAAAATCATATTACAGGATTCATGTGTTGGGCCACTGCAGTGAAGTATTTCACTTGTCATATTGTCAATTATCTTATGTTTTCCATCCATTCATGAATGTGTTCTAAATTTTAATGTGAAATCAGGAATTGTTATTTCAGAATTTGTTAAAAGCACTCTGTTATTGACTGATTTTCATTTAAATGTTTTCACCTGATATCCAGACCAGGGAACCCTTAACTGTTCCCTGATTTCGATTGACCTCTAACTTTTCACTCCTTATCCGGATTTAAGAACCCTTAATTTCTCTTTATCCCGATTAAAACCATTTCACCATCAACCTTTGAACATCTGAAGTGGCTCTGCTATCTTTCCCTGTAAACATTTACCTTTAGACCTTGATCCTATTCTGAATTTTTGACACATTGACTTCGTCTTCCCAATGGAATACAAATCTATAGCTATCCATCTGAGTAAGTGATTTTCCCACCAAAAAAATCAAAACCCAAAAACCAATTTTCCCCATATAACTAGCCTAAAATCAAAATATAATCAACAAAGTTAAATCTTATAGAGAGAGCCCTCTTTGAGCATTAGGAAGGCTAGATCCTAAGGCTTAAAAGTAGGTTTGTGGTTACCTCTGATATTCTTTAAACTATAATAAAAAATATCACAACTTTGAGAATTATTAGAGTGATAACAGAGTGAAATAATATCTTGTGTTGATCTGTAAAAAGATATTTTTGCAACCACTTTTGAGTTGACAGTTACATATTTCTATTTTCTTGAACAAAAAATTCTCGCTCCTTCAGATCTACCTAGTCTTGAATCTCTTTTTTCTGGTCGGATGCCACATCCACGTATCCCTCAATATTCAGATCACAGTTCGAGCAACAAAACCATTTTTTGTCTTGAAGGGGTCTAGAACCAGGTTCAAAGTAGCTGCGCTACCAACAAAACCCTCTATTACCAGCCATGTCGGCAATGATCTACTGCGCATACCAAAGTCTCACCCGAGGCAATATTAGGGGATGATAGAACTATGTTTCTGCATCCAGAGGGACTATGGAGCATGGCTGCAGGGCTTATCCTCACTTAAATCTTATTCAAAGCTTCATTGAATCAGTATGATAAATATACAGATGTTGTTCAACAAATCCCTTTAACTTTCTTGCGCACTGCACCTTTCTATCTTAACATGCATTATTAATCATATAAAACAACAATATAACCTTTGTGATGCAATCACAGAGATAATATACAAAAAATCTCTAATCCAATGCAGATAACTTATAAAAACAGATAACATCAAAAGTACTTAGAAAATACTCAGATATGTCTTCAAGTCCTTTTTTATTAAGTGAGATCTTTCAAATAAAATCCTTCTCGCCCTATGCACACAACTGCAAACTTACTAAGGTCTCTGCGCACACAGTCGCATGAGCCTTCCCCCTTTTCCCAAAACACAGAAAGGTAGTGCAATTACAGACTCAATTCATTCATAGGACTTACATATCGATGTCCTTGACTCACTAAGATATCTTATTATATATATTTTCCTTTTACAATACCATGGTTCGAAAACAATGGGAGGAGCTCAAAATATTCAAAAAAATCCCATCCTTTTACAAAATAAGGGACTTTGACCCACCCCAAAGCCCCTTTGACTCTTAAACATCTGCGCGAAGCACGTTTCGCTCCTCAAAATCTGGATCTTTGAAAAAAAATTAGACTGAGGGGTATCTTGCCCAATAACTCATCCTCCCATCCATCGTAAATGTACAACTTCTTTATATGTGGCACCATCATAGCCTCATACTGTTTCATAAATTCAATTCCCAATACTACTTCATAGTCATCCATCTGCACAATTATTAAGTCAACATTCCTATGCAACTCACCAATGCTTACCTCCACATTCATTGCCATGCCAATGACTTGATCTGGTGGAGAGTTCACCACTTTCAAACGAGCTTGAGTTTGAACAAACTTCAACCCAATTATCCTCGTTTCTTCTTCCCTAATGAAGTTATGAGTTACACCACCATCTTCAACAATGTGCCCTGCATAATCTTCATGTCCACATACTCTAATTTTTTTCTCTCAGGATCGCGTCTAGGGACAACTTCCACAGCTACTGCAGCTCCCAATAGCTGCATCATCCCAACCATTGGTTACTCTTTCTTCTTCTTCATATCATATTTTTTTTTGCTGCCACTACTAGTCTTGAAGGATAATTCTTCACTGTGTGTTCCTCTCCACACAACCAACATTTCAGAGGTTTCTTCATCTTTGGCTTGTCACTCGATCTCAAATGTTCCTCTTATGTAGTTTTATCCTCCGGTTTATCATAATTATTTTTCTTCTCATCATTCCCTTCATCATAATATTCTATCAGCCTATCAACTACAACAAATTCATCTTCTGGTAACTTTATCTTTTTCCTCTTTACCTCATTTTGTACCCAAGGTCTCAATCCAATAATGAAGTTTAAAACCTTTTCTCTCTCCGCCATGCCAGGTAATTCCAAGATCGCACTTAAGAAATCCTGTTCACACGCCTGCAAACTCCTTGTTTTCTTAAAATACTAAATCTTCATTCTTGCATCCCAAGTCTCATCTTATGGGCTAAATTAGTTTTCAAAACTTCCTTCGTTTCCTCCCAAGTAGAGATATCATCAGCATCACCATGTGCAATCTCTTATGTTTTCCTTATCCACCACATATTGGCATTCTTTTTAAGAAATTGAGCAGATACCTTCACCTTGGCTTTTTCATTAGGAATCCCCAAGTGTTCCAAGTATTTCTCCATATCGCATAATAAATTTCCAAGTGCCTTTGCACTCCTTATCCCATCATAAGAATCAAATTCCTTAATTTTCACGTGACCAATTCCTCCAACCAGTCCTTACCCAATTGCTCTCTTCAAGATAGCAATATCATTTCGAGCTCATAAAGAATTATCTGCAGCTCTGTGATCTCGTCCAAAACTTTATCTTTCATTGTTTCAAAATCCTTTACTTCTTTTTTTTCCCACACTGCCACTCGGTGTACTCATATTGCACCTTGAGTTCCTCATGAGCCTCCTAAAGCTTCATGAACTTATCTCTAAGTTTTGAATTCTCAACTTTAAATGAGTCCATCTCTGAATACATTTCATCCATATGGTCCAACAGTTTATCCATGAAAATTATATCTGGATTCATGTTGGATTCACCTGTAACCTGAGGTTCTTCAACATTTTCCTCCATCATTCTTGTGCTTGAACGTGTCACGACCATACGCTATCCCGTTCAACTTTGGCGCTGCAAACCTGCCCTTGTCGAACTCCCTAATGTCGCATTGCTACCAACTAATGTAATTGCCAAGCCTCAATACCAAATGCAACCACTGCCAGTCGTATTCCTACTTCTTCTTCAATCGTCATGTTAGCCTCCACAATGTCCCAAGGATGAAAGGATATTGACAGAGGTAACCTTAGACCAAGTGTTTAGTTTGGTAGCTAGCCCTACCAAAGCAGAGAGGGATCTCTCTATGAAAATCATAACTAAGGATTTGACTGGTACAACAATGGATTTTAGGCAAGATAGTTTAGCTCTAGGGTTTGAATATTTTAAGGTTTTTTTTTGGATCAGGAGTGAAATTCAGGGAACTAGGTCAAAATATCAAAGGTTTCAGTTGCAAGAAATATAAGCGAGCAAGATAGGCATGCTTTTGTGATAGCCTAGAATTTTGTCGATGTAGTGTAGGGTTGAATGAGCAAGGAGATCATAATGAGCATATATACCATGAATTCATTAATTAAGAATATAAAACACACAAACATGAGATTCCTAATAAAACAGAGCTTAATCAAAATAATTTAGTGTAAAACCTCTTAGGAAAATCACTGAAGATCAAAGATAAGGTAAGGAGACTAGATTTTCATTCATATAAATCTATAACAGAGAGAAAAAATTATCACAAACTCACAACACAATAATTCCTGATTAATAGTTGCAATTGTCCTTTGATTTCCTGTAAAAAGTGATGAAGTACAATCTATAAGACTTTCATCTTCTGATGTCCAACCTTTAGATTCACCAAAAACCACATACATATAGACTAAAAACAACTTCCCCTCTCTCATGGGTCGAATCCCTTAGTGTAGGAATAACTTACATGAATTTCTCAACAAAAACCCAATGTCTAGGGAGGTTAAAACAAACCCTCCTTATAGACTTTGACTAACCTGATCCTCATCAATGAGGTCTAAAATTACATCAAAATGACTCTAACAAGCCCATTTACCTTCTATTACATCTAGCTAACTTGAAACTAGAGGAATTACATCATAAAGAGTAATATTTACAGAAGAAAACTTGAAAATTGGACTAATAGGCAAAAGCACAACGCCACCTGCAAAAGCGCAGTGCCATTAGACAAAATCGCAACGCCAATCTTTGAGGGGAGTTTTAAGGGCCTTCCACTACTCCAAATCCATCTCTGAAGGTACAAATGGAAAGTTGAGGATGTCTAGTTGTCATTATACATCTCAAGAAAGAAAAATGGACACTCCAAGATAAAGAAAAAATCATTCTCCCAAAAGCACAACACCTTGTCATAAAAGGTGGTAGAAAGTGACATTTTGACCTGTGTTTGGGAATTTTCTCCCAATTTGTTTATTGACATGGCTCAAAAAGTTTATAGATGTTATGTGCAGGTCAATATCTATCCAATGATGTAGAATTTTTGGAATTTGGAGGTCTAACGAAAAAGCGTAGCACCAAGGCGATATGCTTTTGGCTAAACTGGTTTTCCTGTGCAAGCCAAAAACACCAAAAATTTGAAATTTTCTGCAAAAATAATGCTCAAAGGTAGGTCCATATATCTCTAACCATAACTTTTTTTGGCATGTTATGAAAACAAACCTCCTCTCGTGTTCAAAAATACTTTCCCATTTGTTCAGAATACAAGTTTTAAGTTGGTCTCTAAAAATTGGAAAAGCGCAATGCCATCTTGCAGGGAATGTTTGACTACCTTCCTGAGCTCCAAATCTAGATCGGAAGGTACCATTATAAATCTTAGGATTTTTTCTACACAATATAGTCATCAAGCACTGCAAAAACCTTCTCCAAACCCGTGAAAAACTGACTTGAAGTCAAGTTGTCCATAAGTGCATAAAACCTCCTGTAGCAACTGTAATTTGGGAATTTATCTCAAATCCTAATACCTGTGCATAAAATGAAGGATATTTATTTTCCTAGGTCTATAATTGACAAAAAAAACTTTCACTTTTTCCAAATCCATCTTCCTTCATAAACTAATTTTGAAGTAGAATTGTCCCTATGTGCAATGTAAACCCTAGGCAACCCATATCTTGGAAAGGTGAAGCTATGATTTCTTGAACTTTGGTGGGCTCATACCTACTGATCTGACCTCCCTTATGCCTCCTCTACTCAGTGGTTTTAGAATCCATAGTAGACCCTAGCTCAATTGGAGGGAAAATTAGGGTTTACTATAGGGAAGAAAAAGGGATTTGGGCCTAGAATGAAGGGAGATGAAGGGGTTAGAGGGTCTCTAAATTCTTGGGAAAATTTAGTGGGATAGAGATAGATGTTAGGGAGTGTAGGGGGTGGAATTTCATGGAATTAGTGATAGGAAGAGTTTCAAAAGGGGAAAACACAATCCTATCCTAGGAAAGTGTAGTCTAGGCTAGGGTTTGTGGGAAAATGGTGAAAATGAGGGATAAGGTTGAGGGAAAATGTTTAAGAACGTGTATGAAATGTGGGGGAAGGTGATTGAGCTTCAATATGAGGGTTTTTCTTAGCAAATTTATCAAAGAGATTATGAAACCAAGAAAATAATACAAAACCCTAGAAGACAGAATCTGAGCTTTCCAAGCATGAACTGAAGCAAAAACGGGGTATAAGAGGATCAAAAGAGTCCCACTTACTTGATATTGATGGTGTGGAACCTGAATTTGATGATGAAACCTCTAGAAATGAATATTTTTCTTCCTTAAAGAAAGCACAACGCACTCTGGCAAAGGTGCAGCGCTGCCAGTGAAAAGCACAGTGCAACAAGGAATGTGGCTCTTTGGTGGCAAGAAATTGCTACTATTAGAATAAAAGTGAGCTTTCTTGGTGGAGTGATGTCTCTTAAACTTGGAATGAGAGAATGAGATTCTCTTTTGGTTTTTTTTAGGTTGGGATTCGATTTTTCTTCTTGGTGGTGATCTGGTTCCACCATGTCCTTTCACATTTTGTTTTGAATTGATAGTGAAATGCAACCTTAGAACCTTTTTATTCATATTACTTCATGATAGAAATAAAATTACACTTTTGAAACCCGTATTGAATATTTTTCACTATTACTACTTTAAATGATGACCTGGATGATGACATGGCTTATTTACATGATATTTTTGATGACTTGACCATAATGATGACACCTAATGGAATATGAAACTAATGATTTGGAATTTGAAACATGACTGACCATGAGATGATGACTAAGATAGTGATCAAGACACTTCAATGATGACTCATCACAATGAGTGATGGCAATGACTAATATGACAATTTGACCATGAAATGAAAGGAGTAGTGATCATACCTAGACATACTAAACAATGACCAAATTTTTATTTGAAAACCTATTTGAAACCATAAAAAATTGCAGTAGGACCCTATCCAAAGCCTTGTAAGAGCACATTTGATCACGGGTAACTGGTAAGATTGATAGACACTAACACGTCAAAGCCTCTTTCTGCAAAATTGGCTTTGATACCTGTTAGACTCCTATACCAATGGGTGTCATATATCATGATTGACTTGATGGGCTATGAAATATGTTCATACCTTTCCTTGTTGCAAAGGTTTTCCATATTGTCAAAAAAATAAAAAAAAAATTAAAAAAAAATGTAAAGAGGGTGTAACCTAAAAGAAAAATCAAAGGGTGAAAAGAATAAAAATGGCCAAAAAAGTAAAAGAAAATTAACCCCACCAAAAGAAAGGCCAAGGAAAGTGTGCAAGTCTAAATGCCACTTCTTTTTGCTCTTATGTAAATAAACAAATTGTGTGCAACTTGTACCTTATGTCACAATTGATGAACAGTCAAACAGTTTAAGCTTGGCTAGTTCATCTTTCAATTTTATGTTTTAGAGATAGAGAATAAAATCTGACCAAACTGTTTAATCTTGGCAGATAAGTAGATAGGTAGAGTAAAAAAAGGAGCTCAACAGCTTAACCTGAGCCCTTGGATGTAATGAGGTTAGACTTAGATAGATTTCTATATGTAAAAGAAAAGAAAGTGTGATAAGGGTTTGTCAATCTAAGTGCACCCTAATAAACAAGAAAAAATGGTAGCTTAAAGTAGGTAGGGTAGGTAGATGTTGTTATAGAATTACATGTGATGGATAATGACTCTAAATGTGTTAATCTTTACTTTCATCACAAGTGCAAGGCAGATATTACACTAGAAGAATTTCAAGCAAAACAAAGTCAAATGATTAACTTCCATTCTCATTTTTCCCTAAAAATTCACTAATTTCCCCTAAGTACTAAGGCATTTGAAAATTAGAGGGGCTCAAGGCATTTCCTTGACTTTTGGAGGGACCAGACCCTTGGCCCAATAATTTAAAAAGCCTAAGTACTTAAAACCATCCATAAGCCATTCATTTTACTTCCATAATTGTTTTCCTAAGTAAAATCCTATTTTTCTTAGGAAAATTACGCAATATTCCATAAAAAACCCTTTTTCATTCAAGCATAAGTTAAATACATAATCTTAATGTTTTATACTTAGCGCTTTTCATTCAATTTCACATATTAACTTTTAACTTTATTATTTAATTCCCTATATAAATCAACCCGTTCCCGTATTATTATAATTATATAAAATCCCCAAATATTATATATCTCGCCCCTTGGTTGAAATATAACCATAAAACTATGATTGGGATTAATTAGTTAAATCTGCAACTAATTAAGAGCCCCGATTCCCCGCCGCATTAAAAAATGATTAATTAACCCTCATGGTTAATTAATAACTTTCCCGACCAATCATACTCCTCCCGATATGATTAAATAATATTTAATTATGTTGGGCCCACCCTTTTAAACACCCGTCATCTCGCCTCCCCAACAACCGTCCGATCAACCCCTCCACATTCAATAGCTGTCGTCCATATCGCACCACCCCCCACGACCAAACGATAGCGCGCGATCACTAAGCGGTTTTGTAAACAGTACCCCACCACGCGTCGCAAGGTTTATGGGATCGCTGGCTCCCGGCTGAATACCACCTATCCCCTAAAGTAGTGTGATGCATACCGCTTACCACCCTCTGCATATGACAAAATAGTTTTTCCTGCATACGTCATCCGCCCGAAAAATAAAACCCCGCCAAGTTTGACTTTGTCAATAAAGCAAACAAACGCGCGTCATTTTCATTATTCTGTGTTGCGACCAGTGTTCCCATGCAAAGAACATCAAAGGCAACTGTCAAATATTTCCAACCACCACCTTCCTAAGAAACTTGCAGCCAAACAGTCCAGAACCTGTTAGCAGTTTCCTACGCCTGTTTTCATCACTATTCAATTCCCGAAACATGTATTTATCCAATTTCAGTCGAACCCTGCAAGTCTTGGTTTTTTATTTAATTCCACAATTCAGTCTTTATTTCACTCCATAAGTTCCCAGAATTTGTAATTTTGCCCAATTTTCCATCAAAAACCCAAATTCCTTTTTGAATCCAGAAGAACCAGAAATGGAAACCCCTGTGGCTTTGAATGTTGCGCCTCTGAATGCCCCCCATAAAGATTTAGACTATCTGCCTCTAGAAGATAGGGATTTCCAGATAAAAGACCTCATCCTTAGTGAAAATCCTCTCAGAATATTTTTCCAATGCAGAGATAATTACCTAAATGGCTCTGATATTTTTGGATTGTGGGAATCCAATCTTCCTATGTATCTTTTACCCTCAGTTCATGTTTTTCCTGAAATAATTTATCACCGCCATGCCAATTACGATCCAAATCAATGAGTAGTCATGTCGCCAAGTCAAACCATTATTTTCCCAATAACTGCTCAATCCATCAATGAAATGTTACAATTTCATCCCGGTCAAGCCCTGACTTCCCTTTCCATGGGAGATTTACTTGAAAAATCCACAAATTTATCCCAAGAAGAGTTGAATCTCCTTTGTTATACTTTCATGCTACAAGAACATCAACCCAAAGGACCCCCTCCTTATGGATATACCTTTTTCACAGATATGGGCAAACTCATATTGAATATGATATCTTCTGTAATGGGTTTCAACACTATTGAATACGTTGATAAGTTAACCCTAGTGTTGTTGTCAATTTTTACTCCTGGACAACCCCCTGCTTTCAAATATGACTTTGCCTCCTACATTGCTGATAAGATTCATGATCAGTTCATGAAACTGGAAGATGAAAGAGTTTTCAAATACTCTAATTTCATATACCATCTCATGCTCTATTATCAGTCAGAGAATTTCCCCTTCCATGTCGGGAAACTTGACACCAAAGGAAATCCAAGGTCTGTAATCTTTTGGTCTGCATTCTTCCATAATTCCTTTGAGTCCCCTTATTCTTACAATGAATTCATTGACCTATTTGTTCACCTAGCAACCACCTTATTGACAGGAGTTTCCCCTCCTAGGTTCAATAGTGATATGAAGAAAATCCTTCAACTTTCCAAGCAATACAGGATAGGTGATTGGTACCTATACCAGAAGCATACAGAAATTAGGATATATGGGTGTGAGCTCTGTCCTTTCAAGTTACCAAAGTACGTTCGAATGAGGCTCTTTGCCTTAGAATATTTCTGAAAAATGATAAATTCAAACATAGTCCATTTTTGTAATGCCAAGAAAAAAGCTCAGCTCAGAATTAAGAGTCAATTAGGCCCTTTTGTATGTAATACTAGGGATGAAGGGAAATAAGCAGAAAGAATTCTAGAAGACTATCTCAAATTGCAAAAAAAAATTTGGTGGGTACCTTATGAACCTAACAACTTTATATGTGATAGGAGAATGAAAAACATATTGTCACCATACCTTCACCATAGGATTCCAGAGATTGAACAATTTGCAAATATGGATGAATGGATGGAAGGGACCTTAGTAGAACAAGATAGTGAACAGGTCAATGTTGAGAATGTTATGAAAGATCTTGAGAAAATACTTGACCTGGATTCTTTTGGGCAGGTACAAAGACCAGGAACTGGCCCTTCCTCTACTAGAACCTCTCAGCAACATTTGCAGGGAACCAGTGCACCAGCCACAGTAACATCCAAAGGGAAGGAAAAGGAAACTAGTACATAGGTCACAGAGAAATTCACAATGTCAGAGTAGCCTGAAACTTCCAAGGAACAGGCCCAAATACAGACTTCTCCCACTCAAATCAATGTGGCAGAAATTTCAATCTTACAAAATCCTCTCAATGAAGAAAAAAGTAAAAAGAGAGATGCAGAAATAGCTACCCCTATCAGTGGACCTTCAGAACAACCTGGTGTTAAAAGGAAAAGATTAAATACTCTCTCAGAAGAAGAAATTGTTAAGGAGATCACTGATAGTTAGAGGAGAGAAGAGTTAGATAGCTAGCAAACATTCACAATCAGTGGGACATCCACCAACTCACAGAGAAAGGAATTAGAAATATAACAAAGTGCAGAGGTATCTTCCTTTAGACCACCAATAAAGGATGCTTGGGATATTAAGAAGACATTTATAAACATAAAAGCCAGAAATGATCCATTAAGACTTCAAGTTTATAATCAATATTTGAAGATGGCCCCCAAAAATCAACAAAGATTGATGTCAGCCTATGACATCCAGCAGGGTAAAATGGTGATGAGTCATTTCAAGCCTAAAGTGCAGAAACTTCAAAGAGCAACAGATTATGTTAGAACTAATTTTGAAGTAATGGCAAAGGATATTCATCTTTTGGATCAGATTGAATTGCACAAACAAACTGAAGAGATGATCTATTCAACTTTGACTGATAATTCAATGATGGCTTAAAGATTACAAAATTCCTTGGATAATACTATTGCTCAACTGCATCTTAAAAAAGCTTCCTCCCAGGCCAAGGACAACAAAATAAAAACTTTGGAAGAAATAATTATTGGATTGGGTCATAATCCCAAAGATGTTAAGGCTATAGAAGCCTTCATAAAAAGAAATATGATGATATTGCAGCCCTAAGGAAACAACTAAAATTGACACCTTTAAGGCATCCACAGACTACTGAGGTAATAAAGCAAAAAACTGAAGAAGAATTGATGGATTTTCTCTTGAAACTTAATGAGCAACTGAATGAGACTGAACAAGAACTTGAAAAGGCATTAAAGGACAAGCAGGGAGAATCGAGCTCTCAACCTCCCAACGTGATACCAGTAGTCTCAACATTAGCACCAAACATCCCAACATCTACAACATAAGTGATTATAGGTACAACAACAACGGGTCAGTCAACAGGACTAGCATAGGGCAACACTTCCAATTTAAGCACTGAAGAATTAATAAAATCAATGGAGGAATTGAAACTCCAAGTGACAGAGCTCCAGAAAACAAAGGTACAATTTACTACCTTAGAAAAAAAGTATGATCTCTCAAAGATAAGTGTTGCAGAAAAGACAAGAGAGATCAAAAGATTAGAAAAATTGGTTAAAGAATTGGAAAAGGATCTCACATTGGAGAAACCTTTGAAAGAAATCAAAGAGATTCTTTGGGCCAACATCACTCAATCAATAAATGATGTCTGGCCATTAATCCAAATAATGTATGAGAAAAATTATTTAGTTAAACTGGCTTTAGAAGAAGTTCAAAAAGCAAGGGAAGAATTAGGACATATGCCTGAAGAAGCCAATGAGCTCATACAGTTTTTAAATACCAAGAACAGATATCAGCTTGAGGAGCTGGGCATCCAAGACAGAACATGGACAATTTTGGAGGTGAAAAAGGTTTTTACTAAAAGAACTCTGATGCAAAACCTAGAAAGAAAATGCCATGATATGCAGGAAGAAATCAATGCTTTTAAAAGAGATTGTATATTCTGCAGAGTAAAGGATTGCCAAGTCCTTTAGTTTCTCATGATAAACTAATGAGCCATCAAAGCTATGTTGAGAAATTGAATAAGTTTACAGACAACCAGGCCAGTTCATCAACAGCTAAAGCATTGCCTACAGGCAAAATTCTTCATGACAGTCTAGAAAATTTGTTTTATCTCGAACATGAGGTAAAGCACTTATTTCCAATTCAGCCTACTTTTTTTTTAGATACACAGAAATTGATGAGACACCGAGGAAGCTTCAAAGAACCAGAATACCATAAGCACAATGGTGGGAAGAGATGTTAGACATTTTGTAAAAATATCCTTGGATGAATTTTGACTATTTACTACAATAAGTAAGTAAGTAATGGTAAAAAGGATAAACAGAGATCAAACAGGTCAAAGTGTATCAGTACAGGTAAAGAGTATCAGTAAAAACAGAGCAGCCAACACAGAGTTACCATAAAAGACAGCAGCAAGCCAAATCATAGGGCCTGCCTCCAGCACATTCATAAAAATAGAAACAGCACAACATCAGTTACCTTTTCTCTTATCTACGAGACCATCTGTCTCTATTTTCTTGTAACGTATTCATGAGTCATCCTGAAATATATCTCACTCTGTTAGGAGATATTTTTTATAATTTTTTTTATAAATACTCCCTCAATTAGAGTATTGGGGGGGTGGATTCTTAGACTTTGCTATAACATTGATTATTTTGGAATAAAGTGTTGTTGGAAAAATTTCGCATGGCTAGCTGGATAAGGAATTGATGCAAATGACTTTTCATAGGATTCTTGAGTCAGACAACGGATCAATAAGTCATCTATCTCTTATGTTTTAAAGTTTTATATTGTTTATTATACCATCTGTGTTTCATATCTGAATGATAAACGAAAAAGAATAATTCAGAAAGTGTTTGAGTGCAATCTGTTTTCAATCGTTGTCATTCTTAATGTTTTCCTCTGAACTAGTATGAACAGTGAATTCTTAATTGCTCCTGTTTTCTAGTTTATTCATTTTGATTATTTGGTAAAGAATTCTTAATTGCTCTTTATTAATAATCATTCAAGCTCCCTCTTTCGAATATGTTGAAGGATTCTTAATTTCCCTTCACCCATTTTGAAATCCATTCCATCCATTTTAGATCTTTAGTTGTTCCCTGTTTGATTACCTTGCCCTGTGAAACCATCCCTTGTTAAGAAACTAAATCCAGTTAAGCCATCTTTCTTTGAATCCATTAGCCTAATGGCCTAAACTACTCAGTATTACCCCTCTACTATTGAATTTCATCACCCAAACACAATCAAAATCCCTGGAATTTTATAACTAGCCTAATATCTTTCAAAAAACAAAGTTAAAACTTAAAGAGAGAGCCCTCTCTGGGTACAGATTGGCTAGATTCTATACCTAAAAGTTGGTTTGTGGTTACCTCGGACCCCTTTCCTCTTCCCAACAACTTCAAAGAAAATATGAGTGATAACAATACCAACTGTCATGCCCCTAACCTTGTGGTAGTCTTCCAACCATGTATAGGCGGGTGCGGCACTGCTATACTTTTTTTTTTCACCAATACTCAAGCATAAGGACTACGTCTCTCCAACACTTAGCCAAATTATCACAAGTGTTTATTATGTAGTGAAAATCAATTAATTATCTTTAGCAATTTATATTTCATAAGTAGTGGAATATAAGAATCATAAAAATAACACATACATCATATGTGGGAGGGGCAACTCCCAGTTAATTTGAGTCTGCCCAATATATATTAATTTTGTAATTTAATTGTACAAAATATTTTACAAGTCTGTGCAACCTTTAGAAACTCGGCCTGCACACTCTTCCAAACTCGTGCACATCTACCAAGACACTGTACCAACCAACACACTCTACCTACGTTTCCATGCACACTTTGCAAGTCCTCCTGAACTGTTGTACACATCGTGCATGCCCTGACGACTCTCTGTATCACTTCTTGCACTCCTGTCGAACACCTGGGTTACCCCCTACATGTCTGAACCTATCATTCATGCTTGAATGCATCTTCGGGTCACCTGTCTGCCAGCCTGCAGGTCCGTTGTAGCGATCTTGGGTCACTCGGGTCACCCGCACCCTAGTCACTTGTCTGCCCGCCTGCAAGTCCGTTGTAGTGGCCTCAGGTTACTCTGGTCATTTGTGCTCCAAACATCACACAGTTTTGTTACTTTTTTTGATTCACGACGCCCTTCGGGACTTCGCTCTTGTACACAACTCGACACGACCTATGGAATCCTCAACTCTTGCCTTGCCAACAAATGCCAAAGTCCCTCGACCCTTCGCCTCGCCTTGCCCATCGATTGTGGTTTCGTTATGTTTTTCACTTTCCTTGCTTCAGTGGTCTGATTCAATGATGCTCCTTAGCTCCACACCTTGCCATACTTATATATGTCCACCAACCTTCATTTATCAATGGTTGTGTCGTTTGGTCGAGCTGTGGGTAAGCCCATCGCCTAACATGTGCAGTCGACACACTTGTTTGACATGACACCCCCCTTTGTGCAAACCATTGTGTCCACCCATGGGTTGGCTCGCCCATTGCTTGGCCGACTTCAGCACACGACTTCCACACTCGTTCACCCAACTCGTCCATCACACGACTCACCCATTAGTCGCTCGTCGCATGACTCGCTTATCAGTCTCTCGTCGCACAACTCACCCACCGGTTTCGCTTCGCACGACTCACCCACGGGTCGCCCGTTGCATGACTCACTCACTGGTTTCTCAATGCATTACTCACCCATTGGTCACCTCCACACGGTCGCTCGTCCCAATGGACAGGCGCCGGCCCAACACGGTGTGTCTGCTATGTGTGTGCCCCACTGTCGCACATAACTGAACACCACTCCAAGTCGCCTCAACATGGGCGGCTGTCACAGATGGGCGCATCCATTATGACTTGGTTGCACAACTCCTGACTCAGAGTCCTAACCGACATGGTGTCTACAAAATTTACTACAACCCATGATTAAAGCAAAAGAAAATAGATGTGAATTAAATAAAATATATATTTAAACATTTTAACCTCGAAAAAATTAGATCCTCATTCAAAGAATCAATTAATTTAATTAAGGTTATGTTCAATGTATCAATGTGTCATTTTGTTAACGCAATGGGGATTGTGGAGGTGCCAAAGTATTTTTAAGCACACGTCTACGCACCTCAGCATTGTGTAAAAAAATGGCTGCTTTCCACCTGTTATGGTCGCAACCTCAATATTCCTAAACTCAACAAGTCTGTGCAGAAACATATTAGTCCCATCCATATTTTAACGATCAAATCAATTTTCAATTGTCGGTTGGTATCCTCCGTCACATGTAACGTTTGAGTGGCCGAAAAAGACTGCGCAACCATTCCTCATTTTAGTGAACAAATCGATTTCAATTGTCATATTCTCCTTGACTTCAAGTGTCACGAGTATAACAGTCCAGTGGCTGACAAAGACCCGTATTATCTCTGAAGTGTCACGAGATTATACTACCCGTATTATCTCTTGTAGCTATTGATTGGTCAAAAGATCATAATCCACATATTTAAAAAAATTGCAATAACTTACCTTGCTAAAATACGTACAACAAAAACATGGCAAATTTGGGTGAGGGAGATCATAATTCACATGGAAGCATTGATGACATGTATTTTTTAATTTCAGTGTAGACACTTCTCTTTTGTCTTGATATCGATTTCACATCAAAGATATTGGAAACAATGTACATATCAAGGTATATTATGAAATGAAACTTTTATGGAAAACTAATTCGAGGTTTTAAATCACAAGGTACATTATACAATGAAACTTTTCCTTGGTAACTTCGAACTTTAGCATCGATATATTGTGAAGAGTGTGGAGGTGTAAAGGAAGTTTTCTTACTCCACATTATATCAACATAATTTCATAAAAAAAAATATAGAAAAAGAACAAAAAGAAGCTTTAAAATCCAGAATATATCAACGTTATGGCATTCATGATTTTTTTTTAAAACTAAATTTCATCAAAAAGATGTAGAAAACGAACAAAAACAGCTTTAATATTGCTCTAAATGCAACACTTTGACTAGAATGTTTTTCTATGACTCTAACGATCTTTTATTTGAAAAAACAGAACATATAAATTCACAGTCAAGAGCATAGAAGCTTTGATACTGTTTAGGTATGCTACTTTATGGGAACTCATACTTTTATAAATTATTTTTTGTTTTGTAGACTTTAAAATTTCATTTCATTTTATAACTTCGAAATGAATTCATTACATTGTGTATATTCACTGTGTATATATTAATATCGTTTGTACGTCCATTCTTTAGTGTTATTTTGAATTTGCAAACACCATTTGTGCAAGTTTCTCTAGTCTCAAGCTATGTGTAATAAATTTATTGCAGGTTGTGAGTTTGCAGACAGAGTTGGCACTGATGCAAGCACAACTGGCATGTCATATGTCATCTGAATCAGCGTCGACCTCCTCGAATTAACCTGCCATATCTTTTTCGTCGTACAGTCAGCATCCACATGGGTTCCCTGCCTGCCAGCCCGATAGCTTGCTCTTCTCTCGCGTCAAGAATGAGAACCCCCTCCACTTCGCTAATGACAAGGTCTGCGAGTTTTACGGGTTTCCGAGTGACAGTTTTACTTTAACTAATACTTTAACCAAATAATACTTTAAGTTGCAATAAGTTTTAAGTTGCAATAATACTTTAACCAAATTAACATCTCTCCAAAGTTATCAACTCCTCTCTTTCAACGAGTGTGGGGGGTGTCAAAGCGTTTTTTTTACGGGTTTGTTAAGAGATATTTCACAAAATAGATTATGAATTTTTCAAATAAAAAAATGGAAATAACATAAATTTTTTCAAACGATTTATGTGAATAAAAAGATGAAAAGCTTATCGATCAATTAACACACATATTTAATGCGTTAAATCACATTATATATCAATTAAAATAACAGCTACAACTTTCTTAATTTTTAATCCAAAATATATTTATATCATGACATTATATATAAAAAAAATTAGTGAAAGCTCTCTCAAGGAAAACTAAGGGAAACTAGTTCCTCACCAGTTAAGCATAATGAAAGTGATCTATATTGTTTATAATATATCTTTTAAATAGTAACTACACCAAAGGTGTTTTTATGATGGGTTTGTTTGGGTAGATTTGACCAATAAGATCTATGTATTTTCGCTCTCCTCCCTCCAAATAAAATTTGACACATGGCATTTCAACTGTCATGGAATTAGATAGGAAGTATGTTGTAGTTTAAAGTTTTATAAATCCCATCCTAAATGAAAAAAGAAAGATTATAATCTCTAAATTTTGCGATATTTTGATTTTTCATTGGTTTTTAAGTTAATTTATCATTCCCCAATGGGGGTGTCATATCAAATGGACAACTGGAGGCGATGAGGGCGGAGGAGGTAGGTGGGCTTCCACGCGCTACTTGCGCGCATTAATGGCTCCTCACAAGCTTGAGGTTATGCCGCCTTGGTTCGTGCATCGTCTTTCTATTATTCAATTATCATCCAGGTTGATGGGTTGTGTGTGCACTATCTGCAATGTCTGGGTGATGGTGAGTGTGAGGTGTGTGAGAGCACCTTGTATTTCGGCGTCTGAGCTCAAGTCATGGCTTGAGACTCCTGCGCCGAGTGAGAATTGGAATAGTGTGAAGGCGTGGAAGTGGCTTTGGTTTTGTGTTTGGCCGTGGGATCCCGACACTTCTGCCCCTGCTGCAAACAAAGTCGAGACTAGTGTGGCACCTACCCTTCTGGTGGTTGGAAGAGAACCCAATTGGGCGTGGTTATGGGCAAACGGTTAGTCCATTGTGGTGGTGCGGATCTTAGCGCTTGTGGACGAGGCTCGTGAGCGATGTTGGTTAAGGCTTGGGTGGCGCTCGGGGGTCTGGGCTTCCTGGTGCATGCCTTCCCATCAGGCTCTTTACATTGAAAGAGTGTGCACGATTTTGGAGCCCATTCGAACCTCCTGTTCTCGTGAGGGAAATCGACGCAGGGGGTCGGGTAAGTGGTGTTTGTAACCATATTTGCAATTCTAATTGGTTTTCGATTTCCTATGTTGGTGATGCGCCTCATAGCCTCGACTCATAGGGTGGTGGAGAGATAGGTTATATGTTGTGGCAGCATGGCAGACCACGAAGAGGTGGTCTTGGGCTAGGTATAGAGGACAGAAGGTCGAATGGTGAACCCATCTCCGAGTCGGAGTCTACGGAAAGCCAACATTCAATGGCAGCGATGGCAGTTTCTCTAGCACATTACCTGCGCCAAGTGGAAGCCCCAGTCACCCTGGACATGATTGCAACTCAGCTACAACACATACAACTCAACCTGGACAACATGTGGGAGCAGATGTATGAGGAGAGAAATGAATTTATTGCCTACATTAATGATATTCAACATTTGCAAAATGAAACTCAGGATGCTCTCAAGAGTCTTCGACATCAGCTTCGACGCTCCCATGACCACCTCTGAGCTCTAAAAATTCAGGTGGAACACATTGATTATCACATCCACAACCGTGTAGGCCTCTTCACTGCACCTCCAGTATTTCCTCCCAATCCCCCTCCATGATGTATTTCTTTGCACTTATTTTTTCCAATTTTGTGTCGGCAATAACCATAAGCACCGGTTGCCTTGGCTCTCTTCTAGGCTCGGTGTTTTGCAGGAATTTGACCTGGTATTTTCTAAAGCCTATGATGCTCAAATGTAATGTAGACATGATGTATCCTGCTGTAATTTTCAAAATGATAATATAATGATGCTTTTGACCGAAAAAAAAGAGGTTAATTTATCATAAAATTAAGTTTATTGGGTTTTGAAAAATAAATCTATAAAAATATTAAAATTATGATTTTTTTTTTAAATGTTTAAAATCAATTTATAATAAAAATTGTATTAGTTTTTTTTTTCCAGGGAAAAAATCGAACTTTTTATAGACCAAGTCAGCAAAAAGTTACATAATATATGTTGCAACATTCCTTATGAAATCATCAACCTAGGGGAGGCCGAGACCATCGATACCCATCAACTGTGAAACAGTGAAGGAGAAACAGAGCATAAGCCAGAGATGCAAAAGTGTTCTCGAAAGAGGGAAAGAAACTGGCCGCCCATGTGACCCATAATGTCCATAAAAAAAACATCCATCCAAAAAAGATGCACCAAGTCATCTATCTTGGGTCTCAAAAAGAGAAACACCTAGACAAGCATGAACAGAAGGCCTCTCCGAAGAGAAAACAACCCCATAAATATGATATTATATATGCTGTTAAAGTCAAGAAAAGAGAAAAAAAATATAGTCACTTCTGTCAACAGAATTACATATAAAGGATCCATTTTTTAAGTTTATAACTACATAAATGTACAAAGCCTCCTGGAGATAAAACATGACTGGAGAAAAAGTAAAGACGAAACCACATAAAGAAAAATGATCAGTAGGGTCCGGTGTTCGATACGAACAACCAACCCATCTTTTTCCTCTATAGACCACACACCCGTAGCAAGTTGAAGACAAACTTTAGATAGTAGGTCAGCTTCCCAGTTCCATTCCCTGTAGATATGGCATAAAGAAATCAGATTGAAATAAGTTTTGAGAGCCTTTATTTCTTCAAGAAAAGGAATTAATAAAAAGTTAAAACATCTCTGAGAGTTGTTAACCCAATTTATGACATTCAAAGAATCCCGAAAAATTTGTATCGACTCGATGCCCAAATGAATCAGTCAGCAAAGAAGGAGTTTTAAAGTTTGAAGTTTAGAAAAATTGTTTGATCCTTCCCTAAGACCAACCGTCGCAGATAAAGAAAAATGTTGATTTTTATGAATGATCATCCCAACACCACATGTGCCCTAGGCCGCCGCACCATTGAAATAAGCCCATGGAATGGAGTGATCTGTGACCTTCGGCATGATCCTCCATTGTTTATAAGGAGGGTTCTCAAGAGGAAGAATCGAAAAAATGGCTGCACAATCAGCAGCAATAGAATCAATGTTAGGAGCAATTTATTTAAAAATACATTTGTTCCAAAAAATACAAATACCCTAGGAAATAATGAGTGGGATGTTTCTACGAACCGTGTCCGTGCTTTCTTCCCACCATTTGTTCCATGCATCCCCACACGAGTTCCCACTCCAGTGGTGACTAATCGAGCAAAGCTCACGCATTTTCTCCCAGACCTTCTTTGTGAAGGGACAAAAGAGGAACAAGTGGGCAGTTGTATACAACTCCGACTTACATAGAACACATCTGCCTTGGCCGAACTGAAATCTCTTTTGAAGTGTGTCCCATGTGGGAACCTTATTTCGAAGGATACACCAAAAGAAAAGTTTTGATTTTGGTTTTAATAAAAATTGTATAAGTTATTATACAAATTTTTAATATATATTATTAATATATAAGTATTTTTGACAAGCAGCATTGGAAGTATCATGGAATTCACTAGGATGTGCATGTCATTTGAAGTTTTCTTAATCCCATCTTAAATGAAAAAGAAAGATTTTAATCTCTAAATCTTGAGATATTTTTCTTTTTCATTGGTTTCTAAGTTAATTTATTATAAAATTAAGTTTTAGTTAATATTTATTATACAAAATTTTAATATATAGTATTAATATATAAGCATTCACTACAAGAAAAGGACCCTCTAGCGGAGATTATAAAGGAGGTTTTTAGTGTTATAAAATTGGCCAAAATTGTCAAAATAACATATGCTACTACATCCGTTTTTGGGTACGGAGGTTTTGGTGGAGCTTTTAACGGAAATCAACACAACTAAAAAAAATGGGCGGCTGGAGGTTATTACGGATGTTTTTTTCATCGGTGCACTAATCAGGATTTAACACACTAGTGCGTATCTTTAGACAGAGCCCCGGGGTGGTCGAAGGAGAATGCACCGGGCCGTTAAGGTATAAAACAACATTGGGTGTAGTGTTGGTGATACAACACACAAGGCCATTCTAATTGGTCTTGGGATTTGAGTAGTGCCCATAAGTCATATCAATGCATCGGTGCGTATACCTTTATGATGCACCGGTGCCCTGTATCACAGAAAGGCATTGAGATTTATAATTTGTATTGGCATTCGTGTGGTGCACATGAATCGTACAAATGCACCAGTGCTTATAGATACATAAACGCCCCGGTACACAGTATCACACAAATGCACCGATACTTATAACTAGTATCGATATTTGTGCAGTGCCCATAGATCATAAACGCACCGGTGCGTATAGACACCAGTGTGTATAGGCACTGGTGCATATAGACACATAAATGCACCGGTTGACAGTTACAGACACACACCGGTTTTCATTTTATTTTTTTAGAAACATCGACCTGTGACAGTCCAATTATTGTGATTGTTTTAAATTCATTATTCATCAAAAGTCGACAAATATATATCTTATAACAATATTTATGTGAATTAAATTTTTATTAGTGCATTTGAGAACGACAATGGAGAACGCAATAGCGACAATGGAGAATGCAATAGAATAAATTAAAACATATTTTATGATTATATATATAATATATATATATATATATATATATATATATATATATATATATATATATATATATATATATATATATATATATATATATATATATATATGAATAAGACAATATTTATCATACAAAATGGGACAATTATTCGTATCCCTTTGTCTTTCAATTGGGACACTATGTCCATTACATTAAACAAAATGTCTAATTTCATAGACATATTTCAAAAAATAAAACGCCTTGCTTTGATATCCAAATTACATAGTGATCATCATTCTTCGCTGAATCGAAGCATCGTTTAGAGCTATTTCATGACTTGGGTTATTTTTGAATGTTTGTTTACGGCGTTGATTGTTTTATTCTTCACCCTCCATCTACAAACATAAAATAAACTGAAATGAGTGTATATAAATTGGTGAGAATACGAAATTGCAATATTAAATAACATACATCAATGTAAATCGAAAAGAAAATCATATACCATAGCAATACCTTTGACTTCATAAACTATACGTATTCTTTCATAAACCATGTACCACGTTATCATTTCAAAATTTCTATCCTGCCTGCCCACATTGTTTCCTATGTGAAGTTTTATACCTTACAAAAAATCATATATTTATTATGAAAGATGTTTTTGTTCTATTAATTATAGACGGAGCTAAGTAAAACAAGATCGATAGATGCTTACAAATTCCACAATTAAATTCTGATATGCCAACATATATTCACAACCCATATTTAACCCAATTTCAATCAATTCATATGATGGTTCTTCTTTGTATGTAAGCACCTGTTTGAAGACATTCAATGATGATTTTTTTAAAACAACTTAAAAAATACAAAAATGAAATATAGTTAAGTTGTTATAAGGAAATAAAAATTACTCATGAACTTAGAGATCGACCATTTTCTTCCTTGTCGTCCTGTTTTATGCACTGAATGGGTTCCATTTTCTTTTCTTTTATGGAAGAAAATTCTTGAAAATTAGTATTTAATGCTAAATTGTTTATTTATTGTATCTAATGATCGAAAAATTCAATGATTAGATATTACATTTGAAGCACGTTGTTGTTGTTGGAAAGAACGTCTATACATTCATTCCACTAGATCCCTCAAAATTTTGTAAAAGTTTTTCCTCCTTTCATTAACTTCCAGCACCACTCCAAATGAGCTAAGAAGCAATTAATTTTCATTTGCATGTTCTATTTTTTTTTTTCTTAGAACAACATTCCTTTTCTGAGTTGTTGGTCCCTGTAGAACATTAAACAAATGTGAATTAGTAGACTGTTTGACACATGTTATCTAATAATTTTAATTATATTATTAATGATAATTAAAAAATAAACTCATATTGGATCGATAGTATTTTTTCATTCATCTGATTCATCCTTTTGCAATTTTTCCATTAAACTTTTACACTCTTCTGGTCCTAGATCAGAAATAATCATATCAAGTTTCATTATTTTGTGGCTCTGCATGATACACAGTAAACAATACATATTAGTTAAACTTACATATAGTTCAAAAATAATATTTTTTATAAAGAATTTACAAAGAATTTTGCTTTTTTGCTTTTCTTGATGTGTTAACAGTATTTTTGTTACTTGATCTCTCGTTAGACATTTATTTATCAATCTGAAACCTGTACCATATCATTCATTAATATATTTATAAATAAATTCTCAAATTTTCAGGTAGAAAATAAATCTCAAGACACCAGTGCGCCTTTCATGACGTCCGCACCACAGCCAGTGCATGGGGATATTAACAACGCACCGCAAAACATAATAATACATCGAACGGTGCGTTGGGTATTATAAATGCACCACAAAAAACAGTTTAATAGGCCTAACGGTGCATGGGGTATTATAAACACATCGCAAAAACGGTGTAATACACCGTACGGTGCTTCCCTAATTAAATAGAGCACTGGTGCCCTATTTCAGATTTGGCGCAAGGATTTAGAAAAAATGTTTTCAATTTTTTTACTACACAGTACTTGCGTGGTGGGCTGTATTATAAAGCACGCCGGTGCAGTAGCGTACGCAGGGCGCATCGATAAAGAAAAATCTTTTTTTTCAAAAATTCACGCAATGGCCGAATGGATTGGGATTCGACTATGCAAGCCATCTTGTGGGTTGGAAGTCAATCTAAAATGAAAAATCCTAATTATGAAATCATAGAAACAGGGAGAACAAGGGGAAAAAACAAAAAAATGAAGGGTTTAGGGTAAAAATGGATAAAACTTTAGAAAAAAAAGTAAAAACTGCAGAAAAAAAGTAAAAAAATTAATCAAATTTAATCACAAGATGGTTTGAAATTCTATGATACATGGTTTGAATCACCAGAGGTTTGGTTTCTAATTGTCTGAATACTTATGTTCAAATGTATTTCACTGCTCCACAGTGCCCTCGTGCTCTCTTGCTCCAGGTCTGTCTCCTGCAAATATCTGGCTGAAAATTTTAGCAAAATTAGTGAAATAATGAAAAGTGTTTAGTATTTAAAGAATTATTTTATGAAATTAGATTTTAAAAAATATTTTGCCACCCATTTTTCAAATTGCCGTTTTTTTTTCACTTAAAGAAAATAGAGTTTCATTTTTTTTATTTGCGTTTATTCGTTACCGGTGTGGAAGAGTTGTGACACACCGGTGCGTCTTCTTAAGAAGACGCATCGGTGCGTGTTAGGATGATAAGCGCACCGAACTGTATAAAGTTCTTTTTTTTGTATGTAAGATCGTAATAAAATAATGATAATTATAAAGTACACGAATTTATTTTCATTATTTTCTAAACTTTATTATGTTACAAAAATTCGTATTATTCTAGATTTGTTATTTTACAATTATTTGCAAATTTACAAATTTCAATATTTTAATAAAATCATTTCACATTAATAAAATTAAAATTTTCACATTAATAGAATTAAAATTTTACAAATATTTTACATACAATTAGAATTAAAATTACAATTACAATTTTATATTAATTTCACATACATGAATTACGATTAGAATTACAATTATAATTTTAATTTTACATACAATTAAATTTACAATTTTACATAGAATTACATTTACAATTACAATTACAATTTTACAAATATTTTACATACAATTCAATTAAAATTATAATTACAAATACAATTATAATTTTAGAATTTTACATACAATTACATTTACAATTTTACATAGAATTACATTTACAATTACAATTACACTTTTACAAATATTTTACATACAATTCAATTAAAATTATAATTACAAATACAATTATAATTTTAGAATTTTACATAGAATTACATTTACAATTTTGCATAGAATTACATTTACAATTACAATTACAATTTTACAAATACTTTACATACAATTCAATTAAAATTACAATTACAATTTTAGAATTTTACATACAATTACATTTACAATTTTACATAGAATTACATTTACAATTACAATTACAATTTTACAAATATTTTACATACAATTCAATTAAAATTACAATTACAAATGCAATTACAATTTTAGAATTTTACATACAATTAGAATTAGAATTACAATTTTACAATTTTTCATATATACAATTACAATCATTTCATAATAAATTAAATATTACAATTACAATTAAAATTTTACATTAATAAATATTTTACATACAATTATAGTTAAAATTACAATTAGTACAAATACAAATACAATTTTACATACAATTAAAATCAAAATTACAATTACAATCACGACATAATATTTAATAAATATCATAGTCATTTAATATTAAATTAATTAATAAGCATCATCACAATCATGGTAACCATCGTACAAACATCATATTCGACTAATAAACACATTCAAACATCAAATTAACATTATATATTAACATCATCACAACATGAACATCAAATATACATCTCAATATGTCAAATAACTCATGCTATCACATATACACATCTATTTGTAAGCTAAATATTAAATGAACATATCTAACATGACCTAACAATATGCGCCACATCATGATGATCACCAACATGAAAATTAAGTACAACTACAACATGAACATAAAATACATGGACCATATATATATATATATATATATATATATATATATATAAAGATAATGTTAAAAATATACAACCGTAATATAAATGTTCATGGACTCCATGCGATGGTAGTATAACAAACATCAATAGTTGCAATAAGTGGATCTCGCTTATTAAAGTCAAAAGCACAGCCCCTCGACAATGATATTTAAGCAAGAAGCCATGATCACATCACTAGTAATTTATGGATGCATCCGTTAGCAGAATACAACATCAATATGAGTGTGAGTAGTGAGAGGCCCTGCTCATCATTAGTGCAGCCCCATGGGCTGATGTCCAAACCGCCATGATTGCGACTAGTACTGGCGTATGTCACAGGCCGACCTGGATGTGGCCGATGGTCCAGCCTCATCTCCATGATGATTTTCAGATGCTGCCAGTGGAGCCTCATGCTCATCAGGCACTCCGCAAGGTGAATGATCATGATATTCATGTGAGTCGCTGCTCGCAAACTATCCATCACATGCCACGGCTCGACTACACCTATAGCTACAGACAGTCCTCCTCAGTCGCGTAACAACTGTCATAGCTCCTACGACATGCCACATCAAGCCATACTTGTCACTCGACATCCCTCTCCACATCCGTAACAGCCTATCATCGGCCTGTATGTCTCTGTAATGAGCGGGCCTGATGTCCGCATCAACAATCAATGCATAGAGTTGGTTGCCCAACTCCATCCTATATCTAGTCTCAGGTCGATCACGCCTAGTAAAAGGCGGTACCGGTGCACCATGAGCAAGAGCATATCTCTCTGCTGCATCAACCTCATCCTCATCATGATCATCCTCGGCATCAGCCATGTCCTAATCGTCATCATCAAGATCCACACCTGGATCATGTGGTGGATCCGACATCTCCTCGCCATCAAAAGAGGAAATGTCTACAAAATATATACAAGTACCCAACAATAATTAGACAATTTCATTACACAATTTAATAAAAACAAGTTAAAGAACATGTTATAATAAATATAAATAAAACAGTAATATTAACTCTATCATCTGGCTCATCATCTGTGAAGAGGATGTTGGGACACCCTTGCCAATCTAATCTAGCATAAGGACATGGGACCATAATTAAGGGATGCAGCCCGTCAACACTGGCTAGTAAGTCCAGTGAATCATGCGATATCCTGGCTGGAAACATAGTGTCTCCCCTCTTGGGCATCATCTTCCCCCACATGTGCATTCGGGCCTCAAACATCGGCTTACGAGGCTGTCGAACAAAACTAGTTCTCATCTTTGGAAACCTCTCAAAAAATAAGCAAAACAGCTTTGAAGAAAAAGGGAATTTGACCCTCCCTTGTGCATAAGCATGACATCTATCTAAGGTAGTACAAAACTGCTTTAAAAAAATGGCAGACCACCTGACAAGTCGTGGCTGTTGTACTAAAGAATCAACATAATATAAAAGTGAGCAACTAATGCATTGCCCATCACAGGTGTTATGCGAAATGGTTGAAATGATAAGGGAAAGGCACTGCACATCCTATCTACCAAAAGAACCTATACGTAACTGACCTCCAGGTTCCTAAAACTCTGAAGGAGACAGTACATGTGCTCTAATGTATCTCTGGGAGTAAACTGACTGACTCCTTGCTACACAACTAGCAGGCACATCTAGGAATGAAGGAAAATCCACCCCTCTCCTCAATAGTCCTGTAATAAAATAAATATCCTTTTTAGTGGGTGTGTACCACTAGTTAGGACCAACCTGGAAAGCCTGTCGGTGGGAATTCCACCTGTGGATAAGATATCTCAAAAACACACTATGGGCCTTTAGGGAAGTAGCCTCCTCACAGAACTTGAGGAGGCCTACCTGCCTAAGGATCCCATGGGTATCTACAGTAATAGGGTGAGGGTATGCATCTCTCTCCCTCTCTCGGACCTCCCATTGGTGAATCATGTCATATTGTTCAGTGTTTTGTTGCTATTGTTCCTCCTCTTCTCTCTGAATCATTGCCATATTAAATAATTTTTTTTTTATTAAAACAGGCATGTATTTAGGAATATATATATATATATATATATTTTTTGAAAAACAAACAAATAGACAAGTTGGTGCGCCATAAAAACAGTCACGGACCAGTGGCAGTGCGTCCTAACATTGTAGCGCACCAGTGCCGGTGCCCCTAATGAAATAAAAAGCACCGGCTTCGGTGCAACTATCAATTTTTCAAGCACCATTGACTATATCTAAGTTCAGAATAGCGGTACACTGACTGAAATATACGCCCCAACACGTATAGTTGTGTTAGCGCACTGACTTCATGACTATTACATAGTCGACAGTGCGGAATTTTACTCGGTCGCACCATTGACTCTCTCGAAATCCAGAATGCGGTGCTCTGACATACATTGGGGTGGATGATTTAGTCAACGCACCGCACTGTGATTCTTGTGGTCAACGATGCACCTGGATAAATGAGCGCACTGCCTTTTATTTTATTTTTTTAGTTTAAAATTATTCGGGGCGCCTTTCGGTACCACCCCGGAAATGGTGCAGATATCGTTAGCACCGATGGCAGTGCGGCCTGTAAATTTTACAAGCAGCACTACTATCCGGTGCCAGCCGAACAGCTTCGGCGTACCGCACAACAAATATATTTTTTTTCTTTTTTAATGGTTATTTTTAAGGTTATTTCAATTTCTAATCCGCTAAAAGGCTTAATTATGGAAAAAATAGAAAAATATCTGTACATTTCGTCGTCAAAGAGGCATATTGGCTGTAACATTTGCAAAATAAAATTTGTCCACCGTTTTTCAAAATGAAAGTTGGAGATTGGTGGCCAGTGCAAATCAGCAGTGCATGCAATGGGTGCAATGAAAGCATCGATGTTTGGGCGGCTCAGAGAAATGGAAATGGCACCGGTGCTTGAGAGCTCTAGAGCACTGAGGAAAGTGAAAAATGAGGTTTTTTGGCCGTAATTTTTTTTATTTATTTAACCCTGTTTTGGTGCATGGGGTTTTATAGGCGCACCGGTACGCTTACTTACAACCGCACCGGGCGGTGTCAAATTTGGTACGTTGTTTATAATGCACCGGGGCGATTCCCTAACACCGCACTGGGATGTTTCAGTTTTGGCACAAAATTTTGATGATGCACTGGGGCAGAATATCCGTAAAGCATCCGTGCAGAATAGTCATAAAGCACCAATTTTTTGGCCTTAACTTTTTTTTTTTTATGTAATGATATTCCGGTGCGTGCGGTTTATAGGTGCACTGATGCTCTTGGATAAGAACTCACTGGTGTGTTTCTGTTTTTGCGCGGTGTTTTATGATGCACCGGTGTGGAAGAGTGGTGAAGCACCGGTGCGTTATAGTAATAGGACGCCCCGGAGGTGTGTGTACATCGCACACGCTATCCGGTGTGCCAATGTTTTGTGCGCACCGGTGCATTCTATGGTAAGGCACACACCAGTAATTGAGAGCTCAAGAGCACTGGAAAACTGAAAAATCTGAGTTTTTTTCAGTAATTTTTTTTTTAATTTAACCCTTTATTGGTGCACGTGGTTCATAGGCGCACCGGTTCTGTTTCTTACAAATGCACCGGTCGATTTGTGTTTTGGCGCGTTGTATTATGATGCATCGGTGCGGTTTCTTTCTACCGCACCGGGTGGTTTTGGTTTTGGCGAGGTGTTTTATAATGCACCGGCGCGGAAGAGTTGTGACGCACCGATGCTATAGAATAATAAGACGCACCAGGCGGGTGTGTACGGAGTGCACAGTGTCCGGTGTGCCAATGTTTTGGTCCGCACCGGTGCTTTCATGGTTCCAGAGCACCGGGGCGACGTTTAATGATAAGCGCACCGAGCGGAAAACATCCACAAAACCCTCTGCCCACCAACCTCCTTTAGTAACCTCCGCTAGAAACGGATGTATGGGGTATTTTTCTGTGGGGTTCCTCAAAAGCATCCGCTAGAGGGTCTTTTCCTTGTAGTGATTTTTAATTCTTTTATTATGATTATATTATATTATGATATAGTAAAAGAGGGAATAGAAAGATTTAGCAACAGTGAGAACCACCCAAATATGTGATGGAGCTTCAACTAGAGTGTAAGGAAATATTTAATTCTTGTAGATTAATCATGAAGTAATGTCGATTTTGTGCCGCCTTCTTTTAATCAATCTAATGGATTAGATGTGCTTGTAATCTATCAAATTTTTGACCAAAAACAATGTCACTGGTGCTGCTTTTACCCCATAATGGAAAATTATGGGGACTTGGACAGTGATTTGAAGCATTCAAGGATTGATAGTTTTATTTGCAAGCCCAAGCTTGAGATCACAAACCTGTGCTTGGGATTTCACAGGTACGACCTAGAAATTGGTTGGTGAATTCAAGATTTTCTGCTTTAGAAGGTAACTCCTATTCCAAAAAAAATTATCTAATTGGAGTCACCACAGGTGAGATTTGTTACCCATTTCACTTGAATTTCTTTTTCCTTCTAAAAGGACTTGTATATTATCATGGTTCCCATATTTACAAAACATAGAACCTAGAAGTTCAAAACTAGCACAGAAATGAACTTAACCAAAAAATGATTAACCAAATTACATTGTTTTTCCTGGAAGAGTGTCTCTCTTTCCACCTCTAGAATAGCTCACTCTACTCTAGTTCCACCTCCTTTGTTGTCATTCCCATTCATATTTCTTTGACACTAGACCGTATCAAAGGAACTAACAATGACGTCTTCCTGAAGATCGAAAATTCCTTCTGCAATCCTAATAGAAGCCTAATTCTGCTCATCAGTCATTAAAATATAACAAGTGGAGTCCTCTTTGGAGATTTGTATGCCCCTTTCTAATGTCTCTGAGTGGCTTTAGATATCTGTCATCAACATATTCTTATCGAAAAACAATTTTGCTCCACTCATAGAAATGATTAACAATGCTTACATTGGAGTTAGTGGCAAGATGATCTTCCCAAATATTTTATTCCTTAGGTGTAACTTTTCACTTTTAGATACAATTACTATTTTATCCCTATTTAAGGTTTCAATAAAGACTTTTTAACCTTTTGGTATATTATTTAATATTTTATTTGAAAACTGAAAATTTCTCTAACTAGGATCACTGATATGAATCCTAGTTATGATTATAAGTATCACTCTATGATCTCAAACAATAAACAAAAGATCAGTGAGCACAACTTCCGTGTTGTGTTTGTTGTTTTTCTTTCATAATAGTCTCCAGAGTCCAGGTTCGGAAATTCATGCTTCGTTCACATCAATATGGGAAAGTTGCTCCAATTTCTGAATATTATCAATCTATTGTTTCGTGATTATGTTTCGGCTTGCTGGAGATATTTCCATTAAATATTTGTATTGAACTGTAAATCGCTTTCTTTTGAAAAGTCTTAGTTTCTTGAACCATTCTAATGGCATCATCGAGGCTTCCATTTTTAGTTTCACAATTTCCCTTTTCTAAAAATTTAGCCCATCGAAATTGTCAATGTTGTGATGATTTCAGTAATTTTTCAGGAAATTATCTATGAAGTTCCATAGTTTTCATTGAAATTTCTCGTGATTTGCTTCTGAATAACTTTAAACACGATACTAAAGACATACATAATCTTACATTAATTTCATTGTTTATTTTTCGGGTTTTTTCCCTTTTCCTCGAGATTTACATTATTGAATGTTTGACATAGGGATTTTGAAAGATTGTGCCAGACAGATGGGAGTGGTGCGCAGACGTGGATGTGGTGCGCTCATCAAACTATGTCCGGATTGTGAATATGGCTTCTATTGGCAAGGGGAGTGGGGACTAGTTTCTGGGCAGGTTTCATTATGGGGATCAAGATTGTTGGGGACTCAAAATCTATTATTAGTTAGGTGCAGGTTATAAACTCTAGTGGGTGCAGGGTATAAACTCTCTTGAGATATCCCTCCTTCACCACTCCCTTGAGATCCCCTCCCTTCACTACTGGATGTACAATGCATCTCATTTTTTGTTTCGGGATATCTATTTTTTTTATGTGTACCACAAACAAAACATGGAGGCGTATTCCCTATACAAACTTAGGGTTTCCCTATGTTATGGTAAGATTATTTTTCCCTCTATTCTGGTAAGATGCTTTTTGAAAGCCTACATGATGGCTCTATCTATGAGGTGGGCTCCTTCTATATTTAATTTGGAGGTTTTTTCATGGATTTTTTGTGACCCTCTGCCAGCTATGCGTTGATGTTCTTTTATTGCCCTGTCTTCGATCTCTGTTTACATTTTCAGGATTTTAAGTTTCTCAAAAAGCTCTGGCTAATTTTGGTTTTGTGTTGTGACGAAAGCAATGCTCTCTCCTCTTGCACTTTATGAAAGAGGATCTTTATTCTCCCAAGCTGTATGAACTCCTCTTTTCAGTTTTAAAGGATGTCACGTTTATTTTCTCTTTCTTCTTAAAAAATAGAGGGGAGTTTTCCAACAAGTTTCTTCACAAAGGAGAAAAGAAATTGCTTTGCGAGATTCATAAAAGAAACAATCCACAAGAGAATGGTGCTATGACTAATAGGTCTGCATCTTTGTCCATTACAAGCGTAGATCCGCAAGGTTTTTCTTCCACATTGCTCCCTCTATCCTGTAAGGCTGAAGCCGATGGACTTTTGGATGAAAATGAAGGCCGAAACAACATAATTTGTTCTTGATGTCAGAGGTAACATTGATAAAAGGATTGTACAGTGATATTCTGGAATTTATATCACAAGAAAATTGGAGGAGCAGTCATGTGTAGAGAGATTACTCACAAAACTATTTGTATTTTTCACACCAAAACCAAATTACAATCCATATAAATAGTGCTCGTGAGATTCAAGAGATTCCAAACGAGGAGAATATTGTTGAGAAAATATCTCAACAAAACTCCAACAAGCAACAACCCAATCCTACCTATATACTAATGTAAACATTATTCCAAGTTCCTCGTTTAATGCTTACATTTACATCATTACAAATATTCATACAAAAAAAGAAAAATTACAATTCACATATCTCATCTGTTTGATTGGTCTTCCTCCAAGCTTATCTCCACTCTGAAGTCTCCCAAACAATGCTTTTTTCACCATCACAATATTCGATATTTCCATTCAATTCATTTAAGACATAATTGCCTTTAACCATCTTTGATGAACTTTGTGTAATTGACGCTTCTTGATCTTCTAAAGGAGAATCTTGATATTGGACTGTATCAAACAGTCAATTATGAATTTGACCTTTCTAGATACATGGATATCATTACATAACTTGTAACTGATGCTTTTGGAGCTCGAAGCACAACAAGATCCATCAGTATATAACATACTCACAACAAAATTAGCGATACGTTCTCTCAGCACCGAAGAACTTAGAAAATCACTAATTTGCATAGTGTTAAAGTACAGAACCACTAATTTGCACTGTGTTTCTCTATTCATTAATTGGTCATGCACCTTTTTACAATAAAACTAAAAATAAATGAGACAACAAACTGTTTAACCAAAAAAACAACAAAAATGCCCATGACTACAAAATGAACCATCATGAACTATCCATTGTCATCCAAGCTCTTCCCCTTGTGAAGCAGAACATTAAATCTGCCAACAAAACATTTTGGCTCAACAATTTGTAGTGATACTACACATCTAAAATTAAATTGTGGATGCCTCTTATTTTTTGGCATATAGCATCGATGTTATCCGTAATCGAAGCTCCTCTGAGATGCAGGGAGCACATATGAACCACGACCTTTTCATCAAGCGATCTGTGGCAAGGAGAACGAGACTTATCAACATGATTTCATTGGTTGTATACGATAAGGGCAACAGATGGCTGAGCATATCAGTGTTTCACAATGAAATGACATAAACAACCTCTCTTTGTTGTTGGAATTTCTGGCTATTCCAGAACAACAGAGAGGAAATAAAATTTCTCTTCTAACACAGAGAAGATAGAAATAAAATTGTGCACACAAAGAGATGAAACAAAACTGTATTTCATAAAAAAAACTTGAACTGTTACAAAATGAAATTCTTCTTCAGAACTACTGTGTTCTAGATTACAATGAAAATTCACTTGGCTGCTACAAAGGACAATGCTCTTCAAACTCTATTTTCTTCTCTCTCTGTCATTTCTGCCTTCGGGCATACATTACCTCACTCTCTACTATCTATTACAAAGCTTATATATATATATATATATATATATATATATATATTGTAAATATTCATATATACAATATATATAAAATATATGTATAACCTAAGTTTTGAACTAAAACTATTGTGGTGCATAACATAAAACATTAACCTAAGGTTTTAAATTAAGACATATCGCGGCGTATGAACTTTTAAACTAAGGTTCTAAAACCTTATAACATATTTTCCCGGATTTCAAACTTTATGCAAAATGGTTCAATGCGTTATCGCATCCATCTGCGATCCTTTCTGACTGTACATCAAACGATGTGATATCACTCTCATTGGTTGAAGTTGGATGTGCTGGCAGATTTCAACCACAATTCAAAATCATTTCAAAAGGTTATCGCATCCATTTGAGCGCCTGGTGACTCGACACCCAAATGATGTGATAGCGCATTGATTGGTCGACGGCTTGGTGACTTGGCAAGGTGGGTCCTCCGTTTATTACACGGGTTAAGGGAGGTGGTGACGTAAGCTAAGGTTCATGCGATCAACTTCCAATTGGTTGGTGGAGATGAAGACGTGGAGTCATGGGCTCCACACAGAAATGACATGGGCGACTCAAATTCAAATGAATGTGCGGTAAATGTAGTGGTTGGTGGATTGGGTTATGGTGGTAGGTGTTGGGGTTTTAAATGCAGGATGGCATGGTTTGAACCATGGATTTTTAATGTAAAATAGGGCTACTGCCTGTGAACCAAAAAATTGATTTGCAGGGTTTTAAACCAGGACTTCATTGTGTGGTGGAGTGCAAACAAAAACAAAAAAACTTGTTGTCTTTTGTCCTTTAGAACTCACATCAAAAATGAATTTCTTTCTTCCTTGCCACAGATTGCAGTTGGAATTAATTTCCAACACTCCCCCTTAATTAAAACTGATGTTCTCTTGCATACCCAGACATTTTCTTAAGTAATTAAATCTTTTTTGCCCCAATGGTTTTGTCAAAATATCAACAAATTTCTCTTTTGTTCTGTAATGCTTAAGAACTATTTCTCCATTTCTTACTAACTCTCTGATGTAGTGATACTTGGCATCAATGTGTTTTGTTCTCTTATGAAACACTAAATTCTTGGATAAAGCTATAGCTGGGCTATTATCACAATACACTTTTCTGCCTTCTACTTTTTCATGACACAAACTTCTTAACATTCTCCTCATCCATATTGCTTGACATGTTGTTGTTGTAGCTGCCACATACTTTGCCTCTGCTATTGATAAAGCCACAATTGGTTTTCTCTTAGAAGCCCATGAAATGGCTCCTGATCCCATATGAAAAACATATCTAGAGGTGCTTTTCCCATCATCTATACTTCTAGCCCAATCACTATCAGCATATCCAATTAATTCAAAATTTTCTGAAGTGGTGTATAAAATTCCATACCTCTTTGTTCCTTTCACATACCTCATAATTCTTTTTGCTTCTTGCCAATGTGCCTCCTTTGGCCTTTCCATATATCTAGAAATTAAACTTACAACATGCATAATATCAGGCCTAGTTGTAGTCAAATACATAAGGCTGCCAACTATGCTCTTATACAAACTTGGATCAAAATCCTTGTTGTTGTCTTCTTTGCTTAATTTCAATCCCATCACTGTAGGAGTAATTGCAGCTTTGCAATCCTGCATGTTGAATCTTTCCAAAACTTCTTTAACATACTTTTCTTGAGAAATAAAAATTTTATTTTCATTTTTCTCTACTTCTATTCTTAAGAAGTATCTCAGCAATCCCATATCAGTGATTTCAAATTCATCCTTCATGACTATTTTAAAATTCTCAATGAGGTAAGAATCATTACCTATGAATATCACATCATCAACATACAAAAAAACAATGAGCATCTTACCATCCTTTTCTTTGATGTATAATGTGGGTTCTCCTTCACATTTCTCAAACCCATTTTCTAGTAGATAGGCATCTATCCTACTGTACCATGCTCTTGGTGATTGTTTCAACCCATATAGAGCTTTCTTCAATTTGCACACCTTTTGCTCTTGGCCTTCTTTTTCATAGCCCAGAGGTTGTTCAACATAAACCTCTTCCATCAATACTCCATTTAGGAATGCTGATTTCACATCCATTTGGTAAACTTTCCACTTGTGTTGTGCTGCTATGGAAAACACTGCTCTTACTGTTTCCATTCTTGCAACTCGTGCAAAAGTTTCCTCATAGTCTCTTCCTTGTTGCTGCTTGTAGCCTTTGACAACAACTCTGTCCTTGTGCCTTTCAATCTTGCCTTCAGCATTGCTTTTGGTTTTATAAACCCATTTCACTCCAATTACTTCTTTGTCTTTTGGGAGATCAACTAATTCCCATGTCTTATTTTTTCTATTGCATTTATCTTTTCATCCATAACATCTATCCATTTCTTATTTTTTACTGCTTCTTCAAAATGAATAGGATATTCTACATGACAATACAATGCAAATAAAGATTTCATACCTTCTTCTTGCTCATAAATTTCATTCAGACTTCTGAATCTGGTTCCTCTTTCACTTGTTGAACTTGTGCTTGTAGAAGCACTCAAATCCGCTCCTTGTGATGTGCTTGGAGAAGCGCTGTCATCACTTCTCAAAGGTGTTCTCATACCTGCTTGTGGAGTCCTTTGCTGTCCTTGTGTTGGTGGAGATGGTGCTACTAATGGGGGATGTATTTCAACCATTTCTTCCTCATCTTCAACATGAGACAAACATCTTTTAACATTCACTGTTTTCTCAATGCTTCCATCCCAAGCTTCTTCCTCAATAAATTGTACATCTCTGCTTATCATAAAATTTTTGGTGGATGGGTTATATAATCTCTATGCTTTTGATTCTTCACTGTATCCAACAAATATGCACTTCTCCCCCTTACTATCCAACTTCTTCTTTAGTTGATCTGGAATGTGTGCATAAGCCACATAACCAAAAACTCTCATGTGGGTGACAAATTGTTTTATGCCACTCCATGCTTCTTCAAGAACTCTATTCATAACACTCTTTGTTGGGCATCTATTAAGCACATATGGTGCACAATGTATAGCTTCAGCCCAATATTAATTTGGCAAATGTTTTGCCTTCAACATGCTTCTTACCATGTCCGTGATGGTTCTATTTTTCCTTTCAGCAACTCCATTTTGCTGTGGTGTATACCTTGCAGTAAATTTCTTGTGTATCCCATTTTCTCCGCAAAAATGTAGAAATTCTTTGGAGATATATTCTCTTCCTCTGTCTGTTCTTAAGACTTTAATATGCTGCCCACTTTGATTCTCAACAAGAGCCTTAAAGTGGAAAAATTTCTCAAACACTTCACTCTTCAACTTCAATAAATAAACCCATGTTTTTCCTATGTAATCATCAATAAAGGTCAGCATATAGTGGCTTCCTGCTAATGATAGTGTTTGCATCAGTCCACACAAATCAGAATGGACTATTTCTAAGGGTGCCTTTTCCCTTATGCTCTTTCCTAATGGAAATCTTTCTCTGTGTTGTTTTGCCAAGATGCAACCTTCACATAGGCTATCTGGCTTTTCAATCAATGGTAATCCCTTTAGCATTCCTTTTCTGTGCAATAAATTCAGACCTCCAAATTTGAGATGTCAAAATCTCAAATGCCATAACCAGTGTTCATCCTTTGCTTCTCTTTGGTATGTCTCTTGTGTCATTGCTGCCATTGCAGCTCCTTTCTTCAAATCTGCTCTCATCTTGAGAGGAAACATTCTGTTTCTTGTCATCTTCACTTTTGCAATCCTCTGCTTGCTTGGTGGTATGTCCATGATGGTGCATACATCATCTTTAAAGAAAACATTGTAGCATTTTTGAATGAGCTGTCCAATGCTCAAAAGGTTACACTTCATACCATGCACATAGTATACATCTGATATGGATCTCCTTTCTCCTTTCTTTGTTAAAATACTTACTCTGCCTTTTCCCATGACAGAGACTTTACTGTCTGTCCCCAATGTTACTTGAGACTTTACATTTTCATCAATCACGGAAAACATAGAAATGTTTCCAGTCATATGGTTGCTACATCCTGAATCTAAAAACCATATATCTTCACTTTTCTCTTCAGCCATATTACATGCTAAAAATAATTTTTCTTGGCTGATATTTTCTTTTGTAAAATTAGCACTGGGTCTACTATCCATGTCATTATGTTTCTTCCTACATTCATTGGCATAACGGCCATATTTTTTATAGTAATGACATTGGACTTGGGTTTTATCATACATTTGTCCATGTGCTCAATTTTTTCCACCTTGTTGGTTGTTGCCTTGGCTTTGATTCTGACTTTGGTTGCTGCCCCTTCCACTTGTATTTGCAGGGTTGTTTCTTCCTCTGTTTTGGCTTCGGCCTCTTCCTTTTCCTCTGTAGTTTGATCTGCCTTGACCTCTTCCTCTTCCAAAGGAAATTTGGGTATTGAAGACATGCTCCAAAGATGAGTTTGTTGTTCTGCTCAATCTTTGTTCATGTGTCATCAATGATGCATGTAGCTCATCAACAGTAAACAACGAGATATTTTTTTTCTCTTCAATGGTTGTTACTATCACATCAAACCTTGAGGGTAAGCTCGTCAATACTTTCTCCACTATTATTCTTTCTTCTATTATATCTCCAAGAGATCTCATTTAGGTATCCAATCCAATCAACAATGTGAAGAATGAGTCTATTGTATTAGACTCTTACATGCAAATAAATTCAAAATCTCTTCTCATTAATTGAAGCTTTGCTATCTTTACTTTCTCCATTCCTTGATAGGCTATCTGGAGGGTATCCCATGCATCCTTGGACCTCTTTTCTGTTGGAATTCTTGGAAATATACTTTCATGCACTGCTTGATAGAGATAGAAGAGGGCTTTTGAGTCCTTCTTCCTATTACTCTTCAACAAATCCTTCTCTGCCTGTGTTAAGGCATTAATTTCTTGTTCATTTGCTGGTTCTTCTAAACCATCTTCAACTAACTCCCATAAATCTTGAGAGGCAAACAGGGCTCTCATTGTGATTGCCCAATAGTCATAGTTCTTCCCATTGAACTGTGGGAGTTGAGTATTTCCCATACTTGTGCTTGTCTTGGCTCTTGCCATTGCTAGCTTACTGAACTATGCTTAAAAAACTTGACTATGTTTCTTAACTAAACCTTCTCACTGCTAAGAGATAATCCTTCTTACAGCTCTCTGGACTGTATTCTTTAAAGCAAACACAAAACTCTGTTTTGGTAAAAACCTGGCCTTGCTGAACCTTCACTCTGCTAGAGAAAACTTCAACAAACTCCTTCTTCCTTCCTTCAGTTTCTTTAGCAAATGCTAAGAGCCTGGACTAGCTTTGATACCATGTTGTAATTTATGGTTATTCTAGAACAACTAAGAGGAAATAAAATTCCTCTTCTAACACAAAGAAGATAGCAATAAAATTGTGCATATAGAGAGATGAAACAAAACTTTATTTCATAAAAAAAACTTGAACTGTTACAAAATGAAATTCTTCTTCAGAACTACTGTGTTCTGGATTACAATGCAAATTCACTTGGCTGCTACAAAGCACAATGCTCTTCAAACTCTATTTTCTACTCTCTCTGTCATTTCTGCCTTCGAGCATACATTACCTCACTTTCTGCTATCTATTACAAAGCTTTTATATATATATATATATATATATATATATATATATATATAATATATTTTATTTATATATATTTACAATAAATATAAAATATATGTATAACCTAAGTTTTGAACTAAAACTGTTGTGGCGCATAACATAAAAAAATTTAAAACATTAACCTAAGGTTTTAAATTAAGACATGTCACAGCGTATGAACTTTTGAACTAAGGTTCTAAAACCTTATAACATATTTTCCCAGATTTCAAATTTTATGCAAAACAGTTCAATGCGTTATCGCATCAATCTATGGTCCTTGCTGATTGTACATCAAACGATGCGATAGCACTCTCATTGGTTAGAGGCAGATGCGTTGGCGGATTTCAAACGCAATTCAAAAACATTTCAAAAGGTTATCACATCCATTTGAGCACCTGGTGATTGGACACCCAAACAATGCGATAGCACGTTGATTGGTCGATGGCTTGGTGACTTGGAAAGGTGGGTCCTTCGTTTATCGCGCGGGTTAAGGGAGGTGGTGACGTAAGCTAAGGTTCATGCGATCGGCTTCCGATTGGTTGGTGGAGATGAAGACGTGGAGTCATGGGCTCCACACAGAAATGACGTGGGTGAGTTAAATTCAAATGAATGTGCAGTAAATGTAGTGGTTGGTGGATTGGGTTATGGTGGTAGGTGCTGGGGTTTTAAATGCGGGATGGTGGGGTTTGAAGCACGAATTTTTAATGTAAAACAGGGCTACGACTTGTGAACCAAAAAATTGATTTGCAGGGTTTTAAACCAGGACTTCAATGCGCGAGGGAGTGAAAAAAAAACAAGAAAGCTTGTTGTCTTTTGTCCTTTAGAACTCACATCAAAAATGAATTTATATCCTCCTTGCCACAGATTGCAGTTGGAATTAATTTCCAACATTTGTATGTGGTTGTCCAACACTTTTTTCCCCCACCAATACAATATAACATATATCGCTAATATCTATAAAAAGTATGAGAGGCTCTCTCAAGGATGTGAGAATGCCTCATGTCATCCTGGAAAACTTTGAAAACTTGTTTCTCGTCGAAAATTAAAATCGACAATCAATAATCTGATCTCTTTCTAAATGGAGTGGACGGATTCTCCACCTCTTTGGCAGCAAGAATAACATAAGTAATTATGTTGTGGACAGTGAGGGAAGTGGTCTAGTCCTCAAACACGATGGTGAAGGAAAATAGACACTGTGTTGTCTAGCGTTTCCAAAAAAACAGTCTCTCACATTCAGTTTTACTTTTTCCTGCGACGGCTTTGTCTCAAATTTTCTCCTCAGTCTCCCTGAGATCTCAAATTGAGTCAAGCCGCAACAACAATCAAAGGATTTCTGCAAGGGGAATGATATGAGTGTGGTGATGTTTCCTTGGCTTCTATTCAGATTGTTGATGGCCTCCCAAACTATGTATAGGCAATCGTTGTTTACCCTATTAGCCCATTAAATGCGACCTTCGATCATGATTTCACGAATCATTGTCAAAACTATTTTTTAGACTCCTGCTTCCATCATTTAGCGATGGCATTGAATGTTGACTAGCGCATCGGTGTTACTGCGAGGTTGCATGCAGTAGACCAATTTCGAAAACCAACAAACTGTTCATTATGACTCTCCTCAACACCACACACATATATGCATTGGCAGTAGAGATATCACACAACAAACTTCATAAACAATTACACAAAAAATAAAACTCACAAAAAACACTCTCACAAACTGTCATATTTCTTTATGTACACAATAGAAATTCAAATCTATTACATCTTCCTTGTCTTTCCCTTAAGGGAGTCAAAATCATATGGGCTCTTATACCAACAAGAAAATTGGAGGAGTATTATATGCACAATTACTCAAAAAACTATTGGTATTCTTCACCCCAAAACCAAATTACAAGTCATATAAATAGTGATTTTGAGATCCAATAGACGAGCTTAGATCCATCTTAACTCTGTGTCTAGGGATCAAATCTCTAGAGGTCAAAACCTCTTTTTTGAGTGCAAAACCTGAGGAAGGGTTTGCACATCGAAATGTATGACCCGTCTCGGGGCTTGATAGATCTGGAGTTAAGATGGATCTAGGCTGGTTTTTTACACATTTAGAAATAGATTCTTGAAATCACTTTGTTTCAGAGCCGGGCAAGGTTTCAGGCAAGGCAGAAATTAAATCATTCTAATTTGATGGTAAGGTGATTCATTACACATGATTGCATCCATGGAGTGAAAATAGATGAAAAGGTAAAAACAAAAAGGTAGAAAATAAAAGAAAATGCAGGAGCAAACAAATCAAATATAAAAATCTATGGTAGTTCTTACTATGAAATCCTTTCCCACAAATATTGTTTTCCACTCCACACAGCTCCGGAAATCCTTTCTCATTTCTCACAAATATTATTTTACTCTTTGCACTGTCACAGAGATGCTTCCTCACAAATACAATTCGACATTTTATTTGTGTTAAATTTATATATTTAGGGAGAGAAACGATTTTTCATTACAGTCGACATTAGATTAATTTTTAAATATTAAATGTTAAACATTACTTTTACATTTACATTTATGTTTTATTAAATTTAATAATATGAATATTATAATAAATTAATATGAATATTATAATTAATAATAATATTAGTGATACTCTTTTAATATTAATATTATGTTATTTGGCCCTTAGGCTTCACCTAAATAAAACATCTTTTCCGAGTCTTGCTAAATATAAAGAGGAGTATGGAGTAAATATAAAAAGAGGTTTTATTTCTTACCATACCTCTGGTTTATTTACATTTGTATTTATTTTCCATGGTATTTGGCCCATGGGCTTGGTATATACTTAAATGTTGATTTCTAATCATATTTGATATATTTTTATGTATTTACCATACCTTTTTATACCTCTTTTATATTTATTTATTTACCATACTTCTTTTCTAAATACTGTATTTGGCCCATAGTATTTAGCCCATGGTATTAATAATAATTTGTTCCATGGTATTTGGCCCATAGGCCTCACATAAAAAGAGGTTTTATTTATTCACCATACCTCTAGTCTATTTATATTTATGCCATAAGGCGTTCCTCTCTGAAACCAACTCCTATGTTTCCTTGTTTTCCTTCGTCTGCATCGTTTGATCTATCCTTCATCTCCATCATTCAATATTCTGTTAGACGATTAAATTCTCTTTTCTTTTTTATTTTAATTCATTACTTATTGGCCAGGTAGCAATGGATCCGTCATTGGTTCTGAGGCATGGATCCAACGACACTCATCAACAAAGGTTAGAGGTTAGTTATGAGCTTAATTGATCCTTCCTCACTCGCCCCACTTGCATTCACCGTGCATCCGTAGAGCTCGACTCTCATGATTCTATCCTTCATTGAATCACGATCATTCATTAATTGTTATGGAATGCTTGCAACCAGTTTTGGGGCATTGATCCTACAGGTAATTTCTCCTTATTTTTCTCCATGAATGAAACCATGTTTCTATAGCGCTTTCCCTAAACTAAACCAATAATAACAACATGGCACAAGTCTCAAGTCCAAATAATTTTCAAATGGTGAAATGTTGATATTCAGTCTTGTTTTGGGTCCTCCCATTCTAATGGATTCTTTCTTTCCACTGATTTTGCAATGACGCTTGGTTTTGCAGGGGTCTATTGTAGCTTTTTCTTGTTTCTTACTTGGCATATTGGCTCATGTGATGGCTTGCATCCATCGTTATGGATATATGAAAAAGTATGTTTTGTAGCACTATGTGAATTGTTTCTAACATAGTTTCAGTACATCCTAAAAATTACAGTTACTAATCTCGACGTATATGATGTAAAAACCGACATTCTAAATGAACATGTTGTTGTTTTCCAGTTTGCTCTTAAATTATGTTTTTGGTGGTCATAGACTGATGAAGATAAGTGTTCCTTTCATCACTTTGTTTACAATACAAAATATGTTTAATTCAGACACACAATTTATAGAAATTTTCGTAATCAATGCTTTCAGTCAATCATTATACAAACTTTTTTGCAGGCAACGATTTCTTTCTATTTATAATTTTTTTTGCAAGAAACATTTTCAGCCGATCTATAAACTTGTTTGTAAGAAATTCTGTCAGTCGATTTTCATCTTACATTTCTTTCAAGTTTTCATATTAGCTATGTCTATCTTCATTTAGGATTTTTATTTTCTTCATACATTTCTTGCAAGTTTTCATATTTTCTTCTCTTTAAAGTACATATAATTACGAAAAATATGTCATATTTATGAGAAATCTGTCATATTCGATGTTTTTAGTTACACAGACTGGACATAATAGTGTGTCGGTATTGCACGTAACATCTCTTATTCCTCGCGGTGTTTTCTTCGAAAAGAAGAATATATTTTTGTATAGCTTCAATCAACACAATAAAGAAATCTGCAGAAGGAAAACAAAACAAAGAGAAACTAAAACCGAAAGCAGGGAAAGAAGCATCGCAATATTATCTAGGTACAAGTGTCACAATATTATATAGGTATAGAGTATCATGAAGCTTTGCTGTTAAATAGGAGAACACCTCTTTCTACTGATTTTAATCTAATATTTGAGGTCTCATGTATGCATTAAAATTGCGCTGAGAATAAGTGTTTAGGGATTTTTGAATTTAAACTGCCAAACATAGTTGCAGTTCGGCCAAACGAATTTATCTAAGTTTTTTTTCAAGAAGACCTAAATTTTTTGATTTGATATTGTAAATTGCTCGTCCCGAGTTAGACACACCATCAGCTATGTAGAAGCTGTAAATTGCTCGTCTTGAGTTTGACACACCATCAGATATGCAGGGGCTACTATTTATTTAGATGATGTTTAATAATGGACATGGATATTTGACATTAAAGTAAAAGCGAGCATCATATCATCACTTAGTAGGGAATTGGTGTTCCTTATTCTACAATTCATTGGTGTTCTTTGTTCTACTGTTCTTGGATGAGAAAAATTTCAAAGAGTTAACTACTGTATTTTTCCCTTTGCTTTGCCTTTTATGCTTTAAAAGTGATGAAAAATGCAGTCACGAAGGCTTACTTAATAGGGTATTGTGAACTTAGACCTTCGAGTAATTAATTGTTCTTTGTTATTCTACACTTCTTGGATGAAAAAAAATCAAAGAGTTAACTACGTATTTTTTTGTTTTCTTTGCCTTTTATGCTTTAAAAGTGATGAAAAATGCAATCACGAAGGCTTACTTAATAAGGTATTGTGAACTTAGATGTTCTAGCTCGAGCAAGACCGAGGCTTCCTTTTCAACATGATGTATTTTAATATAAAGCTCATCCCAGGAATGGCATGAAGTTGAACATTTCCCCCCAGGTTTCAAAAAGGTTGATGATATGATAACCATGATTCTTTGAAAATATTCTTTGGGTCTAAGAAAGCGAACATAAGTGTTTGGAGGGCTTGAAAAGATACTAAAAGGAGAGCCTTATTCAACATGTTTCTAATTCTTGATCTTCATTGATAAGTATTTTTTTTTACTTCTTTCCAAATAGATAAATTTATCTACTCTTTCCGCATGATAGATTTTTTATATAATTTTATTTTTTTCCGTATATACATTATTATAAGTAATTTTGTGTTTTCGATGCCACCTCCACCACTACTACAGTAGCAGTAGCATAGCAGCAAGGTTTAAACATACCTCAAGATAATCCTTAGGGGTACATTACGAGTAATGATTCATGATATTTATAATGTATATATATGATATATGCAAGGCTAGCCTTACGCATGTGGATGAGCAAGCACCGACACCTTGACATGCGCTCTTCTTCTTCAGTCTTCATATCAACCTGTTTTAAGTGCATATGTTGATGTTGATTGGGCTTCTGATGTTACTGACCACTGCTCCACAACTGGATTTTATCTTTTTCTAGGGCCTGGAAAAGTAAGAAGCAAGACACCTTGTATCAGTCTAGTACTAAGCAGAGTATCGGGCCATGTCACATACTACTGCTGAGATCGTATGGTTACATTGGTTGCTTGCTGACATGAGGGTCTCCATTCCCTCACTGATACAGTGTATGATATTTTTAGACTTACGATAATGTATATTATTTTTTATGCAATATATGAGATGGAATACCTATTTTTGGTTTTTAGAATTTTAATTTAAATGTTAATGGTTAATCTTTACACTACAAGAAAAAATGACATTGGTGAGGGTCATGCTTGTGACGGACCTTTAAGGTCCATTACCAATTTCACATATGGTGACGGTCCTTAAAAAAACGTCACTGTAAGTGTATATAGTGATGGTCCTCTAAGGTTATTCACCAAAGCCATTTTCAATGACACTTTTGGTGAGGGTCATTAAAGGCCCATCAATAATTCTCTCTTTGGTGACACTTCTAGTGACGAACTTTTAATGACCCTCGCCAATGCTCTTTTTTTTACTTTTGGTGACGGTCAAAAAATGTTCTTCACCATTGATCATTCCAATGAGTTTTTGATGATGGTATATGCTTGTTAATATTTTTTTTCAAAAGATAACGATTTAAGGCCATTATTGTCGAGTATTTTTTATGATATTTCCAAGGCCATAGTGGTTATAATCAGTGAATTTTTTAAGAAGTAATTAGTGTGTATCATTTCCCTCAAGTAATCACTAGTCGAATAGAGTTTTCCTATGAGTCAACACATGATTCATATCTATTAATTTTATTATCTATCAAATTCCGTTTAGCTAAAGTTCCACTAGTGTGTATAGGAAATATATTATTTAATACATAATCAAGCTCTGAAAATTCTATTAATGAGAAAGACCTAACACTCAACAATTTGGGCACACCTTAAATTAATGCTATGTCACACATTAAAATTTCTTATCACCTCGCATTTCTTGGAACATTTTTTTACTTAGAACATCTTGTCATGACACTGACGCCCAAGCACATGGTGGCATGTGCTAGCACAACATGGAACTCTCCTAGCATGTGTTAGCATGCATGTAGTCCCTAGCATGCCCTAGAACACCTTGGTTGAATGTGTTGACCTACATTAGCACTTGGCACACAATGCCAGTTGGCATGTATTGGGACCTATTCTTAGTGTGACTACCATGCCCCTTTTGAAAAAGATAAAGTCATGACTTATTAACCCTCTTATGTGTTCATTTTCTTACATTTTAGCTTGGTTCTGCCTTTTTTTTCCTTGACACTTCTTGACACATATTGACATACCCTGGCACCCTGCACATCCTTAGCACCTAGCATGTATTGGAATATCTTGGCACTATTTGGAATATATAATTAGCACACCTTGGAACTCCCTAGCACACTTTGGCACTTCTTTACATGCCTTGATATTCCCTATAATGTGTTACCAATGATTAGCATACCTTGTCACTCCCTCCTTGGCATGATAGCTAGCACTCATTAACACTAGTCCCTGGCACACGTTCCCTATATTCATTAACTTCCATGATTTTTTACCTAGTGCTCCCTTAATGTTTTGTCCTATTACTCCTTAACACTCATAAACATGCATTAGCACTCTGTAGCACACCTTAGTAGTCTTCAACATGCCATTCCACTTCATAGCATCCATAACAGTCCTTGACACATATTGGCGCTTGGCACGTGTTGGTGCTTGGAAAGTCTTAGCATGTATGGAACACATTGAGATTCCTTGGTATGATTTTGCATGGTTTAATATTAAATTTATTTTAGATCAATTTTTGGATAGTAGATGAGAAGAAACAAAGGAAAACTTGGCACTTAGAATGCACTAAGACTTTGCACTTGGCACCTATTGGCGCCTAGTGTTGGTGTGCCTAACATGCCCCTCTTAGAAAAGTTAAATTGATGACTAATTAACCCTCTTATGTGTTCATTTACTTGTATTTTAATTTTTTTCTCCCTTTTGTTGCTTTGACAGTCCCTGGCACGCATTGAAACACCCTTGCACATCTTGGCATTCCTTATCACTTGGCACATATTATCATGTTTGACATGAATTTGCATTATCTGGCACATATTAGCATTCCCTAGCATGCCTTGGCACTCATGTCCTCACAACTAGAGTTTACATTTTTTCATGACTTGGGAACTGAATCAAGTCCTTGGCTACTGTAGTTCATGTGAAAAAATTGGCCTGCTTCAACCCCAACAACTTGACCAATTGCACCTACTACAAGTAGATGGTGCCTTGTTCACCTAAGAACTGCCTATAACTCATCTTATGCCACTCATGTCCAATCTCAACTTGTCCCACTTTGCTATTTACCAAGATAAGGATCACATGATCTAGCCATGGCCATAAAACAACTAAGCAACATAGCTTACATAGGCAATATTTCACATGTATGTTTAGTTCATATAAACAATAGAACATTAACTAAGATTTTGCAAGAACCACAAGATTCACAAGGCACAGAAGATATAAGCTAACACAAGCTGTGTGCCCCAAAACTTATACACAACAATGTACAATATGCAATTATCTAGAATAGTTTAAAACATGAGCATGTAGCCAAAGTGTTCCACATCTCATATAAAAAAAATAACTAAAGGAAAAAAAATGTTGTGCCTAGCAGAAAGTGATCTCCCTTGGTCTAAAACTGCTATGTCGAGCCACTTATAACAACCTTAGGCTTGCCTGATGTAAATCCTATTCTAAACTTCTCCTAACACACTTCATCCTTAGCACATTTGAATTCGCTAACACTCCCTTGCACACACTCTTATTTGTTCCTTTCCATGCATTTTGACCTAGTTATCCCTTAATATGCCCCAACACTCCCTAACACTCTAGTTCAGCATGCATTGACATTGGCCGACACATGTTAGTATGCCTTTTCATTCATTTTCATGTCCTGACCCTCCCTAGCTATCATGCCCTCACAACTACCCTTAATTTTTGACTTGGGAACCCAACCAAGCCCTCGCTTTACTACAAGAGCTTGACCAAGTTATAGTTACTACAACTAGACTATATTGTTGAATTGTGTAGCTTGGGAGGTACTCCACAAGCCTAGTGAGATGGCTTTGTGTGAGTTTGGTCACAAAAGGCTTTTGTGGGAATAGAAGCAAAGCAAAGGGATTTTGGACCCAATATAGGGTTTAAAATCTAAAAAAAAATTAAAAAGGAAAATTAATATTTCCCAAGGTCTAAGTGGATATAACATATAAGTTCTAGAGGGTTCCTAAGAGGTCTAGGAAAAACTATTTAAGGAGTCCTTAGGATGAAGGAAATAACATCAAGTGAGAAGGAGCTCATTTGATAAGGGGGTGAAGAGACATGTAGTCCTAAAGAGGCCATGATCATTATCATGTATAACATTCATTATGATGCCTCAATATGCTTTGGCATGGTTTAATATTAAATTTATTTCAGATCAGTTATTGGAAAGTAGAAGAGAAGTAATAGAGTATGATTTGGCACTTAGAATGCACTAACACTTGGCACTTGACACTCATTTCCACCTAGTGTTGGTGTGCATAGCATGCCCCTCTTGGAAAATGTAAATTTATGACTTGTTAACCCTATGATGTGTTCATTTCCTTGTATTTTAACTTGTTTCTCCTTTTTATTTCCTTCATAGTCCCTGGCATGTATTGTCACACCATTGCAGATATTGGCATGCCTTAGCACTTGACACATATTAGCATATTTTACATGCCTTCGAACTATCTGACACATGTTAGCATTCCCTAGCATGCCTTGGCACTCATGCCCTCACAAATATCCTTACATTTTTTCATGACTTGGGAACCCAATCAAGTCCTTAGCTACTCCAGTTCATGTGACATTGGTTTTCTTTAGCCGTAACAACTTGATCAATTGCACCTACTACAAGTAGATTGTGCCTTGTTCACCTAAGAACTTCCTATACCTAATCTTAGGCTAGTCATGTCCAAGCTGAAATTTTCCCACTTAAGAACTTACCAAGACAAGAATCACATCTAGCCATGGTCATAAAACAACTAAGAAACATAGCTTATATAGGCAATATTTCACATGTATGTCTAGTTCATATAAACAATAGAGCATTAACTGAGAGTTTGCGAGAACCACAGGATACACAAGACACAAAAGATATAGGTTGGCACATGTCAAGTTCCCAAAAACTTATACATAACAATGTACAATATTGAATTGTCTAAAATAGTTTAAAACATGAGCATTCGGCTAACTATATTATATTGTTATTGTATGTAGATGAAATGCCTGTTGCAGGGTCTAACATGCAGGAAATAAATGTGCTCAAAAGAAAATTGGCAAATTCCTTTGCAATGAAGGTTTTGGGAGCTGTAAAACAAATCCTTAGTATGAGAATAACTAGAGACAGGAAAAATCGCAAATTAACACTGTCTCAGAATGAGTACATACAAAAGGTGTTGAAAAGTTTTAATATGCAGAATGCAAAACCAATTAGTACACCCTTTGCTAGCCATTTCAAACTTAGTAAGGAGATGTGCCCCAAGATCCAAGAAGAAATGGACTATATGTCTAATGTTCCATATGCATCAACAGTTGGAAGGTTAATGTATGCAATGGTCTGCACAAGGCATGATATTGCACATGCAATGGGAGTTGTAAGCAGGTACATGAATAATCAAGGAAAAGAACATTGGCTGGCAGTGAAATGGATTCTCAGATATTTGAGAGGTACCACAAATCAAGCATTATGTTTTGGTGGTTCAAACATTGCTCTTGTTGTGTAACCAGCTCCAAAAGTAGAATAAAAAGATATCAACGCCTTAGAAATAAGCCACTTCGAGGGGGCAACCTCCAATACTTTACATAAATGAACAATTCTTGGATGATTCAATTTACAAAACCTCCTTTATATATATATGAGTCCATGGGGCCATAATGTAATCCTAGTGGGCCACCATGTAATCCTAGCCGACCTAACAATAATAATTTAAGGGCACAATAATAACAAAATGGGGGTTACAAGGGTACAATAATAACAATAAAGGGGTTACACTAACAACAATAAGGTACTAGACTAGTAATATAGGGACCTAACATGCCCCTCTCCTTCAAAAAAGTGTTGTCCTCAACGCTTGAGTAGCTCTGGGTGCTTCTGTATAAAATTCTCATCCTCCCATGTAGAATCTTCAGTGGGTAAGTTCTTCCACTTGATGAGATACTCTGAAATTGATCGATTCCGTAATTTTTGAGTTCTTGTTTCCGTGACCGCTTCAGGTTCCAATATCATTTTTCCTTAAAGATGATGTGATCGATGGTGGATGATATCCATAAAGTGCCATAAATGGGGTCATTTTTGCTGCAGTATGGAAGGAAGTGTTATACCACCATTCAGCGAGAGGTAACCACTTGACCCATTGTGTTTGTTTATCATATACAAAACAACGAAGATATCCTTCCAAATGTTGTGTAACCAACTCCAAAAGTAGAATAAAAAGATATCAACGCCTTAGAAATAAGCCACTTCGAGGGGGCAACCTCCAATACTTTACATAAATGAACAATTCTTGGATGATTCAATTTACAAAACCTCATTTCTATATATAGGAGTCCATGGGGCCATAATGTAATCCTAGTGGGCCACCATGTAATCCTAGCCGACCTAACAATAATAATTTAAGGGCACAATAATAACAAAATTGGGGTTACAAGGGTACAATAATAACAATAAAGGGGTTACACTAACAACAATAAGGTACTATACTAGTAATATAGGGACCTAATAGCTCTACAGGGATATGTTGATGTAGATATGGCAGGTGACGGAGATAACCGAAGGAGCACTACATGATATGTATTTACTATAGGTGGAACAGCTGTTAGTTGGGTTTCAAAAATTCAAAGTGTTGTTTCACTTTCAAAAATAGAAGCATAGTATGTTGCTGCTACAAAGGCTAGTAAAGAAATGTTTTGGTTACAAAGGTTTATGAATGAATTGGGTAAGAAGCATGATATGGGCATGTTATACAGTGATAGCCAAAGTGCCATTCATCTTGCAAAGAACTCAACATTTCATTCTAGGACTAAACACATACAACTCAAGTACCATTTCATACGGTCAGTATTGGAAGATGGATAGTTGAAGCTGGAAAAGATACACACTAACCAGAATCCTGCAGATATGCTAACAAAAGTTGTAACCAAGGAGAAACTGAGAATATGCTCAGTTTCAATTGGTCTTCAAGTATGATGATGAATATGAGAAACAACCAGGTCCAAAGTGGAGTCATTGTCCAGCAAATGAAGCAGTGGTGGAGTTGCTACAATCAGTCTCCAAGTGGGAGATTGTTGGGTGTGGAGCCTAATTATCTTTTTTATTTTTTATCACAGCGTTGGACCCCTGTAACTTAATGGGGTGGAAACATCACCCGTAATTAAATGCTGCCTGGAAGGTCCAAAGGGGGGCGGTTGCGACTTTATGGAGCCCCCCCCTGGCAGGGGGTTTCGAGGGTAGCACCCCCAAAGCTAAAAAGAGATGTAAAATTGCTTTGTAAAAGTATAGTAATTTCTAATCAATCTAGGCCGTTCATCAGGTGGATGATCTGACGGTAGAAATTATGTTTATTTTAGGGTTCTTTTCCCTAGAAGACAACCCCTCGCTTGTATGAGGGCATTGTATTGCAGTTGTGTATTGTATGTGTATTCTCAGAGCGAGAAATAGATAGGGAGACTATGAGAGGGAACAGAGGATATTACAATGGATTAGCTGGAGGTTGTGTCTGTTCATTTTGATGGATAATAGAAAGGAAGGACTAGTTGTTCGGGTGGATGTAGCCCAAACTGGGTGAACCACCTATATCTGTGTCTCTCTAGTTTTATGTGCTTTGTGTACTTGTGTTTTCCACATATTTTATGTGTTGCATTGCTCTATAATATATAATTTTCTAACAAAAAGAAGACTCTTTGCACAGTTACAACACATGCCATATAACCCTCGATGATGGAGAGCTTGACCTTCACATTTTTGTTTGACAAGTCAGATTTCCTGATGGGGAGATGGTGAAGGGGGTTTATTAGCATATATGGTAGCAGTAATGAACCCTGATTTTGGAGGAAAGAATGGGAAGAAGGCTCCTTTTGGAGGACCGACGACTTTGGTACATTGACAGAGGAAACCAAATATGTATTAGCCAATGTCTCCATAATTCCATTTCTCTATCGAGATTTATTCATCGAATACTCATAATTTCCCTTAAGCTGACATGGTGCCAGGTTTATGTACCAAAGCGCACACAGTGGACCAGAGAAAGGATAAAAACCCCTACACTATCACCATTTTAGAGCTCGAAGGTGTGACCGTGGATTGGAGACAAGATCAAAAACCCTGCAACATCACAATCTCGGAGCTTGAAGGCGTGACTTGCAATAATGAGAGGGTTTTCAAGCTTAGCATCGTGGGATTTGGCCTCAACAGAACAATCTTGCCTTTCATTTTCAACTGCACCAATTTAGACTCCCTCAACTTGTTGGAAAATTTTTGACTGGTGAGATACCAATGAAGCTCCAATATATGGTCAATTCAATCTAATTCCCTTGTCGTGAATCCTATGCACTTATCTAAATGTCAAAGATCTCCATGATAACAAGATCACGGGAAAAGGTGGCAGAATTTGGACATTCAAATACTAGATCCAAAGGTAGTTTTGGCCCTTGGGTACCTTGATCTTGAATACTTCAGAAGGTAGCAACTGATAGATAAATGTGATGTGTATTCTTTTAGAGTAGTGTTACTAGAGTTCTTGTGTGCAAGGGAAAATCTTAATCTTGTTTTTCCCAGAGAAAAATTCAATATAGAAAAGTGGGAAATGAAGTGGTAGAAAAAGGGAAAGCTTGAAAAAATCATTGACCCTCACCTTGTTGGAACCATCAACTCTGGTTCTCTGAAAATGTTTAGGAAGACTACTGAAAAGTTATTGGAAGAGATGGGCTTCAACAGGCCTTCCATGGGAGATGTTCTATGGAACCTAGAATATGCATTTCAACTCCAGGAGATATCCATGCAAAATGATCTAGATGAGAATAGTACAAATCATATTGCAGATATTCCTTTGTGCTACCCAAATCCTGAACCTTTTGGTCCAAGTTCAGTACGACTTCAAGTCTTCTATGAAATTTCTCAATTCATAGATTTCATTAATGAGCATGTGGCATTTTGGAGTTCTCAACATCCCACAAAGGGATAGTTGTGAGAATTTACCTATTGTTTGGAACATGTTCTCCTTCAGTGGATATGACACATAGTGGATCCATACTTTGGTGCAACAGTTCCTTACCTCAGTATGTTTGCACAAGATTCAGGGCAAAGTGAACACACAACACTAGTGGCTTTGGTTTGGGAGGAGAGCTACAAGTATGTAGAAGAGATTGAGGGCGCATAAATTATGTTCCTTTTCGCTGTCGAGAGCCTGAGAATTTTTATGCCAGTGTTATTGGATGAGGTGTTGGTGGAAGTGATGATGATTTAGAAGATGAAACCACAAGCATTGTGTTCTCACAATTGGTGAATCCTCGTGGGAGGTGATCACAAAGCAAGACTCCTTTTCCATGTTCCAAATTTACTAAATTAGCACATGCAGAGAGAACTTTGGTGAATGTGAAATGGTTAGGTTCGGTACTTGTTTTTCGCATATCAAATTAATAATCTAGTACCTCCTCGTAAAATCCTCCCCTCGTATAATCGACCACCATTATAGACAATTACACCACACTTCGTTTAGACATTTAGTTAGTTAGGTAGGGTGCCCCTATCTCCCATCTCCCTATAGAGTAATTTGGTCACATATTCTTTCTTCTATGATATTGGTTCCTCTCTCTTAAGTCCTATCTATCATCCTTCTTCTCTCTCCCTTTCTTTCCTACCTCCCTCTCTCTTCCCCAATATCAGGTGGAGCGATATTATAAGAGCCAAATTTCTCATGAATGTGGGACACTCGAACTTAAGCTTTTTTGTAGTAGTCATGAGGTGCACTGTGGTTATTGAGACTTCATCACATGGCCATTCTCTGGAATTAAATTGTGTGACAACACTTTGGCTAAGTTTGAAACTGGAGATTGAACATACATTTGGTTTAATTTCAATAGACATTTTCATCAATAAATTTAAAGCAATGGCTAACAAATACTAGAAATTAATAAATAGATCAGACATGGAAACAAGCAACAATACCTACAAAATTATTACATTGAGACACAAAGAAATAGCAACTATTGTGCACAAACAGAGACTAATGAAACTATCATCTTAACCCCTAACCCATTAAACACTAATTCCCAACCCTAACCCATTTAACCCCATAAACCTCTAAACCCCTAACCCATTTAACCCCTAAAACCTAAACCTCTAAACCCTTAACCCTTAAACCCTTAACCACTAACCCATTTAACCCCCTAAACCCCTAAAACCCTAACCCATTTAACCCCATAAACCCTAAACCTCTAAAACCTTAACCCCTAACCCCTTAAACCTTAATTCCCGACCCCTAACCTATTTAACCCCCTAAACCCTTAAAACCTTAACCCATTTAACCCCCTAAACCTCTAAACCCCTAACCCATTTAACTCCTAAAACCTAAACCTCTAAACCCTTAACTACTAACCCATTTAACCCCCTAAACCCCTAAAACCCTAACCCATTTAACCCCATAAACCCTAAACCTCTAAACCCTTAACCCTTAACCCCTTAAACCCTAATTCCCAACCCCTAACCCATTTAACCCCCTAAACCATTAAAATATTAACCCATTTAACCCCCTAAACCCTAACCCCATTAATCCCTAACCCCTAACCCCTAAAATCCTTAATTGCTAAATCCCCTAACCCCCTAAACCTCTAAACCCCTAACCCATTTAACCCCCTAAATGCTAAACCTCTAACCCCTTAACCCCTAACCCCTTAAACCCTAATTCCAAACCCCTAATCCATTTAACCCCCTATACCCCTAAACCCATAACCCATTTAACCATCTAAACCGTAAACCTCTAAACCCCTAACCAATTTAATCCTTAAACCTCTAAACCCTTAACCCTTAACCCTAAACCCTTAACCCCTAACCCATTTAACCCCCTAAACCCCTAAACCCCTAACCCATTTAACCCCCTAAACCCTAAAACTCTAAACCCTTAAACCCTAATTCCTGACCCCTAACCCATTTAACCCCCTAAACCCCTAACCCATTTAACCCCCTACCCTAACTCCATCAACCCCTAAAATCCTTAACTGCTAGATCCCCTAACCCCCTAAACCTCTAAACCCCTAACCCATTTAACCCCCTAAACCCTAAACCTATAACACCTTAAACTCTAACCCCTTAACACCTTAAACCCTAACCCCTAACCCCTAAAATCCTTAACTACTAAATCCCCTGACCCTCTAAACCTTTAAACCCCTAACCCATTTAACCCCCTAAACCATAAACCTCTAACCCTTAACCCCTAACCCCTTAAACCCTAATTCCCAACCCCTAACCCATTTAACCCCCTAAACCCCTAAAACCCTAACCCATTTAACCTGCTAAACCCCTAAAACCCTAACCCATTTAACCCCCTAAACCCTAACCCTATTAACCCCTAACGACCCCTAACCCCTAACATCCTTAACTACTAAATCCCCTAACCCATTTAACCTCCTAAACCCTAAACACCTAACTCCTTAACCCCTTAACCCCTAATTCTCAACCCCTAACCCATTTAACCCCCTATACCACTAAACCCCTAACCCATTTAACCCCTTAAACCCTTAACCCTTAACCACTTAAACCCTAATTCCTAACCCCTAACCCATTTAACCCCCTAAACCCCTAAAACCCTAACCCATTTAACCCCCTAAACCATAAACCTCTAAACCCTTAAACCCCTAAACCACTAACACCTAAACCCCTAACCCCTAAACCCCTAAACCCCTAAACAGTTAATGCTTAACCCATAACCCATTAACCCCTAAAATCCTTAATTTCTAAATCCCCTAACCCCTAAGCCCCTAATCCATAATCCCTTAACCACTAACTCATTATTCACCTAACCCCTAACTGCACCTAAATATCCTAACCCCTAAGCCCTAATCCCTAATCCCTAATCCATTAACCACTAACTCATTATTCCCCTAACCCCTAAATGCGCCTAAATCCATAACCCATAACCCTGCAATCCCTAACGCCTTAACCACTAACTCATTATTCCGCTAACCCCAATCCCTAATCCCTTAACCACTAAATCATTATTCCCCTAACTCCTAAATGTGCCTAAATCCCCTAACCCCTAAGCCCCCAATCCCTAACCCCTTAAACACTATCTCATTATTCCCCTAACCCCTAAACCCTAAACCTCTAACCCCTAAGCCCCTATTCCCCTAACCCCTAAGCCCCTAATACTTAATCCCTTAACTGCTAACTTATTATTCCCCTAACCCCTAAGCCCCTAATACTTAATCCCTTAACTGCTAACTTATTATTCCCCTAACCCCTAACCCCCTAATACTTAATCCCTTAACCACTAACTTATTATTCCCCTAACCCTTCTAACAATCCTTAAAACCCGTTGGGATTAGCCATTCCAAACAAGAGTAGGTCTAGTTGGGACCTACGATTGGGTTAATTCCCCCTTGTTGGCAAGGTTGAATACCATGAGAAAAACCATGGGTTGTAAAAACCTCTCCTAAATCTACTATTTTATCTCAATTTTATTTTAATAATTAATTAATTAATTTCTTTAAAAACTCTTCTCGATAAATTACATAATTTTTTTAAGGTTGGATGCCTTTCAAACCACTCATTGTATGGTTCATCATCAATGTATTTAAAATAAATTTATTAGAATGAAATTGAATTGATTTTTGAAGCTTCTTTTTAAATCAATTGTTGACTTTACAAGGAATAACGAGTGCACTCAACATCTATCAAACAATAATAGGTATGATATTAAAAATGATATTTGGAGGGAATAATATTAAAAATGACGTTTAAAAATGACGTTTAAAATGATATTTGGAGGGCATAATATTAAAAATGATGTTTGGAAAAATGGAGGGAGGGAGTATTCATTTTTCGTTTAAATTTTAGACATGAGTTAAAATAACATTTCTCCCACCCAAAACTCATCACTTTGTTTTTGTCATCTCCAGTTGGCTTAGTGATTAGGGCTTTTGTTATGGCTCTTGTTCTTGCAACTGCCTTACTGCAATTCCTTCCAGGTGCATTTAAATCTCCTCCTACTGAAATCTCATCTTGGCAAAATTTCCCATTCGCTATTCTTGCAGCCACATTCACGGACCTATGTGTACTTATCGTGGAAGCTCTTGCCACTGGTTACTCTCATTTGATAAATCAAAACAATCCGAGTGATGAGAGCTGACAGTTAATGGCAAGGGTTCGCACAGTCGCCCCATAGACGAAGATAGAAGGAATGGAAGATAGTAAGACTGGTCATGGTGTTATTTCTCAAGTAAAATCTATGAATTTTATTATAATACATAGCATTTCCATTGTTACACAGTAATTTGTCACCGTCCCTACCATTCCCCGTCCCGCACAATGGAGGACCCATTATGTGACCTGTGAACACTATCATGCCTTGAAAACATCATCAATGCATCCCTCTGAGTATGAGCTTCATTTTCCCTTGAGACATCTCCTTGCAAAACTCATGAAAAACAGCTCTTTTGCATTGGCGCGGGTAGACAGTTCAGTGCTCGCGCCAATCAGGGAAATCCTGTAAAGAGGTCGCGCCACTTGGCGCTCTGTCATAGAGCAGCAATCGCGCCACCCATTTTAGGGACTGTTTTTTAAATATGGATGACGGAAGTTGAGTTCAAACAAACTCACAAACCACTGCCTATCTTGGTTGGGAGGTTTGGCCGCGGGAGTTCTATGGAAGGGAATTGGTTTTGCCACCTCCCATGGAACCTTCCTTGTTGATAGGGCCAATCCCATAATAATAGGGATCCCAACTCCCTCCTTCCCCATCTATAAAAGCTTGCTCAGATCCATGGCAAGCTAGTCTTGAAGTGCTGAAGCTTTGCATCTCCCTAGTCCCAAGTGCCTTTGTGCCGTAAAGAATCCCTTCTTTCCCTTAAGGCCCATTCAAGCGGAGACCATTGTCACGACCGAGAGGTTTTCCTTCATGGCGATGCGAGACGTGGACGACCGGAGACCCGTTCGGTTGAGGTGCGACGTCAGAACTTGGTTGTAATCTTTCTTCGCTGGTTATTTAATAGATGATTATGATTATGGTTCCACTCCGTTTTCCATCATGTTAATGCGAGTAATGTCCTTTCTGACTGATGTTTAGTTACGTATGCCGGTTTCTATGCTTGTATCTGTTCGTTTCTTCCATGTGCAGGTGTTCATCCGCGGAGATCGTGGAGGGATTGTGATCTGCCGAGGCTGAGGAACGGGGACGCTTCTTCTTCAGATCGTGGCGTTGGAATCCAGGTAGGCTTCTATCTCAAGTCTTTCATTCGTAACTAGGAACTTGCGTCATAACATTGTTTGATTGTTGCTAGACCCCTGCTGGGCTAGTAGGGATCGCCTCTATCCGCAGAGGGGATTTACCTCCTCAACAAATTGTATACTCCACCGGGGATCGTCCTATTTTGTCTCGTAGATGATTGTTTCTCTCATGATTAACCTCTCGGGGTTGGATTCTTTATTTTATGCTTTAGCTTGGCTGTGCTTGCAAATTGTATTGGTCTCGTTTTCTAATAGCTTGTTTTTTTAATTTTTATTTCGAGGAACCCAACAATGCAAGCGACCCTGCATACTTCTGCCACTTCATGCTTGTTGCTCACACCGTTCCGCACGGCCTGACCGCGCCGCCCAAGCCCACCATCAAGAACCCCCGTACTTTATTTTTCCATTTTTGAGCTTCTGGACTCGACCGTGCTTCTTCTCATTCTCATCGTCCGAGCGGTGTTGGAGTCTTGTTTGGCTGGAATTCACCTCTGTCCTTCGGTTTTTTGCTTCTTTCTACCGATTTCACGTTTTGAGCCCTAGGGCATCTAGTGGCTTAGTGTATCGAGCCCTCCTTGGGAGTTTAGGTGTCTTGATTGTCCTGTCAACTTGTTGATTGGTTCTCCGCACTCTCTTAACAGTCTTTGATTGTTTTGCTGCGTCTTTTGAGTGATTGTTTGTTCCTTCATTCGGAATTCGTTTGCCCTTGCTTTGGACCTAGATCACACGGTCCATCAGAAGCTTTTGAGTCTTTCTTCGATTTGAGAGACTTTGGGTCGATTTAGGGATCTGATTGATTGCATTGTTGAGTGAATTTTGTTTGTTTCGCTCTGGAATCTCCTCTTGATAGTCCTTCCAACCCTCCTCGGAAAGTCAAGTTCCCGTGCATGTTGTGCACGGGAGACCATCTACTTCGAGACTGCCCTGGCATTCCCAAGGTGCTTGAAGCATGGTCCAACGGCCGCCCACCGTTGGCTTTGGCTTCCGGGAATCAAATTGGGGGCACGTCTTCAGCTGCTGTTGATAAGAACTCTAAGAAGCAGGGTAAGATCACCAATCCCTGTAAGTTGTGTGAAGGGCACCATGCAATTCACCTTTGTCCTTATATGGATGAAGCCAAGCAAGTCTTGGACAACCCAACCAGTTCTTCACCACGCCTTCCACCTGGTTATAATCGGCTTTCTTTGAGTCCTTCGCCAGTTGATCTTACGATTGGTCAAGAGTCATCCTTGGTCGATCCCACTCCCCCAGAAATTCAAATTCATGAATCCGTCCCTGACCAACCATTGGTCGTAGGATCGGTTGAACTGGCCCCGTCCGCGGTGCACCAGGTCTTTTCTGTCGAGAGTGGATCTCACAACCCTCATGTCCTTCTGGTCTCTTCAGATTCTTCAGACTTGGAGAGAGATTCTCCTGTCCCTGTGCTTCAAGAAGCCGCTCCTCCGCCTCCCATGATGGAGGCTCCAGAGGATATTCCTCCCGCCTTCGAGATGGAGGTCATGGAGGAGGCTTCTGCTTCCGTAACATCAGGGGAAGACCTTCGCATTTCGATGGTAGCCCCTCCGAGTAGTTTGGTCGCTTCCTTTGATTGGAATCGATTTGCAGGATTTCGCCTTCCGTCTTATGTGCCTTTCGAGATCACAATACAGGCTCTTGGTCTGGTTGTACCCAGCACCATTATAGACGAAGGTGCCTCTGTCAGTATTATGTCTTCAACTACCTGGCAAGCTTTCGGTTCGCCGCCGCTTGCGCCTGTTACGCAGAATCTGCTCACTTTTAACAGAAGGACGAGTCAACCGTTGGGGATCCTTCCAAGGTTACCTGTTACTTTGGGAGGCAAAACCGTCCATGTGGACGTGATGGTCGTTCCAGGCCCCTTGGATTTCAATCTGCTTTTGGGGCGCGATTACACCTATGCCATGGAAGCGCTTGTCTCCTCCCTCTTTCGTGTGGCCTGTTTTCCGCATGAAGGAAGGATCGTGACCATTGATCAGCTGTCATTCTTTGGTCCTAATGTGGCAACTGGTCCGCCATCACCCCCTCCTGGTTTTTATCCACCTGTTGTCTCTGCCCCACCGCAGGTCAACTATGTGGCTACTTACCCCGTGCCTGTGCTCAGTGATGATGCCGTAGTGCATAATGTGCTGGGGGCATTGGGTCCTGACTTCCAGGATGTTTCCCTTCCATCAGGAGTGGAACTCTTGGAAGCACCACCTTCTTGTCCATTTTGATGTAAGTCGGTTAGAGCATGGTTTCCTCCCTGGGTCAAGCTCTTTAAAAAATGAAACTAGGATCTTGGAGCATGGTTCCTCCACTTGTGTCAAGCTCCTAAAA